>CM072816.1:7667689-8017533 GCA_036937905.1 Salvia rosmarinus
AGATCGGCACCTCGGGAAGATTTTGCACATGAAAATCTTCCATTCCTTGATTCGCCATATTGGTGGTGTAGCGAAAAGGAAGTCGGAGGGGTCCCCAAGACCATCGTGAGCGCGCGATGTTGGGTGCCCCGATCGTGGCAAGGGCGTATCGAGATTTCCACGGAAAAATGAGAGATGATTCTCCCGTGCGGTCGAACCCTAAGCTCGCTACCATCTATCTCGGAGGGTGGGAGATCGAACGGCGCTATCGTCTCTTCGAGGGGAGTTCGGCCCGCCTCATCTCTTCTGTCCCCGCCGGCTCCCGGCGTGCGGCCGGTGGAGGCGACTTCGGGCGGCGGGGTGAATGGTTGCGACCATCCCGCGAGGTGATTGACTTGGGCGCGGGGTGATTTCGCGTTCTCGGCTATTGTGCGAGGTGGCGTTGATCACTTCGTGGGTGATCGACCCGGACGTCGTAACTACCGTTAGGGTACTCTTGAGGTGCCGCTCCGTTTGTCCTCTGGTTGAGGAAACTACGGAATTGGTCGAGATTTGCGTTGAGGAACTCAGACACTGAACGGCCGAGGACCTCATGAGATCGGTGAACCGCATGTTCACTGGTATTGAGGTCGGCATTTTCCCCCTCGTTAGGGCGGCGATCCTGAGGGTGTATGGGAATGTTCTCCATGTAACCTCGTGTGTTGTTGTTGTTGAAATATGCAACCAATATATATATATATATATATATATATATATATATATATATATATATATATATATATCGCAATCATACGCAAGTGCACGTAATCAACAAGTAATATACGGAAATATTCCGAGATCGAATCCACAGGGAACACACTTTTAAACCACGTCGAATACAATTTGTTTGTGATTATGAGAGAGAACAATTAAGGAGAACTTTTACACCGAGACTAGGTGGAATTTTAGACAAAATATGATTGTCAAACAGATATCAGGAGGGAAAAATAGACTTGATCACTTGATTCCACCCATGTCTGCATCGCCACGCTCAACATTATCTTGCCTCGTTATTATGATATAAAATCTTCCGACTCTTAGCATTTTTCCAAATCTAAGATTATACCCTCTAAGCTCGTCAATATATTCCTATACCGAAGCGCTTTAAGAGTATCTCTACCATTCCATTCATTTATGTCACGCAAGGCAAACACATATTCCTATGCTATTCACACACATAATATTTAAATCATGTTCTTGCGTCACTTCCTTGTTTTCCACTCTATGAGAGCTTCCCAGAAATCATAGAGCTAAATCTCACCCATGGTGATCAATCACAAGCAAGATAAATAACCGCCAAGGAAACGATAATAACTTAACAAGATAAGCAGAAAACGGGGCTCGTCACACGAGCATGGGTTTCATCAAAAGATCAAGTCATACAAATTTAGCTCATAGCGAGCTGTGCAACAAAATTCGAAAACACAAATGCCATAGCAAAGTAAAAAGGAATTCGAGATTCAAAGTTAACACTCGTCGCCGGAATCACGTGCTCCTCCTTGGATCATCGCCTCTTCCGATAGCTTCTTCTCCAAGGCGTTGCCCTCTGATTTTCTCTTCCAGATACTGAATAATGAATGAATATTCTCCTGATTGTCGCCTCCCTTTTAATAACCAACTCTGACACTAGCTACGGTCTCCACCCATTTAGAGACATAATCAACCGCCACCAATATGTAGAAGTTGCCAAATGAGGGTGGAAAAGGACCCATAAAGTCTAGGCCCCAAACATCAAAGAGTTCTATTTCTAGGATAAAATTTGTTGGCATCTCATTTCGAGAAGAAATGTTCCCAACTCTCTGACATCGATCACATTTTCGTACAAAGGCATGAGCATCCTTAAACAAGGTCGGCCAGAAATAACCTGATTGTAGAACTTTAGCTGCCGTTCTCTGGCCTGCGAAGTGACCACCATATGGGGTAGCATGACATCCCTCTAGAATCGATTCCATTTCCTCATGTGGGACACTGGCGTCTCATCGGTTCGTCAACCACGGTGTTTATACAAGAATGGTTCATCCCAAAAGTAATGGTTCACCTCGGAAAAGAACCTTTTCCTTTGTTGAAAAGAAGTAAGGAGGTAGTACTCCTTGACCAAGAAATTTCTAAGTCTCACATAACAAGGTGTACTACGGTGGTGCATGCTCATTAGTTGCTCATCCGGAATGCATCACTAATGGGACACGGTGTCTTCGCCTTCGCCGATTGGTAATCGAGATAAATGGTCGGCCACTTGATTCTCCGCACCTTCCTATCTCTAATTTCCGGATCGAATTCACAGAAGCAAGATCCCACGGATTAACCGTGGCTTGGCATCTTTCTTGGCGACGAGATATCTTATGGCTGCGTGATGCGTGTAAACAATCACCTTCGAACCGATGAGGTAGGCTCGAAACTTTTCACATGCGAACACCACCGCTAGCGGCTCCTTCTCCGTAGTGGTGTAGTTTACTGAGCTTCCACCAACGTTTATCGGCATAATAGATGGGTGGAATAACCTCTCTCCGTTGACCCGAAGACGCCCCCACGGCGAAGTCACTAGCGTCGCACATCACCTCGAAAGGTAATGCGATTCGGTCCAATGATTACCGGAGCTGTCACTAGAGCTCGCTTTAAAAGCGTCAAACGCTTTCGCATATTCGGGAGAACTCGAAGTGGCTATTCTTCTCGGCCAAGGCACCACGTGGCTTAGAAATTTTAAAAGTCTTTATGAACCTTCAGAAACCACGCATGTCCCAAGAAACTACGCACCCCTTTACGGTAGTAGGAGGTGGAAGTTTATCTATCACTTCGATCTTGGCTCTGTCCACTTCGATCCCCTTCTTGGATATGTGATGTCCTAGCACTATGCCCTCCTGCACTATGAAATGACATTTTTCCCAATTCAAGACTAAGGCCGCCCGCGGCGCCCAAGACCTTCCCAAGTTACCAGCATACCTCAAAAGTATCCCCAAATACGGAGAAGTCATCCATGAAGATTTGTTGACTTCTCCACCATATCCGAAAAGATGGCCATCATGCAACGTTGAACGTCAAGCATTACAGAGTCCAAAAGGCATCATTCTAAAGGCAAAAGTGCCATAGGGACAAGTGAAGGTGGTTTTGTGTTGATCATCGGGTTCAATGGTGATCCGATGATAACCGTATACCCATCTAGGAAATGTAAGAACTCCTTTCCAAATTAGTTTATCAAGCATTTGATCCATGAATGGCGAGAGAAAATGGTCTTTCCTAGTAACCGTGTTCAATTTCTGTAATCCACACAAACACGCCATCCCGTTATCACCCGAGTTGGAATTAACTCCCGATCATTAGAAATCACAAGAACTCCTTCTTTTGGAACACCTTGCAGGGCTCACCCAAGAAGCGTCCGAGATCGGATAAATGATTCCAAAGATCCACCATTTAATAACTTCCTTTTCAACACCTCTTTCATGGCCGGATTAAGACGGCTACCGTGTTCTATGGAAGTCTTTGTGGCAATCTTGAACAATATCTTGTGCATGCATGAGCCGGCTGATCCTCGATGTCGGCAATCGACCATCCAATAGCCTTCTTGTATTTGCGCAAAGACTGTAATGTAGATTCTTCTTTGTCGAGCTCGGCCAACGAAATGATTCTTGGAAGAGTTTGTCCTCGCCCGGATAAGCATATTTCAGGTGGTTGGGCAATGTTTTCAGACTAAGTATTGGAGGTTCGTCTATCGAAGGTTTGGATACCTGGGCAGGCCGATCTGCGAGCCCGAGTGACTCCGGAGCTCGGCTGATACGAGGTGGGACTTCGGCCGATCTCTTGTTAGAGAATTGCTGAGGTCGCTCCCTTTCTGGCTCTAACTCCATGAGGTCGGCAACTTCATTATCACTGTCTTCGAACTGAGACGAGTGCTCCAGCATCTTGTCTATGACGACCTACTCTAATACATGAATTATCGAGCATTCCTCCACTTCGTCAGGATACTTCATTGCGTTGAAAACATTAAAGGTGACATTCTGATCATTCACCCTCATTGTGAGTTCGCCTTTTTGGACATCAATCAAAGTCCTTCCAGTTGCAAGGAAAGGACGTCCCAAAATAATAGCACTTCGTGGTCCGCTTCATAATCCAATATGATGAAGTCGCGGGAAAATGAATGTATCAACCTTTACTAGCACATCTTCAATTTTTCCTTCGGGATGAGCCATGACCGATCTCGCGATTCGGGGTCCTTGTTGTGGGCGAGCTTCCTATCCCGAGCTTCACGAATATTGAGGCGGCATTAAGTTTATACCGCCCTAGATCACATAGAGCACACACCAACGTCGCGACCTCCAATTGAACATGAAATTGTGAAACCCCACGGATCTTTCAACTTGGGTGGAATCTCGCTTTTTAACACGGTACTCTGCTCTCGATCGCCACTGCTGTTTGAACTCCCCAGCGTCTCTTCTTTGTTAGGATATCCTTCAAGAACTTCACATAATTTGGCATTTGTTCTAGTGCTTTCACCAATGGAATATTAATGTGCAATGTTCAAGACATCTAGAAATCTCCAAACCGAGTGTCTTCTTGTTTCTTTTCAACCTTTCGGGAAAGGTGGTGGTGGTCGATAAACTACCTCGTCCATCCTTGGCGGTGGATTCACCTCGGCGAGCTCATCGGCATCGAGGGTTTGCTTTGAGTACGATCACTCGACCACTTACTTTTGTGGTTTGAGGACTCGCCTTCTCTTCTTGGTTCGCCATTCGGTTTCGTGCATTTTCTTTCCACTTCGCAGATGTGACGGCCTTCGACAAGTTCTTTATCCTTCCGAGGATTCTCCATGTCACTAGGCTGATTGCCAAGTGGCCGATTCCTCATCTCGTTGGCTAATTGACCGATCTGAACCTCCAAGTTCCATAGCGAAGTGGACTGCCCTTGGATTACTGCATCTGTCTTAGCCATATACTCCTTCATCAAAGTTTCAATAGACTTGGGTTGTGGAGCGGCTTGTTGCTGCTTCGGTTGGAAATTTTGTGGATATGTGTTTTTCTCAAAATTTCCACCACCACTTGTTCCAGCTCCTTGTCCTCCCCACGAGAAATTAGGATGTTATCTCCATCCCGAATTGTACGATTGTGAATACGGATTATTCCGCTGGCCATTCTGGTTTCCCATGTAGCATACCGAAGCTGGATTTGATGGACAACTATCAAAAGTATGCCCCTCCCCATAATAAACACACGACACTTCGTTCACTTGTATAGTGGGTGCGACCATTGGAACACTTGTCGCTTGAGTAGCTGGATTGACTATTTGCAAGCCTTTCAACATATTGCTCATAGATGCCACTTGAGCAGTTAGCGCGTCAAGGCATCAACTTCAAGACCCGAACGGGTTTCTTTCCCATTGGAGCTCGCAATCTGGACCATTGGCGGTGTTATTAGCGATCCTTTCCAAGATCTCATACGCCTATTATAGGATTTAGAAGAATGGCTCCATTTGCTAAGCATCGAGAACCAATCGTGTGGACGCATTTAACCCATTATAGAATGTCTCCAATTGAATGCAGTGCGGAATGCCGTGGTGAGGGCATTTCCGTAGCATTTCCTTGTAACGTTCCCAAGCTTCGCACACTGATTCGTCATCATTCTGCTGGAACGACAAGATGTCATTTCGGAACCTTGCATTCTTTGTAGGCGGGAAATACTTCATCAAGAATTTTTCGCCGAGCTCGTTCCACGAAATGATAGAGTCTGATGGAATACCATTCAGCCATGCTTTTGCATGATCTCGTAGCGAGAAAGGAGCGAATAAGTCTCAGCCGCCGGCCAAAACACCGGCAACTTGAATGAGTCGCCGACCTCCGTGAACGATCGAAGGTGGAGATGTGGATCCTCGTGGCTTGCCCACCGAATCGCCCTTTATCGTTCGAGCATACGGAACATCACCGGCCCACTTTCGAATCGGTTCGCTGCACCCGGTCCAGTTATTCCGATTTAGCTCATTAAATACGGGGTTAGCGTAGTCACGTATACCCTTTCCGGTCATCGGCGATGACTATGGCATTTCTCCATTATTACCATTACCTCCGGTGCGGCCATTTTGGCTTGCGCTCTACGGATGAGCCACGCCGCCTTCCTCGACGGAAGGTGCGTTCAATCTCGGATCTAGCGGGTACAATACTGCGCCGGTTTTTGCGATATACCACGGTCCGTAAACCCGATTCACGCAGAGAGAAAATATGAGTTAACCACTAATACTTAATAATCACAAAATTGAAATATCAACGTAATTTATAATTAGCGCTCCCGAACAAGGCCAAAAACTTGTTCTGAAATATGCAACACAATATATATATATATATATATATATATATATATATATATATATATCGCAATCATACGCAAGTGCACGTAATCAACAAGTAATATACGGAAATATTCCGAGATCGAATCCACAGGGAACGCACTTTTTAAACCACGTCGAATACAATTTGTTTGTGATTATGAGAGAGAACAATTAAAGAGAACTTTTACACCGAGACGAGGTGGAATTTTAGACAATATATGATTATCAAACAGATAGCAGGAGGGAAAAATAGACTTGATCACTTGATTCCACCCATGCTCCGTACTCGCCACGCTTCAACATTATCTTGCCTCGTTATTATGATATGAAATCTTCCAACTCTTAGCATTTTTCCAAATCTAAGATTATACCCTCTAAGCTCGTCAATATATTCCTATACCGAAGCGCTTTAAGAGTATCTCTACCATTCCATTCATTTATGTCACGCAAGGCAAACACATATTCCTATGCTATTCACACACATAATATTTAAATCATGTTCTTGCGTCACTTCCTTGTTTTCCACTCTATGAGAGCTTCCCAGAAATCATAGAGCTAAAATCTCACCCATGGTGATCAATCACAAGCAAGATAAATAACCGCCAAGGAAACGATAATAACTTAACAAGATAAGCAGAAAACGGGGCTCGTCACACGAGCATGGGTTTCATCAAAAGATCAAGTCATACAAATTTAGCTCATAGCGAGCTGTGCAACAAAATTCGAAAACACAAATGCCATAGCAAAGTAAAAAGGAATTCGAGATTCAAAGTTAACACTCGTCGCCGAATCACGTGCTCCTCCTTGGATCATCGCCTCTTCCGATAGCTTCTTCTCCAAGGCGTTGCCCTCTGATTTTCTCTTCCAGATACTGAATAATGAATGAATATTCTCCTGATTGTCGCCTCCCTTTTAATAACCAACTCTGACACTTTTTAGGTGTACAGACTAGGTGTTTGGTATTAATTTGTACGGATTCTTGGTATTGTTTTACGTGTCATTTTCTATGGTTTGTCCTATTTATGCCGTTGGTTTGATTAATATTTATCGATTCGGACTTACTTCATTCGTTTCGATGTTTTGTAGGAAAACGACAGAAAATAGGATGAATTGGATCAGCCAAGAATCAAATATATTGAAGAGCATCTCGACAGGAGTTCATAGGCGCAAACGGATCGCACTCGAGATCGGACGCGAGAGAACGGAGGAACGTCAAGTCGCAAGACGAGTGCCCGAGCGCCACGGCCATGACCTTGCGCGACGCGCGCTCGCGCCTCGCACGACTCGGCCACCAGCGCGCGCCGCTCCGAGCGCACGTTCGTCATTCCTCACGCGCTCAGGTTGAGCGCCACCTTCGCGCACCGCCGCCGGTAGCGTTCGTTCCGAGCCACAAGATTCAAGCGCGTTCTACATCTCCTCACGTGCTCAACTTGGTGGGCGTTCGTGTGAGCGTAATCATTTTCCATCCGGCGCTCACTTTGAACCAGCGTTCATATTCAAGTCGAATGTATTACGGCGTCGCCACCTTAAACGCCGCTCAACTTCATTTTAATATATATACGCGTTTTAGGTCAAAACGTCCGTCTCGCTTTTTTTTCTTTTCACGAGCTACGTGAGCCACCGTTTTCAACCATGAATTCTTCGTAGTTCTTCACAGATCGACACAACAGATAATTATTAGCTTTAATTCGCTTTTAGTTCATCGAATGATTTAGTTTATTAATTTAAGCTTTGATTATCGCTTGTGGAATCAATTTCATAGTTTATTGTTTGATGGTTTATGTTGAATTCAATTCCATAGTGACAGTGGATTGTTTTCTTGTTCCGTTGATTTATATTGCTATGATTTCTTGCTTTCGATTATTTCAAGTTCTTATTGGATGATTGATAGTTATAGTTTATGTGCAATTAGATTTAGATTAGGGATCGACAAACCCATGAATAATAGAATTGCATATGCTTTTATTTACCGCTGATTTATCGCTAGCACCGCAAACCCTTCATCCATCGATCCTTTCTTTTCCGCTGGCTCTGGTTAAAACGCTGTCCTTTATCTTTGTCGTGGCCACCGCCACGCGCGTCGTGGTCCTGCAAGACTTTTCTTCGTTTCGTTCATAAGCGCGGCTTCATCTGCTTTTCTTTCCTTTCTTCCGAGCTCAACCTTTGAACGGGCCTGACCTCGTTCATGAATCCGATCTCATTTTGCGGTCATCAGTCTCGAGCTCGGTCAAGAGTCCGGCCTCGCTTGTGAGTCCGACCTCGCTTACGAGTATCAGTATCGAGGTCGTCTTCATACTTGTGAACTTTTCAATCTTTGAGCTCGGCTGGTTGCGAGCTCGGCTCTATTCTCTTTCTTCCCGGAGTTCGGTTCCGCTCACGAGTTCGGTAGTCTTGAGCTCGGTAGTCTTGAGCTAGGAAGTCTTGAGCTCGGAAGTCTTGAGCTCGGAAGTCTTGAGCTCGCTTTTCACTTTTCCTGAGCGTTGACTTCGTCTTTGTAGCTCGACTCTGCTCTCGCATTTCTCCAGCATTATTCGTTCAATCCCTCCTCGCACATCGAAGTCAAGGTCGCTCACGAGTTCGGCCTTGCGCTGTTCAACACAGGGCTTGACTTTGACTCAGCGGACTTCAGCCTTGTCTTTTCTGCCGCTCTTCCTGCTACATGCCATAACTAATTAAATAACGCATAAATGCAATTAAAAACCCTTTGATTTCACCTGACTCAATCCTTCACACATACACACGCAAACATAACAAAACATACAACATAACATCGAATTAATCAAACAGAACCCGTTTCACTCAAGGATTTTATCATCAAAAATGTCATATAATAACTCTTTTATAAGAGTTATCAGTTGCCGCTGGTGGCGTCCGCTACCCCTTTCCCGCGGCGTTGGGTGACTACCTGATCGTTATCTGCGCTGTTGTTGCCAGCACCGCCGACGGTGCTAGCGTTTGCACGTGTTCTTGCCATTAAATTGTAGAAAAACGAAGCTTTTTGTTCGTAAGTTTCCCACAGACGGCGCCAATGATAAATCTAGTGTATGTAAATGAACGAGATTTATGAAAAGCAGTAAAGAACACAAGAGTTTTTACGTGGTTCGATCAAGAATGAGATCTACGTCCACGGAGGTGATGATCCTCAATACTTTCACTATAAACGGATTACAATGAGTGTATCTAAAAGGCTCTAGTATTCAATAAGTTGCTCACCCTTTTACCGTCGACTTAACCCCTATTTATACATATTCGTGGATCTCTAAAGATGTACCGGATCCCTTAATCAATGGGATCCAATCTCCTTCCATAACTGACCACGATTTCCGCCTGTAACTGACCACAATCTCCGCCTGTAACTGACCACGATCTCCGCCTGTAACTTGGTCTTGATTAGGGTTTAGACACTGGGCTTTGGGCTTAACCGCGTGAGGCCCCCTCTAGGTCAGGCTCAGCTCGGTTGGGTCTGCCAGTGGGCCTGAGCGGTTGGGCCATATCCCATCATATACATTTATCATGCTAGTAAGATTACAAAAGTAAACATTCATATTTTATTAATATGAGTAATTTGATGACTGCGGACATTTAAAAAAAAAAAAATCAAAAGAAGGAGTACTATTTTTGAGCTCGATTTTGATAGTTGATACAAATTACTTGTTGACAACTTCAACACTAAATATAATGTCACAAACATTAATGTACTTTAGGTTGACTTTAGGTGATGATTGATACGCAAGAATGGAATTGTGATTTCTGCATTTATTTTTAATCTTATGGGTAGTAAGATTTTTACAGCATGAATCATAATTTTTTGAATGAATGTTTATCCACATGAACATGAGATTAACCATTCATTCTCCTATGATATTGGTTATTCCTACGAACATAGAATTAAACAAATTTATTTATTTTTTCTAACGAACTTATTCTTACTTATTTTTATCTTACAAAATTATTAATAATAAAATAATAATAAAAATACTAATTATATAAGAATAAAATATTAGTATTTATAATAACAAATAACCATATACAAAGTAGTATTAATAATAATAACAATAATAAAATAGTTAAATAATAATAATAATACTTATTAAGTTATTATTATTGTCATTATTTTATTATTATTATTATTAACAAAAATTATGAGAATAATGATTATTATGTTTATTTTATTTCATTTCTTTTATTCATTCCTTATACATATCAGTCATCCTATGTTTATTCCATTCCATTCCATTCCATTCCATTCATATCTCTATTCCATTCCCATCTAATTTTATTCATGCATCCTAATTATCACCTTAGTATAAATGTGACTAGATAATCTCTCTTTGTTTTAGTTGAGATAATAAATCTTTGTTTTTTTAATTTATGGGGAACCCACAACATCTACATTCGATGCGCATTGGGTAAACCTCATATTTTTGTGCAATACTTGCAAACTATTAATATGGGTAAATCACACTTGAAAAAATAGGTGTGACAAACTCACACTATAAGGCGTTAGTGGGAGTCGAACTTGTGATCTTTTTGGTCACATGAACTCACTTTATCACTAGGCCGTCCTAGAGGGACAATAAATCTTTTATACTTTCTGGATAGGGGCTATATACAGTTTGGTAAACTGATCCAGTTGGATTGAATTAACTAATCGCTTTCGAAATTGTTGAAACTGATCAATGATTAGCAATCAATCGAGTTGCCAGCACAACACAATTAAGAAATAAAACACAGATGAAACGTGAACACAAGAAGTAAGTGGTTTGGCCTTTGCCTACATCCAGGGTAGGGCCAAAGGTGGTTTATTGATCGGTCGAAACAAGTACAAGATACAGACAAGAAGCCTGCAATTGTACGTTGCTGTCTCACTTTTATCATCTGCTGTCTAACTCTCTTTCCCACTCTTCTTAGATCTGATTTCAAGCTCTAAAATTGTTGATTATTGTGTTGCAAAATACAAGAATCTAACTATATAGATCATCAATTAAAGATGATCATAGTCGTGCAGAAAGAACATTTGAAATGTGCAGATAAGTCAGCCATCATAAGGTTGCAACAACTATTAACTCTTGATCTCCTTGAAAACAAGTTTCTTTTGATTTAAAATTACAAACATGCACAAAAAGAATAATATTTTTTGACTGAATCATAAACATAATACAATAATTCGAAAATAGCAATATTAATGATAGAAATTTTAAAAAATTCCAGTTCGAGTTATCAGGCGCAGGCGCAATGACCCCCAGTCAAGATGTGGTCACCGAATTAAATTTGATAACTTTGAGTTGTAGACGGTCCAAACTATTCTATTAGTATTACGAATATTGGTATCAGTAATGAATTCGTAATTTTGATCGAATGTGGCGGTATTAAAATGCAATTTTAGTTTTTTACTTTGCTCAGAATTTAGATATAAATGGTTTCTGAATCTTTATCCAGTTTTGAAATTTGCTAATATGATGTTGACAACAAAGCTGTTAAAATTAGTTGGCCCAATACCAATAGGCCCAACCCAATTAACTCTTTGGCAGTCCCCATTCTTTCTTCTCTCTCAGTCTCACTCTATCTCACGTTTTGTGTCCTAACAATCAGCGGCACTTTGTTTTTCACCTTCCTTCCATGGCTTCCTTTCTTTTTGGGTTTCAATATTAGAGCATCTCCAGACTCCGATGGGGATGCTTCAAGGATGCATTTCTTTTTTCTTTATTTTTACACTGTTGTGTATGTTTCCATCTTTATTTTTCTTTTCTTTTCTTCTTCTTTCTTTCATTTTTTTTCTATTCGTTTCTTTAGTCTATCGCTAGGAAAAAATCTGAAGTATCCGTTGTAAGTAAAAGTTAATTGTTAAAATTTTAAAGGACAAAAATAATAATTATAAATACAAACCAATAATACTACGTCACTCCCACAATCATTCATATTTTCTTCATCTATCTTAAAAAAATTTCTTCTTATAAACACAAAAAATTGTCAAGAATGAATAATGATTTTCTCAAATTGGTCCAATTCTGGGTATCACGGATCAAACTCTACTCCTCAAATGTCCAACTCTAATCTTGAATATCCCAACTTCGATTTGCAAAATTCAAACTTTCACCGCAAAATCCCAACTTCGATTTGCAAAATTCAAAGTTTCATTATCAAAATCCCAACTTTGATTCTCAAAGTTTCAACTTTCATCCTCAACACTATTCTACGCATCCAATGAATGTTTCAGGAGGTCCATACATATATCAATTCAATTACTATGAAGGTTATCAATACTATCGGGCTCAATGAGCTCCATCTTCTGACTCATTAAGAAAGACACATAGATGAGTAAAGAACTAACCAAGAAATGCCCACTTCTGAAAGAGCATCGCCTTTCCCATAATTGTGTTCTCCACAAGGTTTTCAGGCCATAAATCTGAACTTCAATCCTCAATCCGACGAGGAGAACAACGACTTGAAGTATAAAAAGAATATATATTCAGAGAAAGAGTGCAACATCTTACAAGGTGTTGGATCGATACTAGCATCAATTCAATCATCGGAAATGATCAAAAGATAGATAAAGTGTGGGAGAGAGTTACTAAAGACTACAACAAGGGTCTCCCGAGGGACACACCAGAGAGATCATATTTCTCGGTGAATACACTTTTTTTACAAACTTGTGAAAACAATTAAATGGTTTAGTTTATGTTATTATAAGATTGCATAGATATGGCCAAGCAGTGCAAGTGAAGTCGATATCATTAATAAGGCACAAGAAGAATATATCCAGACTTACAGAACATGCAATTTCAGACATATCGAGGTGTGAAATTTGCTCAAAGAATGTCCAAAATTTGCACAACCAGACGATGAGATTCGGGCCTCAAAAAAAGGGTAAGTCTTCTGCATTTGGTGCCTACACCTCCGCTTCCAACCCAGATGATAATGGCAATGAAACAACTCGTACTCTTCCAATTAAAAATAAGGCAGTGAAGAGGAAGACAACGAAAGGTAAAGGAAAATCAACAAGTGAAGCCAAAGAGGTAGTCATTGCGATCAATACAAGAGCAGTTGCGGGCAAAAGAGTATAAAATTATTATGCAAGATACCTCAAAGATGACGGAAACCCAACTACGACTTCACTTTCAATACTGCGTCCAAATCCAAAAGAAGTGGGAAATGAAAAAATAGTCAAATTAGTTGTTGTATCAATTTTCTTTTAGTAATATTACGTGTTGTATTTCAATTTAAGTATGTATTTCCTGTTGAATGGGTTAATTTAAATAAAAACTATCGTGTTATCTAATTTTTAGCATTTTTTTAATCATTCTAATTTGGTTGATATTTATTAATTTTTTATATTGTTACAGATTATTTAATCATTCAAATTTGGCATACTTATAATTATTATGCTTTAGACTGTAGCAGATCATTTAATTTTTTTTACCTTTGTAGACCAATCAATGACTTCTGAAATGCCTTTAATTTATTTTTACCATTGCAGACTATTTAATCGTTCAAATTTGACATGCTTGTAAATATTATGCTTATGATCGTAGTAGGTCATTTATTTTTCTTTTGACTGTTGCAGATCAATATATGACTTTTGAAATGCTTTTAATTATTTTTCTTTTGATTTTTGAAAAGTATTTTAATCTTTATGTTAGCTTGCATTTATTTAAGTCTCCTTCTTCTTCTTCTTCTTCTTCTTCTTCTTCTTCTTCTTCTTCTTCTTCTTACCGTTGTAAGCAACGATCATTCTAATTTGTTTCCAATAAGTCACAATCATCTCCCACATGAAAACTTAGATATTCCTTATTTTCTTTTCTTTGTACCCCAATGTATTCTCTTCATATTATTAAATTCTTAATCTCAATATGTCTTCATCGAATAAAAAGCTCTAGCTCTAATGTTGATAATTATATTACCAGGAGATTAACTCAATTATGGAAGATGAATCTACAAAAGAATACTTACGTCAATTAGTTTTCCAATGTACTTGTCGTCCAAGAAGATACATTCATCGAGATCGTAAGGCAGCACACGATCCACTAATAAAGATTACTTTGTTGAAAATTCAACATATGGTGACAGAGTGTTTCGTCAACACAATCTGACGCTCAAAGAGTTATCCATTCGCATAATGAAATCTTTGGAGACACACGACCTTTCATTTCAACAATGACGTGATGCAACTGGGAGGAACAACTACACGTCGTTTCAAAAATGCATAATAAAATACAACATATCTTTTTATTGATGATAAAAAAGAATTTAAATTTTTAATATTTGATAGTAAAAGTAATTCTAAAATAATCACATCTATATTATATAATAAATTTACTATGAGATAAAAAAATTAACTTATAAATAGATATTGAAAATTAAATAAATGGAGTAAATATAAATTATATAATCGAATAATATTAAATAAAATATTCAATTTATATTATAGTGATGATCTATGTTACTAATATATACTAAAACATATTTATGTTTGACATACATTTTAAACTTCTAGTAACTATATGTGTGTTTTATTTTCATCAAATATTTATATGTATATATGTGTGTGTGTGTGTGTATATATATATATATATATATATATATATATATTATGATATAAAATCATTAAATGAACAATTAATGCAATAAGATTAATTTTTAAACTCAAAAATAATTATCGATCTACTAAGTTATTTCAAAAATTAGAGTATCAATATAGTTAATTGTTATATATAAATATGAAAATATAAGCTTCATATATAGTTACATAACTATGATTATAACTAAAATAAGTTAGATCTAACTCATATAACTAATTCATAATGAGATAAAAATAATTATAATTCATGAGAAGACTATGAAACATAAATGAATATGGTAAATATAATCAAATGATATTAAATAGAATATTCAATTTATATATGTTATAATCGCATTATTAGTACATAATGAAAAATAATTAATTATGTTCAATATATACTTTAAAATTTCAATAGCTATATGTGTATTTTTATTTTAATCAAATCCATAATATATAGTTGATTATAATGAGACTACATTATATCTATATAATATTCATACAATTAATTATAAAATTATAAAAAATTACACAATCAACGAAGTTATTTGAAAATTAGAATATCAATATAGTTAATTATAATATATAAATATACAAGTATAGGTTACATAATGATAGGATATGGCCAACCGCTGAAGCCCAAACATCGCGCTCAATCGTATAAAAGTGCCATCGAGCTCGGCTGGACAAGTTCTACCAAGAAGACCCCTAAAACGGTGGGAGCAGAAGGCCTACCATATCTAAAAGCATTGGCGGACCCGGAGGGGGCAGTGGGCAGCCTGGGCCCCCGGTCTTAAAACTTACTAGGTATATATATATATATATATATATATATATATATATATATATATATATATATATTTTTCATATAATTGTTAAAATAGATTAATATTTTTGTTGTGGTAGAATTGTGTATTTTGTGTGATAGAGATATTGAGTTGATTTTCTTTTACCATTATTGGTGTTAATTTTTTAGTATCTTATTGAAAATATATTTACATCTAATTTTTGATGATGTGCAAGTTATGAACAATCGACTTTTACTTGTATACAATTATTATATATTTTATTCTTTAATTGAAAACTTGATATCCTATACCATTACTATTATATTATTCTATCATTTGATGCTTGTTTATAATAGTGCATGTATCAATAATTTAAAATATATTTTGCTTTTACACTATACTATCAAGAATTGAAGTTTAAATTCAATGAAGCTTTGTTTATAGTTCCTTCTTATAATTAGAAGATTGTAAATTAGAGTTCATTTCAAATATTATTATTAGTCAGGTAGATGATTAATGCATATATGTTTTATTTTCATCAGTTAATTGATCTATCCATCCAAACTAAAAAATAAAAGAGAAATATTGTGAGATGGTCATACTTAACCTTTTTTGATATAGTGATATAATTTAAATAGAGTTAGAGTGGTATTAAAATTAGTATTTATTTCAAAGTTTAATTTTAAAATTTTTCTAATAGATTTATAAATTATATATTCCCTCCATCCACAAAATTCATTTATTTATTTCCTTTTTGGGCCATCAACGAGAAACGTTTACTTTCCTCTTACGGATATGATCCCACATAACCCTCTCATATGTTATGAGTCCCCTTCTCCACTAACTTTACATTCAATACAATTTATTAAATTTTTTACCACTAAAATTTGTAAACGAATTTGGTAGACAAAATGAGTAATTATTTGGACCCCCCTAAATAAAAAGTCTGGGTCCGCCACTGTCTAAAAGGATACTAATTCGAGAAGGGATAGGATTAAGATCTTATCCAAGATCTCAAATCCTAGTTAGAGAAGACCTCGGATTTAAGATCTAGGTCAAAGTAATTGTGTATAAATATGTCATGTACCGCCTAATCCAAAGGATAGATTAGAAGCTGGAGCTTGGAATGTTGAATGCAAAACAATTGATAAAATAATCAAAAGATTTCAGAATAATATTTATCGAACTTCAATGATCAAACCTTATTTACAAGGCAAAAGCAATTCAACCCTTATTCACAAGGCAAAAGTCATATACAAATGTAAAGGCTACGAGTTCCTTTAACAGTAGGTTCGATAATTCAGGCAGACTGATACAACTGTCACAATAACATACAAAATATTCAGAATATGTAGCGGAAAGCATGTGAATGCATATATGACGATATGCACCAAAGGGTTCTTTCTTTCAAACATAATAAATACCAAAAGACCCCTGACTACTCAACATCTCCGCTCCATCACCATCATTACATACTCAATCGCACATTTAAAAACAATATGCGGTCGAGTACAAATAATGCACTCGATGGCTCATGCCAAAATAATTTATCACGGTTTGAATTACTCGCCCATCACGAATACACGAGGTTTTAATTTGAAATACTCGTGCTTACTAAATATTTTCTCATCATTTTCAATAAATATCGCACAAGCATTTTCCACGTATGTATGATCCACATCCACCACAATCAATCATTCACAATTCCTGCTTGGAGAGGAGGCCTCCTCTCACAGACGCCGTGACCGACGAGCACCCTTTCAAAGACACAGATACAAAATAATCGGTGCACAAAATTCAGGCCATCTCAAGACGGGATACTAATTCTCCATCATTCTTGGGTACTTCAAGAATACAATTCAAGCATGTCATAAAGTGGAGTTACCCAACATTATGCATCAACAATCATGGATTGGATACATCATAAAACATAAACATTTTGGCGTGTAATTAAATAAATCAGTTCATAATTATTTGCTTGCAATAAAGCATCATAAATAAATTATTTGGTAAAATTCTACCAGTTTGAGTATAGTAAAGCCCACCTTTACTTTGGACTTCGAATTTCACCGCGTGCTTTCTCGCCGTTGCGCGTGAACTTCACGTCCCACCTTACGTAAAATGTACGTTTAGTACGTTGCACGCTTTTCGAGATTTTCAAAGTTCATTCAACCTTGATAAATAAATTAATAATTCGAAGTTTTGATGATTCTTTATACGTCTTAATACGTTGAAACGACGCGTATATCAATAAAAATAATTCTCGTATATCGAGAGAGACGTGATATGATCTACAGTCTCATTTTAACCTTTTAGGTTAAATAATTAACGATATAATAACGTTATTCAATAAAATGATTTCAATTATGAAATCTTTTCTCACAATTGAGATATTCGATAAAAGTAATCGTTTTTCACGTATTAGCGTATTTAACGAACGTATTTCGTACGTTAATTTCGAAAGTCAACCCTTTTGACTTTTCTTAATAAATTTTCAATAACTCATACTTTAATGAATAAAATCAATAATAATCGATTTTCAATCGATTTATTTTAATAAAACTTTAATCCTCGATTTTTCACGTAAATCGATAAACTTAATTAATATTTTCTTTCAATATTAATCTTTTAATACATTAAGCATTATTTATGCTTTAACGTTATTTAATATAACGTTTCTTCGTCAACATAATATTCTATGTTTAATAATTCTCAAAAAATTTAATATGTCTAAAATAATTTTTAGATATATAATATATTATTTTCTTGATTAAAAGGATTTAAAATCCTTAATAAAATCACTATAGCTCACGGTTATGAGCTATAATTTCCAAACTTGTTATAAAAATTCTCTAAATTCATATAGTGTATTATTTTACACTATGATCATTAATATGTATTAATGATACTATAGAAAATTTGGAACTCACCTATATCACTATATAGGTCTCGAAAATTCAATAATTATCAAATAACTTCCTAAAATTATAATTAAATTATAGAAGGCTCTAACCTTAATTTATAACATAATTATAACCTAAAGTCCATCATATTAAATTTCTACACCAAGGTATAATGTTCATGGTTTGGTTTTCATCAAACTATATACTAAACATTTTTATAAAATTCTAATTAAATTACACTATGTTTAAAATACTATAGTGTAACACTATATCATCATAACATAACTAAAAACAACTAAATCAAGCCTAACCCATACTATGAAGCTCACGCCATTTAAAAAATTGAGCATAAATTCTTCAAAATTTTAGTAAATTCATGGAATACATAATCAATACCCTAGATTAACAATATGCTATCATAACACTTAAATAAATTTTGTACAACAACTTAGCATATCTTATGCAATTTCGTAATTTTAAAAAACAAAGCATAAGATTTTATAAATTTCAATAAATCATAACAAGCTCCTACTATATCATATATCATTAATCCATCTTCAAAACAACACTTAGAAATTTCGATCATCAACAATTAAATTATACAACATGCTTAGCTTTAGAAATAAATCATTAATATCAACTCCTAAGCATATGTAACATATTCTCTAAGCATATGGACATGCTAGCATAATTTTTTACTAAATACACATGCTTGGAAAAATAATTTGAACCAATGAATTATTAAACGTTTTAGGTATAATCGAAGCTCGTTCGATATCTAACCTCGTTAACGGTATCGATCGGTTGTAAGGTAACTAAAGATCAAAGCTTTTGGAAAGGAAAGAAAATGAACACTTGGTTTTTCTTATGAGGAGCTCTCGGCAGTGATGAGAGGAAAAGAAGGGAATGAAAGTGTTTATGTGTTTGTGGGTTCAATAGAAATAATATACTTAAGTAAAAATAAGAAATGAATTTACCACACATACAATACTCTCTCTCTCGGTCATTTACAAAAGAGAGCAAGACAAAACATTTTTATGAGTCACCAAATGAATATGTCATGCTAAATAATATCTTCTTACAAGAAGTAAATGCATGATAAAGTTTTTGAGAGAAACAAAATATATTTGACTCATTTTTGCACACACATACCGTCGACCATGAAGAAGGAGGGATGTATTTTTCAGATTTTTCATTGTCTTGCATGTAGATAAAAATCCTACACTCTATCCCAAATAAATTTGATACATCCTCAAGCATTTCATGGTCAAACTAATCGGCTCTCTCTCACAACATATATTCCATTTGGTTAATTACTAGATTAGAGTGTAGATAGATCCCACTTGCATGAATTAAACCCACAACTTAGCAGTTTGCTCCCAAAATTGACGTGAACTAGTGTAGTTCATAAATAGCACACGGCTATTTCATCCTTCATGAGTTAATATTTGATTTTTCATACCAATTATATATATATATATATCATAATATATGTTTTAGATGATAAATTATATCATAGGAAAAATTATTGGAATTAATCCATAGATAGAAAACCCTAATTCTCGATTTAGGGTTTTCGAGAATCATTAATAATCAAAATATCATTCCAAAATTTTCTAGCATTATTTCAATGCTAAATACTATTCTAATTATATAAAATAATCATAGGAATTTAAATATCATAATTCCTTGATCGTTAGACCCGATTCTCAAGTCATCTCTAAACGTTAACGTTTGAAAGCGTCTCAAACGTTAAATATCGACTCATCTCAAAATGGTCGTAATAAAGTTGTAATCACTTTATTAAATTATTCCAATAATAATGGAATTAAATTCTAAGCTTAAAAACTTAGAAAATATCACGAGCATTTAATTATCGATCGTAATCGACGTTAAAATTATCTTTGTTGAAATCGTTACACATTCGTATTTCTCAATTATCATTCATTCGTGAATTGTACATAGGAATTTATTATTCCAAAATAATCAAAATCGTTATTCGATAATTTATTAATCAAATTATTATAATAATATTCTAATTTACGAAATTAATATCGTAATTAGGCGTTTAAATAATCGGGTATTACAAAATAAAGGCTAGATTAGGCGAAATAGATCATCCACACTCTTTGTAATCGCTTCTTTCACATTCAATACACGAATACTCTCTTTCCCCGTGGACGAGATCTAATTCAAAGATCGAACCACGTAAATCCTCAGTGTTCTTCTCGCATTTATTTCCTAACGAAATTAAGATCGATCTTTGGCGCCGTCTGGGAGCGAAAATTTTGTGTTTTCGATCAACTTTCATTTCTGGGGAATCAATCACGACGATGTATACCGAAGTCACACATCCGTAGTCGCCGCAAGCAACAGCGGCGGTCGGACACGCCGACTCTCACTTGGAAAAGCCGGTCTGGAATCGACCCACGAAGGGCATGTCCACAGCCTCGACGAACAAGGGAATCCCATCCCGCATGAAGAAGCATGATACAAGTGAAGGAGATCGAAGAAGAACTGCGAGGAGAACCTCCCCGCCTCGGATAAACCTCGACGACGCCGTCAAGGGTTTCTCGAGAAAAACAAGGAGAGTTTCTGTTTAGTATGATTTTGTGATGATTTTTGGTATTGTTTTACATGTCAATTTTAGTGGTTTGTCCTATTTATGCCGTTGGTTTGATTAATATTTATCGATTCGGACTTATTTGGTTTGTTTTGATGTTTTACAGAAAAATGGCATTAAATAAGATGAATTTTATCTACCAAGATCTATCCTATATTGAAGAGCATCTCGATAGGAGTTCGAGGCGCAAACGGATCTCAATTCGAATTGAGCGACGAGAGAACCGAGCGAAACCGCTGGTCGCAAGAGGCGAACGCGCGAGCGCGTCCGGCGCTGCGCGCCGTCCGACGCTGGGCAGCGCCCAGCGCGCTCCAAGGCCCCAGCGCTCGTTCCGCTGCTCCAGACCCTCCCAAGTGTCTCCCCAGCGCCCGCTTTGCCCCGGCGACGCTGCATCTCCCAGCGCCTCGCGCGCGCGATGTCTCGCCAGCCAGCGTCCGGCGTTTCCTCATTCGCATCGCACACGTCCAGCGCGATGGGCCGCCATCTCGCAAGCGGTGGCGTTGCCCCCCCCGCGGAAGCTGCTAGCCTTGCCCCGGGCGCCAAGAAGATTAGTCCGCGCTGGGTTTACCGCAGCGCCATTCTCCGTCCGATTTGGATTCCCGCCGCCGCTTGCCGTCTTCCTTGCCGCAGCCCGCTCTCCACGCCACGCCCACATCCGCGACGCTGCACGCCCAACCGGGCGCGGTTCCCACCGCCGGGCGCGTGGTTGATCTTCGACGCATCCGCGCTTGATCCGCCCGCCATTGGCTCGCTGCTTTTCACTCAGAGGCTCCTCGCGTCCGTGGCTGCGCTCCGTCCGTGAGTCTGGTAAATTGCTCGCTATAAATAATGTTTTAACGCCTGAAACCCTAAGCTCTCTCATTCTAAAACTCACGCTCGCGATTATTTTCGCTTCCTTTTTAATTTCTTTTCCTTTTCTTTTCCTTTTAATTATTTTGTGCTTGGATTAGCAAGTGGATTGTAAGATTCCGGATATTTGGAAGACGAATTTATCTATGAAATGGTTGTAAGTTTTTCTGATTTTAATTATGTCTATATAATCGGGATTGGATTAATTTCTGCTATGAGATGAATTATGATTTGTAGAATAATACATGTTAGGGTGTTCTTATTTTGAATCGTGATTGTTGGGTTGTTGATTTGTGAATTTCCTATTCGTATTAATTGATTATTTCATGATCTTCATGCATGGTGTTCGAGAGAATAGTGTAGGATGATTGTGTGCTTATATTTGATTATGAAGATATGCGAGAGCAGATTTATATTAAATATGAGTTTGACAACGAAAGTGATCGAGAGATTGATTTGTTGTTGGGTAATTGATATATGTGGATAGGGTTTTGCTATTGTGTGCATTTGTTGTGAAATATCCTTCGTAGTTGATGGTGGGGTGGTTGAGAGATCTCCTGTCATTAAGTTCGAGTCTAGCATTGATGTAATCGAGAGGTTAGTTAGTGTTGACCGTTTGGTGAGAGGCGTGGGTATTTTATGCATTGTGTACCGATCCTTGATTTATTAGTTGCGATGATAGATTCGAACCCTAGAACACCGTCTCCAATTCCGTGTATCGTCAATTCCTCTTGTTGTCCAAGTGCATTCCGTTTTATCTGCTTTATTTTATTTCCTGCTTTCGTCCTTTCCGTGACAGCCCCCTTTATGTTAGGACGTTAGTTTTCCTTTTCTGCTTCTGTGTTTGACATAAAACCGTAGCCCTGTTAAGCCTTCCTCGAGAGATTCGACTTGGGTCGACCTTACCATTCTATAAGGACCTCGTACTATTGCGAGCGACTAAGTAGAACAATTTAGTCGGAATAAATTTTGGCGCCGTTGCCGGGGAAGGCTTTAGGCTTTTGGTTTTGTGTTGTTTTGTTTTTCTGTTTCTTCCCCCGTGCTTCTTCTTTTTGTTTCTTTCTTTTTCTTTTTCTTTGTTTCTATTTTCTCCAACTGGTGCGTGTGATCTTGTTTTTGTAGTTGGTGTCTCATAATGTCTGGGGTTACCGCGATACGAATATGGTCATACGGGCACGGAGGAGGAAAGCTCTTCGTGTGGGCAAATTCTTCCTTTGAAGAAGGAGCCCAATTCGACTATTTTGAGGGATACCCGTCAGGCTGTGAGCATCAGGCCTATGATCCCTACTGGAGGCATCCTCAGAGTTCGTCATATAATCAGGACCTTTTCTTCCAACAACAGCCGATGAAGCCGACATTGGAGGAGTCATTGCAGGCGTTCCTTCAGGCGAGTCAGCCGGTGAAGCCACCGATAAAGCCGACATTGGAGGAGTCATTGCAGGCGTTCATTCAGGCGAGTCAGCCGGTGAAGCCGCCGGTGAAGCCAACATTGGAGGAGTCATTGCAGGCGTTCATTCAAGCGAGTCCGCCGGTGAAGCCGACATTGGAAGACACATTGACGTCCTTCGTACAGACGAGTCAACAAAGGTTCGAGATTGTGGAAACACCTATCGAGCGTTTAGAGACTCAAGTCAGTCGGTTAGCCGGGATAGTGGAAGAATTGGTCCACAACCAAAGTGTGGAGGAGATGCCGAGACAAGCGAGCAGACTTTTATGTCATAGTCGATGAAGATGGCGAAGTTGAGGAGAATCGGGAAGTTGAGGAAAGTAAAGAGTCGAGGTTTTATCAAGCCGAGACTAAGTTTGAACAAACTGATATATTCCGATTCGGTTGAAGGATGAGAGAGGACAAAAGTTGAGGTAGCATCTATAATTTTTCAACATCTAATTCTCCAAAGTATTGTGCTTTTGGAGTTGAATTTATTATTTTTCTTTGGAGAATAGGATGTTTGATTTGAGTTTAATTAATTTATTATTTGCTACCTTAATTGTCCTTTGTGCTTACATTGTTACTATTGATGCTCGGTTGAGATGGTATTCCCGGTGAAGGAATATGGATAGTCCATTTTCATTGGTGTAGCTCGTGCCATTGAACGAAGCTACCGCGTGGGAGGAAACCCACCAGTTTATTTGTTTTCTGCTTTCTTTCTCTTTCTTTTCGGTTTTTAATAAGTGAGATGAGAATTGAGGCGAGTTGCATGGTATGAACACTCAAGCCACTGGACGATGTCACCGCCGTACCACGTTGACATGCTTTTCCAATTTCAGGGAAGTTAACTTCTACATTTTACCTTTATGGCTTTTGTCTAAAGTGTGGAGGCATGCTTGCCGTCTTTGTGTGTTTGCATGTGACTTGTGTTTGTTTGGGTGTGTCGTCCTCCATTTTATACCTTTGTTTGGAATTGAGTATGCTTTATCGTCTAGTATCTGAGTAGAGTTGAGTGAGCATGATTTGATTGGGCATGCACGTCCGAACCGATTTCTAGTAATTCTCATCGATCGCGACTTGGCGTGATAATTGTTGATGATTGATCTAGTCGTAGAGCACGTCTAAGTAAATTGTGATGAAGTGATATGTGTAGTTGATTGTCGTTGCTATTTATATGGTCCCCTGTGTTTCTTATCTCGAAAAAAAATTATAATGAAAATATGAAAAGATTGTTATTAAAAAAAGAGTTGGAATAATTGTTGATGGTTGAATAAGTGAGCTTAAGGTTGGAATAAGGGCTCTACTCTCTCGCTCTATGTTGCTTCTCGAATGGAGCTCAAAATGATAGTATGGGAAACCACATTAGGATACTCGGTTTTCAACTCGAAGGTTTAACTTAATGAACATTGTCCTATAATCCTCCTGGGTCATCACATTTGGTATTGAAAGTTGTGTTACGTTGAAAATGAGATATGTTATGCAAGGATCTCGTATGAATTGGCTTTTCGATTATTAAATGCATGTAGATCAAAATTGTGATTTGCTTGGATTAAGCCGCATGTTCAATTAATTATTGATTTATTATCATGTTGAGAAATGTATTGGTTTAGAATTTCTAGAATGAAGTGAGGTCATGTTTTATCTATTTGAATTTATGTTTTCTTGATTTCTTTTCTCGTGTCATTGATGATAATGTTTGCTTGAGGACAAGCAAAGGTTTAAGTGTGGATGAGTTGTTTAGTATGATTTTGTGATGATTTTGGTATTGTTTTACATGTCAATTTTAGTGGTTTTTCCTATTTATGCCGTTGGTTTGATTAATATTTATCGATTCGGACTTATTTGGTTTGTTTTGATGATTTACAGAAAAATGGCATTAAATAGGATGAATTTTATCTACCAAGATCTATCCTATATTTAAGAGCATCTCGATGGGAGTTCGAGGCACAAACGGATCTCAATTCGAATTCGGACGAGAGAACTGAGCGAAACCGCTGGAAAGTCGCGAACGCGCTGAGCGTGAGCGCGTCCGTGGCGGCGCCAGCCGCGCTCAAACCCCAGCGCCTCATTCGCATCCGGCGCCCGACACGTCCAGCGATGGGTCGCCATCTCGCAAGCGGTGGCGTTGCCCCGAAGCTAGCGGCGTTGCCCCGGGCGCGAAGAAGATTAGTCCGTGGGTTTACTCGGCGCCATTTCGTCCGTATTTGGATTCCCGCCGCTGCCGTCCTCCTCCTTCACGCAGCCGCGCCACCACGCCACGCCCACATCCGCGACGCGCACGCCCAACCGCGCCGGGCGTGTGGCGAGAATCTTGACGCGTCCGGTGCTTGGATCCGTCCGATTTGGCTGCTGCGACTTTTCACTCGTGAGCTCCTCGCGTCCGTATTGGTCGCGAAATTTAAATCGCTATAAATAATGTTTAACGCACGAAACCCTAAGCTCTCATTCTAAAACTCACGCTCGTGATTATTTTCGCCTTTTAATTTCTTTTCCTTTTCTTTTCCTTTTAATTATTTTGTGCTTGGATTAGCAAGTGGATTGTACGATTCCGGATATTTGGAAGACGAATTTATCTATGAAATGGTTGTAAGTTTTTCTGATTTTAATTATGTCTATATAATCGGGATTGGATTAATTTCTGCTATGAGATGAATTATGATTTGTAGAATAATACATGTTAGGGTGTTCTTATTTTGAATCGTGATTGTTTGGTTGATGATTTGTGAATTTCCTATTCGTATTAATTGATTATTTCATGATCTTCATGCATGGTGTTCGAGAGAATAGTGTAGGATGATTGTGTGCTTATATTTGATTATGAAGATATCACGAGAGCGATTTATATTAAATATGAGTTTGACAACGAAAGTGATCGAGAGATTGATTTGTTGTTGGGTAATTGATATATGTGGATGGGTTTTGCTATTGTGTGCATTTGTTGTGAAATATCCTTCGTAGTTGATGGTGGGGTGGTTGAGAGATCTCCGTCATTAAGTTCGAGTCTAGCATTGATGTAATCGAGAGGTTAGTTAGTGTTGACCGTTTGGTGAGGCGTGGGTATTTTATGCATTGTGTACGGTCCTTGATTTATTAGTTATGAGGATAGATTGAACCTAGAACACCGTCTCCAATTCCCGTATCGTCAATTCCTCTTGTTGTCCAAGTGCATTCCATTTTATACGCTTTATTTTATTTCTGCTTCGTCCTTTCCGTGACAGCTCCCTTTATGTTAGGACGTTAGTTTTCCTTTTACGCTTACATGTTTGACATAAAACCGTAGCCACTGTTAAGCCTTCCTCGAGAGATTCGACTTGGATCGACCTTACCATTCTATAAGGACCTCGTACTATTGCGGCGACTAAGTAGAACAATTTGGTGAACAGTTTCCTCGATACCTCGGCCAAGCGTGGTCGGCGCAGATCCCGAAAAGAAAGGAATCAAGCCTCGTCTAAACACGAGGCACCGCGACGAGGTGGATCCCCAAGATCAAATCATGGGCGCTAAAACCTTCGACAAGTCGGGCTCAAACCGACCGCGGGAGGAGACGAACAGCAGCGGAAAGGACGTCGCGACCGTCATGAGCCAGCCTCACTACCAAAAGGAGTTCGATCGACGAACCCGCCTCACTCTCCGGAGGGTGGTTTTGCGGGTATGGGAGGATAGTCACCCGTTCTCAAGCGAAATACCGACACCCCGCCTCAGACAAATATCGGTCTTTGAGCATCACCCCTATGATGATTGAGGACCCATGAACTTTCTCTCGCAAATTCGAGTACAATATGATCAACCAACGCCTCGGCACAATTCATATGTAAGCTCTTCCGAATTACTAGTCGACAACGCCCCGGTGGTTCGACGATCTTCCTCCGGGAGCATTGGTTCCTACCGTGATCGATGAAGGCCTTCCATGAAGGTTCTTCCGAAGGCCGAGTCAAAATGACTTCGCACATCTCCTCACTTTGAGGCAAGATCGAAGCGAGTCCATCGGCGACTTTATGACCGGGTTCAATAAAGAAAGCACGAAGGTCATGAGACGTGAGCGACCTCATCATCGTCTCGACCTTTCGAATCGCATCCGGCCCGGGCTTATATAAAGAGATCGTCAATCACGAACCTCGTCTCGCCACGGAGCTATGGCGCATAGTCGATCGGTTCGCCAAGGCGACGAGGGTGATAGAATGAGCGAGGCGAGAAAAAGGCGGATCCTCGAAAAGGAAGAAGAGAAGAAGGACGAGGAGATCGAGCCAAGGCCGACAAGCGCGCTGAAAGAATCGCCGCCCATAGAGTCCGAGGGCTCGGACCGCGCAACACCTCGAACGACCTCGGTACACTCCTTTGATGAAGCGAGGCGAAATCTACTGAACTCCACATGGATAAGTTTGAGAAACCTCGACCAATGACAAAGTGGGTCAAAACGCCGAACAAAGGACAATCTTGATCCTTCCATGAAGATTACGGGCATGACACGGAGGAGTGCCGAGACCTCATGGAGGATATCGAGGTGTTAGTACAGGGACGGGGTCCCGAGAAATACAAAGGTCATGACCGAGCGGAGTTGACAAAGTCGAGGCCCTCAACGAAGCAGAAAAGGAGGAAAGAGGCAAGAAGAATTGTGCCCCAACAAGAAGACGAAGCGTGGTGAAGGCGAAGAAGGAGGCGACGAACCGCAATATGATGGAGTCATCTCCACCATTACGGGTTTCACGAGTCACGAAGTCCTCATGGCCGAAGCCCGATGTCCACATACCGCGAACCGGTCGATAAGAGGCTCGAGAAGGACGGCGATCACCTTCTCCAAGACGACCCGTACCTGCGATAGTGCCCACGGGGATGCTACGGTAATCCGTGCAAATGGTCGCAAACAAGTTGGTGAAGCGCGTATACATCGGCATGCAAGATCGGTAAGCATCCTTTTAAGGAATGCTTGATAAGTTAGGAATAGAGGCGCGCCTCATGCAGCACATTGCCACTCAAGCTTCGTTCAGAGGAAACACGCCGGAAGGATAATCGAGCTACACATCACGGTGGGAAAGCTCAGGCAAGCTCCACCAAGGTGGTACATTTCTTAGTAGTGAAGGCTCGTAGTATAACATCATCTTGGGGCGAGATTGGCGAGTCAGAATGCGGTATGCTCAACATACCACGACGATGAAGATCCCCACTGAAGGGGATGTAGCCATGATCCGAGGGGATCGAAGCAGGCCAAGGAATGCTTACAAGTCGCCTACGAGGTGCAGTGGCTCCAACCCGACACCATGTGCATAGCAACCAAAGAAACCCGAGGAGTTGGAAGTAAAGGAGACAACGCCTATCTCGGCAGCCGGTGGAAGAGGTCACGCTATACAAAGACGAGCCACTCAAGGTCGCCAAGATTAGCTTACCGAGGCATACGAATTGAAAGAACGGGTTATCCGACTCACGAGGGAATTCCGAGGCGATTTGCTTGGTCGCCTCGACATGGCCCGGGTCTCCCGGGTATCATCACCAATAAGTTTAACATCGACCCGAGCACAAAACCGTTCGCGTAAGCAGCAATTTTGCAGCCGAGCGGAACCAAGTCATCCATGGCGAGGTAAATCAATTACTAAAAGCTTCGCATATTGTTCGAAGTTAAATATCCGACATGGATAGCCAATCCGGTGATGGTGAAGAAAGGAGGAGGGATGGCGAATGTGCATTGACTACTTGACCTCAATAAACATTGCCCAAAGGTTGCTATCCCCTTCCCAACATCGATAAGAAGGTCGGCGCGTTGGTGGGTTCAATGTCTTGATTTCCTAGACCTATATAAAGGATATCATCAAGTCTTGATGGATGGCGAAGACGCGCCAAGACGACGCCTTCATTACGGACTTGAGCCTTGGCATACATGAAAATGCCATTCGGACTTAAGAATGCAGGAGCTACCTATCAAAGAATGGTAGACAAAATATTCCAACCCTACATAGGTCGGAATGTAGAGGTGTCGTCGGCGACATCGTAGTAAAAATCATGGAGGAAGCCGATGTGTCGCCGACCTCCGGATCGTCCTCGACTTACACGAAAAGTCGACCTCAAACCGAACCCCGAAATGCACGTTTGCGGTTCGGTCCGAAAAATTCTTAGGATCTTTGGGTTTCACAAGAAGGGTTAAAAGCCAACCCATCCAAGGTTCAAATCATTCTAGAAATGAAGATGCGAAGACCATTCACGACGTACCTGTTGTTGGTGCATAGCCGCACTAAGCCGCTTTCTTTCAAAGGTCATGGACAAGCGACTACCCTTCTTCAAGGTACTCAAAAGGCTCCTGAGTTCTCACGGAATGATACACATAAGTCGGCTTTTGAAGATCTCAAAACTACCTCGCCAAACTTCCTACTGTCTGCTCCGAAAGAAGAGAGGTCGCTTTCCTTATACCTCGCCGCTCGGATGAAACAATAAGTGCGATCTTGTACGAGAAGAAGGGCCTTGACTCGGTATACTTCATCGACCGGCGTTGAAAAGCCCGAAACAAGGTATCAACCTTTGGAAGCTCGCCTAGCATTAGTAAATGCGGCGAGGAGACTACGTCCATACTTCCATGCACATCTCATACAAGTCCTCATGACCATCCACGGCAAGTGTTGACGAGCCAAGCTTCGGGAGAATTGCGAAGTGGACAATTGAACTGGCGAACATGATATATCTTTTCGTCTCGTCAAGCCATCAAAGGTCGGGCCTTAGCGAACTTTCTTGCCGAGGCTCACTTCGTAGAAATCGAAGCCCCCGAGTCCGTGTCGGACAAAGCAAGCCGAACGGTGGAGAAAACACACGAGGTTGTTGGCAAGTCTCGTTGGCGGGGCCTCGGGAAAAGCAGGTAGCGAGGTGGCATCTTCTTCTTGGACGGATGGCGTGAGATCACATACGCGCCGGTTCTCGTCAAAATACGAACAACAGTAGAGTATGATGCCTTGATCGCAGGACTTTGCTCAGCTCTAAGTCTTGAATCTGAGCAAGAAAATTCATAGTGACTCTCAAGTCGTCGTAAGCCACATGTTGGGAAATACGAGGCAAAAGCGATGGGATGAAGAAATACCTCGAGAAAGCCAAAAGCCTACAACAAACTTTCTCCCACTTCGGATAATTCGCATCGAGGGAGCAAAGCAGGCGGTGACATCTTAAGCAAATTGGCCTCGTCGTCAACAAAGCGCGCCCGAGAGGAAGTTCAAAACCGAAGCATAGATGATACTAATGAAGGGCGAAGTCAACGTAGTCTCGGCGAAGAGCCTAATTGGATGACTCTATCCGAGAATACACGAGAAAGGCGAACCGCCCCATGATAAGCTCGAGGCGGAAGGATCCTAAACAAATCTTTGCGATATGTACTAGGCGGGGAGTTCTCACAGAAATCATACCTCGAGCCTCTCCTAAGATGCTTGGGTCGAACCGAGCTGATTACATACTACGGAAGTGCGAAGGATCATGCGGAAGTCACATCTGGACCCGAGCCTTGTCAAAGAAAATGCGATGGGGATACTATTGGTCGACAATGTTGAAGACTCACTCAACCTTGTGAAAGGTGTCCAAGTGCCAAATTCACGGGCGTGCCAAGGCTACCATGAGACCGACCTCACCTCCATACAAAGCCCTTGGCCATTTATGCGGTGGGGATCGACGCCGTAGGCCCTTACTCGCAGTCACGGGCAACTTCAATTCTGATTGTCGCGATTGACTACTTCACGAAGTGGGTGAAGGCGAACCCTGGCAAAGATCACAAGCAAAACGCCTCAACTTCGTGCGGAAGAACATAGTATGTCGATTGGCATCCTTCATATCCTTCTTTCGGATAATGGGACACAATTCAACGATAAGATATTCAAAGATTGGTGTCGAGCTTGGATCAACAAAGTTCACTTGATCGCCCGTCCTCAAGCAAATGGTGATCAAGTCCACCAAGACGATTGTGAAGGGTCTCAAAGCCCGTCTTGGCCGAGCTAAGGGTCTTTGGGTGGAAAATTTACCACAAGTCTTATGGTCATACGAACAACACCTCGGACGGCGAATCCAGAAACGCCCTCTGATGCAGCATATGGAACCAACGGTGATCCTGCGAAATCGGAATATCGAGCCCCGCACCATTCACTTCTCGCTGAAGCAAATGGGAAAATCTATGAGTGATCTAGATGCGCTCGAAGAAAAGAGACCGCCTACATCGAAGCTCGGTACAAACAACAAGTAGCTCGGTATTACAACCAGGTGTCGAGTCGACAGTTCGAGTAGGGCGACCTGGTGCTCGAAATAATGAAGTCGATAAAGCCGCAAAGCTCGTAAACCGGAAGCTTACATGGGAAGGACCTTACCGGTCGAAGAAGTCCTCGGAAAAGAGTTTATAAGCTCGCCCATTTGTCCGGTGAGCAAATACCCAACACATGGCACATCATTCATTTGAAGAGATATTTTGCATAAGTGTCGAAAGTCGAGTCTTGTTCGTCTTTGAGTCTGTTAGGTCGGGTCCGAGTCTTGTCATCTTGTTCCATTACCTCTTATCAATAAAAATCTTTTCTTTTCTATCTATTTTTGTCTTGCATGTTTTCATTTGTCACTTATGCACATAACTCTTATAAAAATACCTCTTCGAGGACAAACAATACCCTCGACGGAGGGACGACACCTCGCTTAATAAGACGAACTTCAAGCGCCAGAAGGACCACCCTCCCGATAAAACTTGGCAAAGCAGAACCCGTACCTTCAGATGCGAGGAAGGATACCCTCGTTTATTTCGAGGACGGATACCTTCGCACGAGGACCGAACTACACTCGTTTATTCGAGGAAGCTTAAATGCGAGGACGGATACCTTCGCTTATTTCGAGGACGGATACCTTCAGACGAAGACAAACTACCTATGGTTTATGGCAAGAACGAGCTATCTTCGCCTAACAAGGACGACCTACCTTCTTATTGGTTACGGTAATTGTAGACAAGTGCTCTCAAGAGTTAACGCAAAAGCAAAAATAATTTTTAAAATTATACATTTTATACATCACGAGGTCAAGAGGTCCGGGAGGCGGGGAATAGCTTAGCCAATCCCTAGCAAAATCGGGATTCAACAGAGGATCTATGCTAATCCTACCTCTACCTGTCCCCGATCTCGCTATGAGCCCCGGCTCGACCTCGGCCACTGCGATGCAGCCACGCTAGATCGACCTCGGCCGATGATGACGCCGGCCGGCTCGCGAGGATCCACGTCGCTCTTGGGCCATGGCGCGTCTCTTGAGCTTGCCACTCCGGATCGTCAAATTCGGAGCATTTATTATAGTCCGGCGGAGAAGCCCCGCAGAAGAAAAAGCCTCTGCAGATCGGTGAAGAGTTCTTGTTTGTGGTTGTCGAGCAATTACGTCTTGTATATGCCTCCGAGCCTTTTTAATTCGTGACGCTCGAGTGAAGCGCCGAGATTTCTTGCCGTACTCACGCTGTACCTCGGCGTGACGGCCTCAACAACCTTAGCCGACCTCGGGAATGGTCATCCCACCACGGTGGATGACTTCCTCGTACTCGACATGCTCCCCGACTCTTGTTTTAGCCTCCTCATTGGCAATTTGAACTTCTCCTCCAACTCAAAAGCGAGCACGGGCTCGTCCGCGGACTCTCTGGCAAGCTCTATACTTAATACCGACCTCCACCTTCACATGGCCTAGGCTGTCCTTTACATGGAGGTTTCGACCTCTTTCAATTCAAGAGCCCACGACAAGTCTTGATTTGGTTCAACGATGGGAAGCATCAAGCATTTCGGGAAAGTCAATAAAAAGAAAAGTTTCTTCACATAAACTTGTGATTTTATTATGCCTTGATGTAAACCAATGTACATGTACATTCAAAAAAAAAAGAGGATCAGCGACCCTCCGGAAGCTCGAACCTATCTACCTCGGTCGCCTCCTCGAACTTGGGAAGCCTCGACCTCATCCGCCCCTAGGCTTGAACCTCGGGAACTCCCGGGATCTCGACGCCCTTTAAAGCTTCAGTTGCTGCCTTCCCCGACCCCTTAGATAGATCGGCAATTAAAGCATCGGTCAGGGGATCTCGGTCCACGCTGGTAGGCGCGGATGACTCCACCGTGCAGAGTCGAGGACCCGAGCTGTGCTCGCAGGCGATTCCTTCGGACCATGGACGAGGACCTCGACATAGGCCCGCCGCATAGCATCTTCCTCTGTCTCCTCATACCCATACTTGGACTTATCAGTTACAGGTAATCCTCGTGACTTCTTCGATGGCATCTGAAACGCGTGCTTATTTAAGACCTCGACCACGTCGGAGACCATCCGGAGAAGCCCGCAGCCAGAATGACCTCTCGCAAAGCCCAAGCATTTCTCCTGCGAGCTCGCCACGTCGTTCTCCCGACGGCGAGCTTCCTCCCTCGGCCTTCATCAAGGCAACTTGCCTCCGCCCACAGTGGTACTCGCCTCCGCCTCCGCTCTCCGCTACGCTTCGCCGCCTCAGCGTTTGCCGTCCGCCATTCTACATTTGACTAGGTCCGGATCTTTGCCTCGGCATCGCAAATATCTTGGACTAGGAGATTCTTCTCCTCCTCCATCTCACGAGCATGCAGGGCAACCCAGGTCAAGCAGAATGGTGGCCTTTCAAGTAACTTTGTTATAAGATCGACATCTTGGTCGTCTCGGCAAACATGCCTCACGCCGCCTTCGCCACCTCGGCGAAACATCCTCGGCCCCCTATGCAAAACCCATCGGTCGGAAGAACACATTCTTTAAATTACTTCACAAAGTATAAGAATAAATCGCTACCTCGGGAAGATACGAGGCGGTCATTTGGGAATCGACGATCACACATTCGGGTCGGCATCACCGCAGGTCTCGGGAATTGCATGCTTGACTTCTTCAAGCGCTTAAGTGGCTGCGGTGAAGGGGACTTCGAAGCATCCCCGCTCATTTCAGGCATGTCCTGGACATCCTTCAAAGTCAGGGACGGGAGCTCGACACCGGAGCTCGATGCCTTCCTCTTCTTCTTTTCCCTGAACAAGTTCACTACAAATGCAACAAGTCAGGCATAGGCACGGATAAAAAAAAAAAAAAAAAAAGGGGGAGGGGCCTCACCCTTCACCGACTCCACCTCGGTGGCAGGATCATAAGGGCTAAGCACGATAGCGCGTATTTTACACGTTTATAGTTGATATTTGAAGATGAGTTTAGCCTCGTTTAATGTGCGTTTATGTATCAATTCTTAATGTTTTATCTATTTCTAGAAGATCTTGCTCTTGGGTGTTCCTTTGGCGTTTTGTAGGTTTATATGTTGATAATCGAAACAAGGCGAAGCACGAGCCCAATGAACAATCTGTCCGGTTTCTAGCGACCGACTGGCGGTCGCTAGGCTGTCCTTGAGCAAACCGGCGCCCGGAAGAGCCGCCGCAGCGACCTCGCGTGCCAGCAGCGAAGCTAGCGCCGAGAACTCAGCGGACGATTTCGCGACCATTTCATGATTTCTAGCGACCGCTAGCGGTCGCGAGGTACAAAGCGATGAAGGCGGCGAAGCGAGATGAGCAGCGCGAGACATACTAGCGATCGCACTAGCGATCGCGAGGACCGGTCATGGCGGTGGCGGGAGAGAAAGTGGGGTTTCACCCTTTTCTATAAATAGGGATCACCCCCTCGCGCCTCCATAGACCCAATCGCCCCAGACCTTTTTTACTTGAGCTTTTTCCTCGGTTTTTCCATTCTTTAGCTTTAGTCTTCGTTTAGTTTAATTCTAGTATTGTTTTACGTTGTTCTAGTTTAGTTTATCGTTTCGTTATCAATCGGACGTTTTGTCCGATCGTTTTCCGTTGTTTTCCGTTCGTTCGCTTGGGTTGGATTCAAGACCAACCATTGTTCATCGACGCTTCCCTACGGGTTTATATATTTAATTTACTGTTTTATGGTTAAATCGTATTTCATTCCGTTTATTATATACGGCTAGTTTTCCATTCTAATCCTAGGGTTTGCATGATTCGATCCTATATGTTGTGATTCTCGCTATCGTTATTTACCTTCCAGGCATTGATTCATGATTCATGGTGCTTATTTATATGTGTTGATTTATGATCAATCTTGATGCATATCTAGTTGTTGGTTAATGACGTAACCGTATTAATTGTCGATCGATCTTGAATGCATGATACGAATAAGCCTTGAGTAAATGCGAGATAGGACATTCGTAGGAAGCATATTCTTAGTGATCCGTTTGGGTTGCTTATTTTCTCTCGGAGGCGTAGCGTGATAGGGAAAATTAGTAATCAACTACCGCAATTATCGTGGCCGAAGTTGTTGGTTATATATGTGATCTTCCGTCTTGTGCGGATTAAAATGGTTAATAATAAGCGGGATAAACATCGTTGTGGATAGGATTGGTGCATCCCTAGGGTTAGTCTTTCTTTATAATCATCTTCGTGATTTTATTGCGTTATTTATATTTCGTTTGGTTACCTTTGCTTTGGATTAAATTCGAAGCCCTAAAACCTCTCACCCTTTATACGTGCTTGGATAATGATGAATTGTCGTTGAGCTAGCTTCTATGTTTTCGTGATACAATCTCTGTGGATCGATGCTTCGCTTACCTATACTTACACCTTTGCGTGTGAAAAGGAGCGATCAAATTTGGTATTGTTGTCCGGGATTGTTAAGATCACATAGGAATAATTTGTGATTTGGATTTATTAATTCAAGTTATATTTATTATATTATATTTATTTATTTTAGTCGGTGCTAAATTCTCTCTTTTCTCAGGTGGTTTATGCGTACAAGATCTCAGGGACCTCCTGAAGTATTATTGGATCCCGAGATCGAAAGCTCTCAAAGGAGAAGAGGACGAGAGAAGAGGCGAGTGTAATGGCGGCGATCCATAAAGCAGGGGCATTCCTCCCGAGCAAGTTGCACGTATGCTAGCTGACTTTGCAGAGATGCAGCGTCAGATGGCGAATATGGGAATCATTGTCCCTGCTCCAGAGGAAAGACCTCGAATCACATGTACCGACATCCCAATCGAGCAGTTCCAAGGAGGCGGTTGGGGCCCTGCGTAGATGCAAACAATTTCGAGCTCAAACCGCCCCGATTAGTATGGTCAAGGAGAGCGGTTTGGGGAGGAGTCATGAAGACCGAATGCGCATCTCGAGACCTTTCTCGATATTTGTGACACCATCAAGCAGAATGGGGTGCCACAAGACACGATCCGGATCAAGCGCGTGTTCGGTTTCTCATTGTGACGGTGAAAGATTGGTTCAAAGTTTGGACGGTGGCATCGACACTTGGGGAAACTTTGCGAAGTTTCTTTCGAAATACTTTCCGCCGTGGCCTTGAAGATCATCGCGAAATCTCTCATTTTGCCAAACCACGATGAATCATTATTCGAGGCATGGGAGAGATTTAGAGGTCTATTGAGACGATGTCCACAACATGGGTTCTCAAGGAGCAACAAATCACACCTGATTCTCGGTGGTGACATGGCGGGCGGAGCATGGTGGATCGTCGGTGAGGTGCTTATTGAACCGACCGATGGGCGAGGCAAGCCGTATTGTAGAAGAGATGGTACGCCCAACTATCAATAGCCAACCGGAGAACGCCATCGTTCAGCATTCTGTTGTTGAGTGATTCAAAATATGACGATCTCATGAAGAAGTTCACTCTTTTGAAGAGTCGATTGAGACAGAACGTCGACCACATCAATCGGAGGAGTTATTCGAATTTCCAACAACCTTGAAGAAGCTTATTCGTAATTGATTCAAGGCCGAGGAAGCCAAGTCTAGAAGACATGATGCGCAGATTGGTTGTAAGCAACCAACAATTGCAACGAATCAAATTCGTTCATCGAAGAACAAGGCAAAAGATAAATCATTTGGAGTCCTTTGTGACGGCTATGGAAAGCACATAAAGATGTTGGAGAATCAAATTGGTCAAATAGCGTGCAAGTGAATGCACTCTGAAGACGGGCCAATTTCCGAGTAACACGGTGAACCCAAAGAGTCAATGCTTCGCCATTCGGGGCGAGGTGGGCGAGCTACCCGAGCCCCTACCGAGGAAGAAGAGCATGATAGCACACCGACGCAGTAAACTCGCGACCGAAGCTCGCGACCGCGAGCCCGACCGCGAACCATCCGAACTTTTCCCACGAAGCCAGCGATCGAGCACGCGTCCGCCCGACCGACCGCGAGTCATCCGAGTATCCGCGCGGAGTTGTTCGCGGCGACCAGGCTCGCAAACCCGACCATGAGCAATCGGTCGAGCACATGGCCGAAATCAGCAGCGAGCTCGCGCCATAAGCTTCGCCGCGAGGAAGAGTCCAGCGCGCAGACTCCTCGCGACCTTCCCAATGGTCGCGAGGTAGATCATGAGGCAACCCTGAAGCAAACTCGCACGTACCTCCTCCGGTCCGTTTAGAGTCGACTTGTCAAGTCGAAATATGACGAGGAGTTTGCTCGTTTCAAGAGGTTTTTCAAAAGTTGAGATCAATTTACCCTCTTTGAAGCACTGCGAAACATGCCGGCTACATGAAATTCTTAAAGGCAGCTTGCAAGCAAGAAGAAACTTGGGAAATTTGAGAACATTTCCCTATCCGAAGAATGCGATGCCGTCTTGCAAAGGCTCGGTGAGCGAAGGATCGGCGGTTTCACGTTAGAGTGCGAGATCGCGGCGAATTTTCCAAATGTTTTGTGCGATGCGGGCGAGCATCAATCGATGCCATTGAGCGTATTCAACCGGCTACACCTAGGAAAGATGAAGCCGGCGAAGATTTCATCGATGATGGTGACCGATCAGTCACATATCCAAAAGGTATCGTCGAAGGCGTGTTGGTAAGAATTCGGATTTTGTTTTCCTGGCGACTTTGTTATTTTAGATATTCCGAATTCAAACAACAACCACTAATCCTTGGTAGACCTTTTCTAGCGGTCGTGCGTTGATTGATGTGCGGAAAGAAACCTCACGTTTCGTGTTAACGATGAGGAGCTCAAAATTTCCATATCTGACGCCATCAAGCAACACGGCGTTGGAAAGTCGGAAGATTGTTGCTCGATCATGAATCTGCTGCGGCTCACGTCTCGCGTTTAGAATTTTCGACCAATCGAGGAACTGTGAGAAGAAAAGTGGACTCGGCATGGAACTCCGAGTGTATCGTTTAAGTTTGGGGGCCACTTCCATAGTCGGTGGTGGTCATCCGTGAATGCAGTTTAGGGGTCCCACAAGTCGGGAAAGATGTCTATTGCTACCAAAACGCCGGATTAGCGAGGTTAGTGATGGTCTAGCTAAAGGCGTTAAATAAGCACTTGTTGGGAGGTAACCCAGCGTTTTCTTTGTTTTTGTTTTCGTGTTTTGTCGTGTTTTTCGTTTGCGTTGTTTTGTCGTGTTTCATTTTTCTTTTCGTTTTCGTATGCATCGATCAACGAGTTAAGTGATGTGTGTTAATCCATGTGGCCAATGTGATATAAAATTTTGTGAAATTTAATGATAGTGCACATGATATGTTAGAAAATGACGCATGAATAGCGTTAGATGGCTTAGGCTTGTTGTTTTCCACCATTTGCTTAACCCGTGAGACTTGAGCTTCTTGTATAAACATCTTGATCTGAGTCTCTTTTAATTGTGTGATATCATGCATGTGATTATCTTCTAGAACTTGCCGTTCTTACGTGTCGAGGCCGCAATATGTGTTTCAATTTGGAAAGGATAAAGGCCATCTTTGTTAACCACATATTCACCAAACACTAACTTGATGATATATACCTTTGTCGCCTTCTTTGAGCCTTTATTAGACTTTTCTTTCGATTAACCGGATGATAGGAGGTGAGGATGGATATGGGAATCAAAGGGGTGAAATTTTGATGTAGTTATGATGAGAAAAGTTTCGTTTAGAAGAATACATACGTGGTGAAGAAAAGTACATTTGTTGTGAAAGTTAAACCCTATAAGCTCTAGAAAAGAAAAGAAAAGAAAAATGTTAAGTTCACTATGAGCGTTGAGCATAAAGGGTCTTTAATCAAGTATAGGTACCTTATGAGGCATAAAATGTCAATTTAGCACGTTGGAAAGAAGAGGAAAATGGACAAAGTCCATATGTGTGAAATATATAAATGGTGGTGCTTGGAGTTTACTTGAGTCACTTAGCCATATATTATCCTACCTTAACCAATGTGCCTACATTATAACCTATCAAAGACCTCTTTGATCCTTATTTGAACATATTTGGCCGGTGGAGATGTTAGAAAGCAGCGAGCCTATGGTAAGATGTTGCATTGCATTGATCGTTGAGTGTATCTGCGTCCTTAATTTCTTTATGAGTTTGAGTGTATCCTATATATATTACGCACATGCCTTTGTGAGGTTGAAATAAATGAGTTTTGCCCTCGATGGTTGTTTGTGTTGAGTTAGCTACTTGTCGTCATGTGCGCTAATGTTTTGGCGTTAATATGTTTTGAGTCTTATAATGGTTATCCTCTTTGCTACGCTCGTTGATCTTTCGTTGTGTCTTTACATTTGTTTTGTTTGAGGACAAACAATGCTTTAAGTTTGGGGTTTGATAAGCGCGCATTTTACGTTTATAGTTGATATTTGAAGATGAGTTTAGCTTTCGTTTAATGTGCGTTTATGTATCAATTCTTAATGTTTTATCTATTTCTAGAAGATCTTGCTCTTGATTGTTCCTTTGAAGTTTTGTAGGTTTATATGTTGATAATCGAAACAAGGGCGAAGCACGAGCCTAATGAACAATCTGTCCGGTTTCTAGCGACCGGCCTAGCGGTCGCTAGGCTGGTCATGAGCAAACCAATGGCGCCCGGAAGAGCAGCGGCGCGACCTCGTGCCGCGGCGAAAGCCTAGCGCCGAGAACTCACTGGACGATTTCGCGCGGCCATTTCATGATTTCTAGCGACCGCTGCTTGGTCGCAGGTACAAAGCGGCGCAGAAGGCGAAGCGGCGAGACATACCTAGCGATCGCACTAGCGATCGCGAGGACCATCATGGTACGGCGGCGGCAGAGAAAGTTAGGTTTCCACCCTTTTCTATAAATAGGGATCACCCCACTCGCGCCTCCATAGACCCAATCGCCCCGGACCTTTTTTACTTGAGTTTTCCTCGGTTTTCCATTCTTTAGCTTTATTCTTCGTTTAGTTTAATTCTAGTATTGTTTTTACGTTGTTCTAGTTTAGTTTATCGTTTCGTTATCAATCGGAACGTTTTGTCCGATCGTTTTCCGTTGTTTTCCGTTCGTTAAGCTTGGGATTGGATTCAAGACCAACCATTGTTCATCCGACCTTCCCTACGGGTTTTATATATTTAATTTACATTTTATGGTTAAATCGTATTTCATTCCGTTTATTATGTCAGCTAGTTTTCCATTCTAATCTAGGGTTTGCATGATTCGATCCTATATGTTGTGATTCACGCTATCGTTATTTACCTTCCGGGCATTGATTCATGATTCATGGTGCTTATTTATATGTGTTGATTTCAGTCAATCTTGATGCATATCTAGTTGTTGGTTAATGGCGTAAGCTGTATTAATTGTCAATCGATCTTGAATGCATGATCTGAATAAGCCTTGAGTAAATGGCGAGATAGGACATTCGTGGGAAGCATATTCTTAGTGATCCGTTTGGGTTGCTTATTTTCCTCTAGAGGCGTGGTGTGATAGGGAAAATTAGTAATCAACTACCGCAATTATCGTGGCTGAAGTTGTTGGTTATATATGTGATCTTCCGTCTTATGCGGATTAAAATGGTTAATAATAAGCGGGATAAACATCGTTGTGGATAGGATTGGTGCATCCCAAGGTTAGTCTTTCTTTATAATCATCTTTCGTGATTTTATTCGTTATTTATATTTACATTTGGTTACCTTTGCTTTGGATTAAATTCGAAGCCTAAAACCTCTACCTTTATACGTGGCTTGGATAATGATGAATTGTCGTTGAGCTAGCTTCTATGTTTTCGTGATACAATCTCGTGGATACGATGCTTACCCTATACTTACACCTTTTGCGTGTGAAAAGGGGCGATCAAAGCCCCGGGTGCAAGCTCGGCCTCGTCTACGAGACCAACTTTGTCCAGTGCCTCCTCCAGGCCACCGTCGATCTCGTCAACAATCACATCAGCGATCTTCTCCGATCGCCATATGAACTCGTAGGATCCCTCGAACCGACAGAAGAAAAACTTCTTACGCGATTCGAGATCTTGATTATCTTCGCTTTAAATTTGCGACGGGGTGATAAATAATACCACCCCGAGCCACCCTTCAGTTGTAAAAACCGGAGAACAAGACCCAAAGTGAAAGGAAAATTATGCCGATGGGCATAGACACCTAGGCCCGTCAGATGCCGGAAAGAATTTGGCGTAAGTTGGGCGAGTGATATGCGAACATCCGTTGAAGTTCGACATATACGAGGATAAGGAAGGCGAAGACCGGCCGAGGCTGTCTTCGTGCAGTGACAAACCCTTCCGGAGGCACAAACCCTATTCTCGGACGGGGCAACATACACAATATAAGAAGAAATACAGTATTGGGAGACAATCTCCTCTATATCGAAGATTTTTAAGATAGAAGAAAAAGAAGACACTTTACCAAAATCCCGAGAGGAGGAACATGCAAAACATTGGCGAATCCGGCCACACACAATAATCTGACGCTCGGAGGATTTACTAGAAGAAGAAGAAGCCATAACTTACTTTTGTTTTATTAAAGATGATGGTGATGAACTCCGAGACAACAATGGCGGCGGTTACCGTTTTTTTCGAATACCAAAGTTTGAAAGTCTGTTTTTGGAAATGGCAAAAGTGATATGAAATGGCGTATCAGGAAGATATTCCTTATTATGTGCTTTATCGAGAATCCAACGCTGCCACATTAAATCGTATCCTGTGTCCCGTACTCGACGGCGGCGGAAAAATCCCGTGTTCGGCCCGCTTAACGCGCTCTCTCGGTGAAGCGGTCGAAGACCTCGACAACGCGCTCGTCAGTGAAGCGGTCGAGAAGACCTTGGCTTAACGCCTCGTCGGTGAAGTCGGTCGAAGACCTCGACAACGCCTGCGTCGGTGAAGCCGGTCGAAGACCTCGACGCGCCGCCGTCGGTGAAGTCGGTCGAAGACCTCGGCAACACCTCGTCGGTGAAGCGAAGACCTCGACTTAGCGCCCGATGGGTGAAGTCGGCCGGAGACCTCGACGCGCCCGTCGGGAGAAGTCAATCGAAAACCTCGACTAAGCGTCTCGACAAGAGATACTAAGCGCACACGACCTCGGCGGACGCCTGCGCAAGCGTGGCATTCAATATATGACTTGAATATTGATACACATGAGTTAGATCCAGAGAAAATGCTGACGGATCGTTCGCGCCCGCCCGACATAAACAACCCCAAACCAACACGACCTAAACCTGCGTCTTTTGAGGGGTTGTGATAGGATATATTGTGGCGGGCCCAAACATCGGGCCCAATACATGTAAAGGCGCCATCGAGCTCGGCTGGACAAGTTCGTGAAGACCCCTAAAACCGGTTGGGAGCGAGAAGGCTCGGCCGTATCTAAAAGGATACTAATTCGAGAAGGGATAGGATTAAGATCTTATCCAAGATCTCAAATCTAGTTAGAGAATACCTCGGTTTAAGATCTAGGTCAAAGTAATTATGTATAAATAGAGGCTAGATTAGGCGAAATAGATCATCCACGCTCTTTGTAATCGCTTTTACACATTCGATACGAATACTCTCTCTTGCCCGTGGGCGTAGATCTAATTCAAAGATCGAACCACGTAAATCCCTTGTGTTCTTCTCGCATTTATTTCCCTAACGAAATTAAGATCGATCACATAATTTTTTTATATATCTATATGCTATACTAGCAACTTACATGTATGTTATATAAGTAACTAACTACGAGATAAAGATAATTTATAATTCTTAAATAGATTTTAAAAATTAAATAAATTAGGTAAATATAATTGAACGATATTAACTATAATATTCAACTTACATATTGTATATTTCATATAGTGTATAGAAAATAAATATTCGTAGTATTGGTATAGGTACAGTATATCGAACTCGGTATAACATTAAGTTTGATATACCGTGAAGGTTTGGTATACCAAAAATCCGTGAGGTATACAAAAAAGACGGTACGACAACGGTATGTGAAATAATCCATAACGGAATTTCAGTATACCGGTTTTTAGTATACTGAACACTTAGGTACGACATCGGTATGAAAAATTCTCATACCGAAGATTTCGATACGTTGTGTGATACGACGAGATAAAATCGGTATACCGTACCGACCCACGCCTACTCCTCACTGTGTCATATAGGTTGTCGTAATTTGTTCCAAAAGTTTTCAGCGTGAATCAAAATCTGCATTTGCAATTTTAGTAAATATGTTGCCATATTTACGTATATTTATTGAGTGATTCTTTTGATTAGACAAATATAAAATCTTTGGGTTTTTGTTCGAAAGCAACGCAGATTTTGTTGAGTATGTATGGACTTACCATTGTTTATTTGTAGCTAATTGCTTGGATTGGATAGTATCTTTCTTTTTTTTCAATTTTTTTAGTTTGCAATAGTCGGGACAATGGCTGCTATTATTCCATATATAAACTAGAAAGCAATCATGGGTGTTTTGTCATATTCATTTTTGTACTTCTATTTCTCATTTTGAGGATCTAAAATGTGCTTCTTATTATTCCAGTACTACATAAGTCTAAATTTATCGAGTCGAATCGTCTATGAGTTGAAAATGTGCTTCTTGCTTCATGTTATCATATCCCCCCCTTTATCATTTTGTAGTTAAAATTAATATTTAAAAACAAGCAATATTAGACGGGTTGGGCCTGAGTGCCCAATAGCCCGGACAAGGCTGGATTGGGCTGCAAAAGATTCAGCAGAATAAGATATCAGGCCGGGATGACCGGGTCCGATCCGATAATATTCACAACTCTAGTTCCAACTGTAGTGTCATTAATTCAACTACTCTACTTGGGCTTCATTGCTTCGATAACGTATAAGCCATAAATATTTTTGTTTGGCATTTACCTTTATTGTTAGTTATTAATTATAATGCTACTTGTTCAACTTGCACCTCTAGGTTCTCGTAATAGTACGAGGCCTATATAGTGTGGTAAGATCAACCCAAGTCGTATCTCTCGAGGAAGACTGAACATAGCTTATGATGTGTTACGACGAAAACAATAAATCTAAATCCAAACTTTGGTTTTGAAGATCGTGCTGGAAATAAATAATTGTAAATGAAAGCAATAGAAAGATTTCAAGCTAAAGAGTTTAGAAGCAATAACAATTGCAAATGATTAATTCAAGAATTTGAGGATAACTAGGGCAGTAGGTTCTTCGCCTTGATTAATTAATTAATGATTTGCTTAGGAAATTTACCTACTCATGAAAATCCTCTAACATTCAATTTAAACACTAGACTCTCGTCTCCGTAGATTAAATATAAATTATAGAATTCCATAAATAAATAAACTATTAGACTACTCTTCCCGGTAAATTCTAATTCAATTGATCTATACGGATGCAACGTGTTAATCTCTCGTTCTCACCCGAAGCATAAACAATTAAATGATGGTCAATCACTTAAAAGCAAACCATATAATTCAATTAGAATACTTAAACCTTGCAAATAATTAATCAATCAATTTGAATCACCAAACCCTAGATAAAGAATTTAGTTCATTTTCATCTCATGGATCAAACAAAGAAAATTGATGATCATCATCAACTCAAAAATCCAATGGAAAAGAGATAATAATTCTTACAATATCAATGTTGTTATTGAATCACAAAATTACAAAAGAAATAAGAAACTAACTTTTTACAGACGTGGAGGAGAAAAGTGTAGAATGAAAAGTGTTAGGGTTTCTCGCGTGTTGAAAACATATATATAGCCTCTGAAAATTTGCACGCAGCGCCGGACTCGTGCCCAGCTCCGGACGGGCGCACCTCAATCTTTCGCGAAATTTGGCACGCCCAACGTCGCTTTCGGCCCGTCCGACAGGGGTGCTCTCTCTGGACGTACGTACTACTCGTTGCCTAGCATCGACCTCGACGTGTCCGGCGCTGGGGCTATGCTTCTATCCCAATCAACAAGATCCACCCAACATCGGCCCCGGTGTCCGATATTGGGAACCTCTTGACTTTGCCACAAAGTTACACCAGTACGGCCACATTGCGTCCGACACTAAGGTGTGCTTTATGTCTCTGATTTGAAGTTGCACTCGGTAGCAAGCCGCGAGTTCGTGACGAGGTGTCTTCTGTCTCCAAACGATGTCGCATCCAGCGTCGGCTTTGCCGAGTCCGGCGCTGGGGTGTAGTCTCTGTCTCCCAAACGAGGTTGCAAAGGTGCACCCAGCGCCGGCTTCGCCGAGTCTGGGTTGCGCTTTTTGTCATCATATTCTTCGGACACGTTCAAACCCTGTAAAACCGAAACTTAACTTGATTCCAACGAAAGATATCCAAAAATCATAAAAATAGGAACCAAATTAATAAAAACAACAAAGAAAAACATAACAAAAACATGCAAAACACTACTAATACTCCCAATTGATTTGCTTAAATAACTTTTTAGATTATTAATTAATTTATTTTTACTTAAATCAATCGAATCAAATCAAACCGAAAATGGTTTGAGGAGCAAAACAGCAATTCGATTTGAATTTTCTAAACTAATTTGGGTTCGAGTTTTTAAAATTCGATTTGATTTGAAACCAACAGCCCGAATGTTCCTAAATCCTAATATGAGTAAAGCCCACAACTACGTCCATTAGTGGCATTGAATTAATATTATTCTTTGTTGCATTACCACAATTGCCAAATATTACGCTAATCAATTGTAAAATATAATATTATGTGAATTAATTGTAAATAATTTTGGAAATAAAATCCGTATATTATGTTTCAAAAATTATGTGATTTGAATATATTTAATTCTTAACTATTGCAAATGTTAAATTGGAAAAATACACATTTCATTAAAGGATATTAATTACTTAAATTTCTGAAATATTGCAAAAATGATCAACATAGTATGTAAATTTACAAGTTCCCAAATAAAAACACTACTGTAATATATTAATAAATTCGGACGAATTACATATCTTGCACGCATACGCAGATTAGATACCAAACCTCTCACGATTGGGAAAACATCGATCAATTTAATAGTACATTGGTTTTTTTTATTATTATTCTTTTTTCCTAGGGCAGGATCCGCACGTATTTCTCTTAATGGGTAAAAAAGATATTATGAGATGAAAAGCAAAATAACAAAGGAAAGCAAGCAAAATATAATCGGAATTATAATAAATAGTTGGATGAATGTCACAAGTAGTGAGCTATAAATTTGGGCATATGGATGTGACCGTCCATGCTACCTAGTGAAGTTATTGAGATGGCAGCAGATTTTAAGTACAGATATACATATACCTAACCGACTTCAATTCTATCTTTTCTTTTTAACTTTTTTATTCTTCCGGCTGGCATTGAACTTGTAGAATATCTCCTCAACCCAATTAGTACAACACTTTTGCACAAATATTAAGAAAAAATGGATTAAGGGGTTTAATGGTGTTGGTCCCATGATTTAATGCTAATAAAGCGGGAGAGAAATAGAATTGGAGAGAGAGGTAGAATCGAGAGGCGTGAATGAAAAGAGAAGAAATAGATTAAGGGTTTAATCTTTACCATTTTTGGCGTGTCTTAATTGGTGGTGAAATTTTAAATGGAAGTTGTCTTGAATTGGCGTGATCGAGAGGGAGTAATATATATTCCTCTACTTTTTTAATAAATATCAACGACCGTAGAATTATATATTAATTATCATATAAATGCATATGCATAACTAATTATTAATTACGAATCATTAATTTACTCTCAGATTGTGAATTATAACACTTATAAAAATAAGAAAAAAATGAAAATATGACAAGATAACAAAAGAAGTATATATTTTGAGGAAAGAAGTTGTGAATTAGATGAATCTCCCATACCTCTTATCTAAAGCCACCAACACAGTTACCTCATAAAGACTGCATCTTTTTCTTTCTGAAACATACTAATTACGTGGGGCTGATTGCTATAATCATATCATGATACTATCTGGTATATACTATATAGGGCTCATTGCTATATAATCGCATCATTGTAATTAATGAACTGTCTAAACTCAAGGGGCCCATTTCATTATCACAAATATATTTTAAACAAATATTCTTATATTAAAACAACAGTTTGATGTCTTATTTTTCACGATCTTGACTTGGGCCCATATTTTTGAATAGTTAATTATATAATATACTGTTTCAACACTCCAATTATTTTACAGGAATTACGTTTCAATACTCAAATTATCAGATCTTTTCGCAAAAATGTTCTGATTATACATAACTATAATTAAATATATAAATAATTAATTTTTAAAAAATTATCTCGAACTATTACAAAACTAAAAAAATGTGCCCAAAATTAATTTCCAATTATGAAAATAGTACGTGACTCGTTAGAAATTGTTATTATTAAATTTTAGGAAGTGAATGATGTTGCTTTGATGCTACGCCTTTATTTGGGTTAAAATCCATGTCACCTTCTGATGAGATACGTGAGTTTTACGTGATAAAATTTTGAATTTTAGGACATTTTATGGTAATTTAAATATTTAAATGTAATTATTTATAGTTCCAGAAATCTTTGTTAAAATGTCACCGGTAATTAATAGGGTGAGCAAAATATACGAAAATAAAATAGTTGAGCTGAATCAAAGAGAAATACTTCATCCGTCCTTAAAATATGTTCCTAAATCTTTAGTGCATATTTTAATAAAAGTTGTTGAATGTTTTGTGAATTGTGAGTGGAGTAAGGTTCCCAGATTAGTGTAGTATTAAATTAATTAGTAGTGGATCATTAGTGATAAAATATATAAATAAGTGGTATTGTTGAGGATAATAAATAGAGATAATGGTGGACCATGGGTGATAAAAATATATAAAATAAAATGTGTTGTTCAGGGTAATGAGTAAAAAGTATTTTATAGGGTAGTTTCCATAAATGAAAATAAAACAAATTTGAGGGAGTACCAGAACGGAAAACTAGGAACAAATTTTTGGAAGTGAGGCGAGTATTAAATTCGCTTCAACTTTTTGGTTTTTCTATTCGATTGAATTTTGATATTTTACAAGTTATTAGTAGCAAAATTTTGCAGCTTTGATATTTTTGTGGAGCTTTTGGAGACAAGAAGATAGAAGAGAAGATCAAGGATTTGAGTGAGATTCTTATGAATCTCTTTATGGTTTTTATTGTTTATAATTTTAATTTTCTTTTATTTTAGTTTTCTATTTAACATATCTATATGTGACTAGTTTTTTATTATCCTAGGATTAGGGAGTAAACATATATAATTATTAGCTAAAATTTGAATTAATTAATCTATTTTTTATATGTTCTTCTATTTATTTTTTGCTTAGTTGTTTATCACCAATTTTGTATGATTTATTGTATTGGTTTGATATCGGGAGATGATAACTAATATTTGATTGAGAGCATAAAACATACTTTTAATATTAGCCGAACGTTTTGAGATCTGTGTGAGGATTTATAATCTTATCGTCTTGTTGGGAGTTTCATGTTTATGTAATGATCTTAACACAGTAGTCTTGCATGTAATCTACGATTTATTCGCTACCGTAGTATGTTTAAACTAATTTTATGATTATCTTAGTAAGAATTGAATCGTAATCGGTTAATTGATGTAGACATGTTTGATTGCCTGAATCAGTAAAAATCAAAACTTTAGGATATTCTTTTATATGTTTTAATCTCCAATTTTATTCTCATTGTTATTTTATTTAAATTACATATTTTTTAGGTGTTTAATTACAACTCTGAATTCTTAAGTCTAACTAGATAGAGGATTACAACTAGAGGTAGTAGTCAGTTGTAGTGTTACAGTCTTTGTGGAATACGACCTTACTTCTGTATACAATTGCACCAGTACAATTGTGGTATGATAAAAAAAATTAGCGTACAATCCACGAGTCAGATTTAGATCAGATTCAGACCTCGAAAATTAGGATCCAGATCTGAAATAAGAAGAAATAATCCAGATTTGATCCACATTTGTCGGATCCTATTTTTTGAAGACTTATATCCTAAAAAATGAATATGAATTCACGAATCTGATTCGGATCCAAGATTACTACAATGATACCATCCCTACCATGTGATAAACGCACATTTTACACGTTTATTGTTGATATTTAAAGATGATTTTAGATCGATAAAGTGCGTTTATGTCTTGGATCTCAATGCTTTTACATATTCTTGGAAGATCTGCTCTTGGGTTCCTTTTGGTGTTTTGTAGGCTTATAAGTTGAAAATCGAAGCATGGAGCGAAGCACGGCGAAGAAGGCTAAAAGCAGGGCCTAACAACGGCCCCGCTAGCCAGCCGAGCGCGAGAACTACATAAAGCGATGGCTCGCGACCGTCTGGCGGCCGCTAGGTCGGCGCGAGAAATTCCATGCGATCGACCACTCCGGCGACCGCGAGGCGTGCCCGCGAGCTACCCAGCGTGTGAAAGAGCTCTTGCTTTCGATTTCGTGACCACGCTAGCGACCATGAGCGGTCGCGAGGTAACTAGCGGCGTGCCGGTGAGAAGGCGAAGGAAGACCGGCGAGGATGATCCCGCTGCGACCGAGCTCGCGGCGTGTCGGCAAAGTCAAAATTAGGGTTTCCACCTGGTGAAACCATAATTAAAGGAATCAACTTACTATTAATTGAGCGAAATAAAGCAGCGAGCCCAATGTACCGTGGCAAAACATCTGAATAGCAAATAAAAGTGTTTGCCGAAGGAACTTAATGTGCGTGGTGGTGGGGTGTGATTATAATTACGATGCTAAGAAAGCGAGGAACAAGAGTGTGGAAGAGGCGCCTGCGCGCTTTCATCCATATATATAGGCGAGAGGGCGGCGATGGTAATGGCCCGTGGGCTGGACAATCAGTAGGGTTTCCTTGTTGATCGGCGATCTTTCCTTGCCCAGACGGATCCGGTGATCTCCTCCGGTTTCATGAGATTGGTGTCGGTAGCGCGTCCTTTCGGTTAGCGAGATTAGCCCGGATCTCACGTATCTTGCCCATTAGCTCTCTCCGACTTCTCTTGCCACTCGCTTCGTCTTGGTCTCTGGTTTGCCTTCTTCACTTCCGCTTGCCCATTAGCTTACCTTCTAGAGATTGAACATGCGGTGCAGCAAGGAGGTCCGCAGCAGTGAAGCGGAACGACTCTTGGGGTTTGAAGCCCGGTTGTGAGCTAAGCTCCTTGTGCCCTCTAGGTGCATCGTATCTCTATTCATCCGCCATACGAGTTCCTTCATTCTTGCCCATTTACGCCTTGCCTTGTCCCTGAGACCAATGTGTCCTCCCGGACACAAAACACAACAAGAAGACACAAAGACTCGATCTAGACCTAGACAAGACACGGAAAAAGAGCACAAAACTTGGGCTCGTCACGCACTTACACTTTAAACATGCTTGTCCTCAAGCATGCAGCATAATTGCCCAAGACAAAGAAAGAAGAAAAGACTCAAAGCAGAAAGGTTAGCACATTTCCACAGCGGGATATCTCGGCGATATAAGCTTCATCGGAACAAACTAGCAATTCAATTAGACTTCATTCACAAGCGACCATCAAACAAGTCAAAATCAATTTGAGCATATTGGGCATTTTCCTTACCAACACTCTGCACTCTTGTGTATAGGCTAGTGTATACGCTCAGGACATCTTTCATTTCGACTATGCCATAGGCTTGCGTGCCCTCTACCATCTCCACCGTTTAGACAAAGTTTTAAACATTCATCCTTAGGTCTTTTATTTGGCTCTAATGGGGTTTAAGACATAGGTGGAAAATTTTTGGAACGAGGCTAAGGTCATCACGGACTCAGGTTCGAGGAATTTATTTTTGTCCTCCATGGATTTCCTTTAGCCTTTCTCTTACGGGACCTCGGCCAACCATCTTAGGACTTCATCAATATATATATTCTTTTATTTCAAGTCCTTTTCTTTCAATTCAGGTGCCTTCTTTATATTGGGCATTTGCCATTTCTTTGAAGTCTGGTAAACCCTTTTTTCTTGCCCATTCTGAGGCTCTTGTTCTTCCTTTTGTTTGCCCTTCTCTTCTATTAGCTCACGAGTCTAATTGACGGGTGAAACTTCTTTTTCGAGCTAATTTAAGTGAGTGAAAAATTATTAAGCTCGAGGGGCTGAGCGAGGGATTAACATTAGGTAGGACATTTTGGCTCGATGTGCTTTTGAAAGAAAAATTTCCTAAGTCGTCTAAATGTTTTAGCTAAGTCGATAAGGCCTCGACATAAAGTGCATGAAGTTCTAGCAAAAGCCTAATGAAGATGTCGATAATCACACAAGAGGAAACTACATTGATCGAGATCTGACAGTTTAAGCTCAAATCTCACCATGTGTGCTCAAATTGATTAAGTCGTCCTTATTTACATACGGTCATGCTCAAGCGAATTCCTAAAACTACTAGCATTATTGAAAACAAAGCAAAATCTGGGACAATCAATCCCACCAATTTAAACATGCCAACCAGCACTGGCGAAAACCCCCCACTCGCACACTTTGTGTTGAGCAAAGTGGGTGAACAAGGAGGAACACAAACAATAAACAGCGAAGCAGGCGAGCAAGGTAGGCGGTCCCCTAGTCACACACTTTGTCTTGGGCAAAGTGGGTCGAATGAGGGACCGGCTCTCTTAACTCAAACAATCGAGCAGACGCAACCCTTCACTCACACTGCTTTGCCTGGGGCGAAGTGGGTGAAAAGGGTTGACCACCAACAACAACAAAACAAAACAAAAAACAAACAACAAAACAAAAACACAACAAAAGCAGAAAACAAAAAAAAACAAAAGGGAGGACAAAGGTCGAGGAGAAGGCTGGATACAGAATCCAGGTGGGCAAAATAAGCTATCGAGGGCATCATGGGTGGCTTTACATTGTTCCTCTATCACAGTCAGCGGGCTTTGATGTCATCATCTTCCTCTGGCTATCTTTGAATCCTCTTGGTGGTGGGCGAGTGGTGAAATTTGTCTGGTCATCAAGGGTGGCTCAAGTGAAGTGGTTTTAATCACAGTCGTAGTATATGTCCTTCATCCGTTCCAACATAGCTGTGTCGATATCTGACTCGGGCTCCACTTCGGTCGGTATTCGCTTCATCCGGTACCTTGACTTTATGGCGAGGCGGTCACTAAATGGGCGGAGAGATCCTCGATTGGGATGAGTCGGGATATCCTTGAAATGGGCGGTACAAGCGGCAAAGTTCACCTTGTGGCCATGCCACATGCACCACAAGATGAACAACTCTGTTTGGGAGATGGAGTTCTGCTGTCCACCTTCGAAAAATTTGTAAGACAGGAGGCGATGGCACATTCGCAGGGCGTTACTCCTCAGCTCATTGCCCTTAGTGTATCCGGATTTAAACGTTGTGCCCAGACCAATCGTTGCCCATTTTTCATTCCACTCCTCCCCTGTGTGCTCAGGGACGTAGGTGAAAGCCTCCTTGTACTCTGTGGTCTTCGTCTCAAACATACATCATGCCGAGTGCGGTTAAAGTCGTTCACGAGAGCGAGCTGTTGCCCATCGGCTTAAATTTGATGCGATCGTGGTCGACTTCACTTTTCACAGGTTCTTTATTTGAGAGTTTGAATAAACTCTCGCCTTGATGTGATGTACAACGTCACAGCCATTCAAAATGCTCCCATCCAATTCTTGCAAAAATTTCTTCACTTCGTCCTTAACCCCGGACTCTCCAACACTCCATGTCTAACGTCTTGGGCTTCACAATGCCCCCTCATCGTGAGGTGGTGTTGAACCTCGAGTGGCCTCTCAGTGGTCGGGACGACTTTCCCTTTTTGGAGGAGGGTGATGCCATCTTATAAGTACCCGGGTTCTCTTCCTTGAAGGTGGAGGTAGCTCAAGCGAGGCTTCTTTCTCGGTGGTGGTGGTTCCCTCGGAGTCTTTCTCGGTGGGGTCTCTTCTCTTTCTTTGTTTTCTCCTTCTCACGGGAGGCTCCGGTTCGTCGGCTTAGTCCGGGTGGACTCCTTCGTCTCCATGAGGGTTTCCTCCTTTTCCGTCGTGGGACGACGCCCTCCTTGTTGTCCTTGGCTTTCTTCTTCTTAGGTTTCGCCGTCTCTCTCGGTGGTTCCTCAGGTGTCTCGCTTTACGGGTGAGGCGCTTGCTCCTCGATGATCTTCTCGGGTCCTCGGAGTTAGCGGAGGCAGGCTTTTGGGCATCTCGGGCGTGGTAAGAGTCTCGGAGGGGTCGCCATTGCGATTTTAGCTACGTGGTTTCTTTGGTTCGGAGGAATCGGAAGCTTTTGGTGGTTACGGCTCGAGTTTCTGGTGGTCATTTTGAAAATGGAGGGTTTCTTCTTTATGGTTCGGTGAGAGAGATGGGGAAGTTGCGAGAGGTTGAGGCGGCGTGGGGAGGTAATTATGGGTGGCGATTATAAGGGCGTTCGTCCTTTCTCACGACAACCGCTGCCACTTGTTCGAACTCACCCTCTTGCCCGCAGCGAATGTCAGCGTCTCATCTTGCCCTCTTGATCATGTTCACAGCTGTTCCTATAGATTGCCCAACACAACACCACCGCAAAGCGGGGACAAAACAAAACACAAAAAGAAAACAACAAGCAGCAAATAAAATACCGGGTTGCCTCGCGGCGGTATGTGGTTATCGTCGTGGCTCGACTAGATTTCTCTTTTAATCTTTCCCGTCGAGGGCTTGCACTCGATGCAATTCCCCTGGATCTACCTCGTGATGCCCATAGTAAGCCTTCAGACGTTGTCCATTGACCTTGAAGGTCTTCTTCATCTTCAGGTCTGCGACCTCGACAGCTCCATTCGGAAATTGAGTTTTGACTTCATATGGTCCGCACCACTTGCTTGTTAGCTTGCCCGACATCAACTTGAATCGAGACTGATATAAAAGGACCAATTGCCCTTGCTCGAATGTCTTGTCCTTGATAAGACGGTCGTGTGCCTTCTTTAATCTTTCTTTGTATAGAGCGGCATTTTCATCGCCTCTAGCCTTATCTCTTCCAGTTCTTGAAGTGAAGCTTTCTAGCTTAGCCATCACGGTCCCAATCAAAGTTGAGCTTGTTCCTTTGCCCAAAATGCCTTGTGCTCTAGTTTCACGGTAAATGACACATCTTGCCAAACACAATTCGATCGGTGACATGCCCGAGGGGTCTTGTATCTGATTCTATATGCCCATAGCGCGTCATCAAGGCGAGTGCTCGATCCTTACACATGGGTCCCTACCTTCCTCAATATAGTGCTTGATTATTACATTGGACAACTCCGCTTTCCCATTAGCTGCGGATGGTAGGTGTAGTCACACGATGGGTTACACCGTATTTCTCGAACAATTTGGTGATAGTAGTGTTGTAGAAATGGGTTCCTTGATCGATGATAATTGCCTTGGGCACGCGAACACTGTTGAAGATATTAGCTTTAAGAAAAGTGAAACTACCTTTGAGTCATTAGTGGCACTTGCCTTGGCCTCGACCCATTTCGAAACATAATCCCTTGCAAGCGGGATGTACGCATTGCCCTTGAGCTCGGTAATGGTCCCATAAAGTCCATCCCCATACATCAAAGATTATTTGGAAGGATAGGTATCATGGGCATCTCATTCCTCTTTGTGATATTTCCTTCTTGTTGACACTCTTTGCATTGCTTACTGACTCATAAGCATCTTTGAATATCGTGGGCGGAAGAATCCATTGTCTAAAACCTTTTTATTTGTCCTCTTGTGCCCAAAGTGACCTCCACATTCTTTGGAGTGGCGGTGATTGAGAATGTCTTTGATCTCGGTTTCGGGCACACATCGTCATAAAACTTGATCGTGCACTTTCTCCATAAGTAGGGATCATCCCATATGTAGATGCGGCAATGCTGCTTTGATTTTGTTTCTTTGATCGTAGTGAGCCCCAGGGGAGTTCTCCGGTGGTTTTGTAATTCACCAAATCTGCATACCATGGCTCGAACTCCGTCGTGCCTGAATGAAATACGAGATGTTCTTGGGGAATGTCTACGCAATGGGCACGGGTCTTTCCTTCAATATCCTACTCAGTGGTCGACCCACAGGTTTTGTGCTCCACTCTTGTCTTTGATTTCTACATCGAACTCTTAGAAGCAAGATCCATCGATCGGTCGTGGATTTGACTCCTTCTTGGCCATTAGGTACCTCGGGCGGTATGATCGGTGTGAGCGATTGTCTTGGCCCCGATGAGATATGATCGAAATTTTCAAAGGCAAAAGGCGACCGCCAAAGTTCTTTTGGTTGTCTTTGTAGTTGCATTGGGCTGCATTGAGAGTTCTTGAGGCATAGTATATAGCATGACTTTCCTTTCCTCTTCGTTGTCCCAAGGCGGCTCCCACGGCATATCCGCTTGCATCGCACATAACTAAGCGGCATGCCCCAATCGGGGCTGAATGATCGGTCTTTGAAATTAAGTTATTCTTGAGTATCAAAGCTATCTTACACTCTTCGTCGAATTCCCATGGTACATCATTACGGAGTAGTCGTGTCATGGAATTTGGGCGATCTTCGCAAAGTCCTTCACAAATCTTCTGTAGAATCCAGTGCCCGAAACCTCGCTTGCTTTCTTGAAGGCTGGATAGGGTAATTTTGCGATGATCTCTACTTTAGCTCTATCTACTTCTATCCTCTTTCGGATACCACGTGCCCAAGAACAATCCCTTCTTGTACCATGAAATGACATTTCTCATAATTTAGGATCAAATTCTTTTCGACACATCTACGTGGGACTACCTCCAAATTTGTCAAGCACTCGTGAATGATTCCCCATAGGCAGTAAATTAGTCCATAAAGACCTCGATGCATTTCTCTAATAGGTCAGAAGATGCTCATCATGCATCGTTGAAGCGTCCCTGGAGCATTACACAAGCGAAGGCATTCTTACGTAAGCAAATGTCCCGAATGGGCATGTGAAAGTGGTTTATCACGATCGCCTTGGGCAACCCATATCGCATGTGGCGAGTATCCGTCTAAAAACAAAAGAATTTGTTTCCACCTAACCTTTCCAGCATCTCGTCAATGAAAGGTAATGGGAAGTGATCTTTTGGGTCACCGTGTTGAGCTTCGATAGTCGATACACATCCTCCAACTGTTTGGAGCCTTGTTGGGATCATTCTCCTTTCGTTTTCACTACACGAATGCACGATTTCTTGGGCACGGCGTGTCTTGGGTGACCATTTGTTATACGTCTGGGATATATGATGCCCAAGTCGAAGCTTCAAGATCTCCTTCATGACTACCTCCTTCATAGCATTGGGTTTAACTTCGCTTTGTTGATCGCGTCTTGGTTTGGCTTCTTCTTCCATCGAATATTGTGAACACATATGGAAGGGCGATGCCCTTGATGTCGACCAATGTCCGTCAATAGCTTCCTTGTATTGCTTAATAACACTTCTCACGACTTCCTCGACTCGGATGAGTTTAGCATTGATGATCCGCAGGCGGTGTCGTCCTTCCCTAGAAAGATGTACTTGGTGGTGAGGAAGAGTCTTTAACGAGTTTGATTGCTCTCATAAGGGATGGAGCAGGCTTTTCTTCTTCCTTGACTTGGGCATGTTACGGTAAATTGACCACTTGAGTCCCTCGGGTTCGCTCCATAAATAAGCGGGGCCTCCGACATTATCCGTAATTTGTTTCTTCGTGGGCATCTTCCTCCTTAAGACCACTTTGAATTCTTTGCATCCAGTGGATCTTGTAAACCTATCTCGGGCGGGATGTCTCCCACCATGGGTTCAATGTGATCAATGAATTCCACGACCTCAATATCAATAGGATGCTCCATGGCCTTGAAGATGTTGAAGGTCGCGTCTCGCCGTCAATTCACATGATAATTTGCCGTGTCGCAATCAATCCTAGTTACGGCCGTCTTCATGAATGGTGACCCAATAGCATAGCGATGATTTGTTGCCCGTCGTGCCCATATCCGAGCGTAGAAGTCCGGCGGAAATATGAGTTCCTCACTTTGACCAATCGTCTTGATGATTCATACGGATGAGCGTTGGACACAATACGCTAATTGGATAACCACTCGTGTTGGCTTGGGGTTCCACCTTTAATTCATTGAACATTGACGAGGGCATGGCGTTTATAGATGCCCCAAATCCGGCATAGCCCTTTCGATCCTCGTATTGCCTATTCGCGGGGAATAAAAACATCCACGGATCTCCACACTTCTCGGGTAATTTCCGTTGTAGGACTGCGGATACATTCTCTCCCACTTGGAATTTTGCATCATCTTTGTATTTCACCTTTCTCGTGCACAATTCTTTCATGAACTTTGCCCACTTTGGCATCGTGCCGAAGCGATGATGGCGGTATATTAATTTCCACCTACGAAACACGCGATACATCTCGCTCATTTCTTCTCTCTCTTGTTCTTGGTGATGCACGGAAGGGAGGTAAAACATGAGGATTAGGTTTGACATAGGTTGGCTCAATGATTGCCTCTTCTTTTTCTGTCTTTTCCTTGGGCAGTTCCTCTTGATCATTGTCATCTTGACCATTGTGTTCAGTGAGATCTTCCACTTTAGGCATGTCTGCGTCGTTCTTAGGCATGAAAACTTTCTCTGGCGGTTTCTTCCCACTTCTTGGGGTTCTGACATTCGGTTGGGCTAACTCGTTTACCTCTACTTGAGGAGGTAAATTTCCTTGCTTCTTCTCGAGGCAGCGTTACGGTGACCGTCGATTGGAAACTTGGTTCCCAGAGGCTCGGAGGGCTCACTTGTCTCGACCTTGAATTTCTCGTTCTCTTGTTGAGCCTTCACATTTCTCGTGCCATAGTGTGCACAAGTTCAACCAACGATGGCCCCCGCTTTGGTCGTGATTATTTACGTATGGTTTGTTGTTGTCACGCCTCCGTCTTGCTTCTTTGTTGTTGTCACGCCCGCTTTGGTTGTTAGACCACCTAAAGTTTTCGTGGTTCCTCCATCACAGGTTGTAGGTGCGAGAGTTTGGATCATATCTCCTCTGCTCGTATTGCCCATTACCATTTTGACCTTGCATTGACTTCTTCTTCAAGCGTGTGGGGCATTGATCCGTGTGATGTGTCGCGGCGCGCTGTTGTGCAAACTTTAGCTTTCTTTTGCCCTTGCCTTGGTCTGGTCTGGTCTGTGTTGGTTATGAACTTGTCGAGCAGGTTCTGAGTTTATCGACTTGATCTCCACGGTTGAAGAAGTAGCGGCGACTTGCCTCGGAACTTCTCCGCCGTCTCTGTTTTCTTGACCATCTCAGCCCAACAGTCTAAAGGCCTTCTTGGGAACTTTATTCGGTATTGATCCTCCTGGCTGCATTCACTTAAATTTTCTCTGTTGCCCTCAACCCGGCCATGAAATATTGGATCGAGATAGTGATCACGGAATTTGATGTTGAGGGCATTTACTGCTGTTGTTTAAACCTTCCCGATAATCATAAAGGTCTCTCCGTGCCCATTTTGATCTGCTTATTCTTTCCTCATGTTACGAATACGGCGGCGGGGAAAGTACTTCTCGAGGAACCACGGTGAAGTTGTGCCCGTGGTCACACTTCCAGCCAGGCGCGGTGTGAGCCGTTCTCTTGCCCGTCATGCGGAGAGAGGGAATGACACTAATCTCACATACTCTCCAAGGTTTTCATTTGCGCGGATAGTCCCTGCCATCTCGAAATCTTGTAAATGCCTTTGTGGATCCTCCCGGGCATGTCATTTGAATCGGGAGGATTTGGATGAAGAATGCTTCATCTCCGGTTGCCATTGATTGCGGGCAAAGTAATGCCCGTTGGCCTCGAGTTACGGTTGTTTGGGAACACCATTTCCCTCAATGTCCGCTCTACTTACGGTTGTTCACCCATCGCATTGCCCTCGGGTTTCTTCTCGGTTATGCCCTCATTGCTTGTGGTGCCCTCCGTCTTCTTTGCTCTCCTCCGCCTTGCGTTCTTTTCGATCTCGGGATCGTACAAAAGTCCCGTTCTCTCTGCAAGGTTAGGTCGTAGCATCTGATGAATAAAGCAATATAAATTCAAGAAATAGAGATACTCTTTGGAATGCACAACTCCCGACAGCGGCTTGATTCGACATCTTTGTCGTTTAGCGTTCAAAATAAATTTATAACCTATTGCCCATCACGGGCGTAGCCGGCGATAAGTATAGAATTCGATCCACGAGGAGTTAGTGTAGCAATCTCGATGTCGCGATGTCACTTAAAAAGATGAGAGTGGTGTAATTATCTTGATCACTATAGGTATGACTAAAGTAACACGAAGCGAACTCAAAGGGAATATCAAATAATAAGGCAGAGTGCGGCTTGGGCAACAACCGTGAAGGCGATTTAATACTCGGTCCTAGGTGCGAGGTTTTCACTACATGACATGCATCAACGGTTATAAGAGACATCGTCGTGACCCGTTGTAGGGAAAACATATGTTAACCCTCGCATGAGGATCCATCTTGGGTGTTTAATTCACCATACATTGATTATAAACCTAGCATGCGTCTATATAATTAAATCGCAACACGTAGGGGTTTCACGTGTTTACCTTTGGATCGAAGAGGTCGATGGAGCGAGATGAGCGGGCGAGCGGTCGAGACTCGTGCTTTGACCTTACGGGTGTATCCGGATGCCCAATCTCCAGCGTCGGTGAGGGCGATCTATGGAGAATACTACAAGAAATCACCTAAACCCTAGCAAATTTTGAGAGCCTCTCTTATGGGTGGGCGAAAATTGTGCTTCTCAATATAAGCATTAGTCAGACTTTATCTCATACCTTATATTTATAATGCACTACCTTAATCCCATATGGAAATTACCATAATCTATATGGACATTACCATAATCATATGGAAAAATACCATAATCTTAGGATTATTTTCATACTCTCGGGATTATTTCCATACTCTCGGATTATTACCATAATCTTATATGGAAAGGATCTATGCATATACCATAAATATAATAATATCCTTGTGGGATAAAGAGAATAAAATCTTTCCTTTGAGGAGCGATTAGGGGGCGATTTCTTCCGGTAGCAATTTGCTGGATGGGCGACCAGGGATCAAATCACGAGGAATAAAGATGGGCCTCAAATAAATTAATTATCTTATGTTCACCCGAACATAAATTAATTTATAAACATTCGATCATTCCACTAGAGAAAGAATGTTGACTTACCCTTTATTACGAAGTTGAGTCGGGCTTGCACTTAGACATTCTGAATCCGTATTTAAGATATCGACGTCCATTAATAATTTCTAGCAATCATTGCTTAAAGCGATTAATAACTTCATTTCCTTAAGTAGTACCACTCGACCTTATTATTGTGCTTGAGCTAACTCAACTGCGGGGTTTAGTACAATAAACCTTTGAGCTCCTTAAGGGGCGTCATCGTCTAGCGGATACGGTGACTCGTCTGAGATAACTAGCGTGACATCTGAAACCGCGCCACCACCCGAGATGCGGAGAATCTTGGGTTAGAACTATAACCCTCACTCATAACAAGTCGAAGTGATGGTCGACAACTCATACTCACCTAATACCTTATCGAGGTTTAGATCGCCGTAAGTCACGAGATCTTGGTTCTTCTGACGGTCGGAAAGAAGAACACATCTCCTTGTGATCCTTGATACGTCGAGGCGTACCGGCATAGACAAGCAACTAAGTCAGTCACTTCTTATCTATCTGCGGCTAAACCGACAACTCGTCCTTAAGTCGTCTCGGTTTGTGAAACTTTTATATCTCATTAAGCTTGACCAATCATACGGACTTACGTGATCTTCTACACCTTGTGTGATCTAACTTATAAATGAGATAAGGGGACACGGATATATGCAATCAAAATTGAATCGGATAGGAGATTGTAATAGTGGTAACGAAACATTGTATACAAGCTCAACCAAGCGCTTTCGATATACAAATCCGACAATCTCCACTTATACTAAAGCAAACTTTTAGTATACAATGTGTCTTTCTACTAGCTATTACAAACAACCATCACTTTGCTTCTCCCACTTATACAAAGTTTCCTTTCTAAGTGGGTGCCATCAGCATAATCGAGTCCTCTAACGTGTCCATCGTAGACTTTTGCGGCGGGCTCTTCGTGAATGGATCCGCTAGATTTTCCGTTGTAACAATCTTTTCAATCGACCACGTCACCTCGTCTAACGATTTCTCGTATGACATGGTACTTTCTCTCTATGTGTTTGAGTCGCCTTGTGGGTCCGTGGTTCCTTGAGTTTGCACTTGCACGAGTTATCACGATAAACTATGATACTCTTGGGCAAACCGGTACCACATCTAGATCCATGGTGGTTCTTGAACCATCTGACCTCCTTAGAAGCCTCAAGGCGGCTACATAATCGGCTTCCATGGTAGAGTCCTCAATGCATCATTTGCTTTGCACTCACTTGAGGATCTGGCTCCACCTCCCAAGGTAAACACATAGCACGAGGTTGACTTTTTCTCATCACGGTCGGCTTGGAAATCCAGTGCAGCATAACCCAAAGGCATTAGACTATCTGCATGGTAAACTAGCCTATAATCTCGAGTCCTTTTCGGTGCTTGGTATATGCTTCTTGCGATCAATGAGCTTGTCGAGGTTAGGCGATATCTAGCTACTATACTACCGCATAGCGAGATATCGGGCCTCGTGCATAGCATTGCGTACATGAGACTTCCTCGGGCGAGCGTGAGGAACTTGTCTCATTCCTCTATCTCGCTGCGGTCATAGGTGACTGCGTTTTGAATAAAGGCGTCGTATGCGAAGGTAGCAATCCTTTCTTGGCGGTGCGCATACTAAAGCAGTAATCACGATATCGATGTAAGGCGCTGAGATAAGCTCAACATTTTCTTCTTGCGATCTCGGTAAACCTTGATCCCAGAATATGCTGCTGCATCTCCTAGGTCTTTCATTTGAAGCGATCGGATAACCAACTCTTTCGTCGATATGACTTCACGTTGTTGCCCGACTAGAAGGATGTCATCTACATAAAGTGCGAAATACCACATCACCGTTGACATCTAACCGATACACACAACTCTCGCTGAGCAAGTGGGTAAATCCATAGGACTTTACTACCTCGTCAAAGCGTAAGTTTCATGATCGGGAGGCTGCTTAAGTCCGTAAGTGGACTTAAGCTTCCATACTAGATGCTCTTCACCCTTTACCACATAACCTTGAGGTTCTTTGCATATAGATGTCTCTACCTTCCTCAGGTAACCGTTTAAGCGGTTTTAACATCCATTGCCAAACCTCTAGGTTGAGTGGGCTGCTATGGCTAGAAGAATTACGATGGACTTGAGCATTGCTACGGTGAAAGGTCTCGTCGAAATCGATGCCCTCAATCGAGTGTACCCTTTCGCACAAGCACGGCTTTAAAAGCGAAACCTCTCCATCGGAATCTCTCTTCCTCTTGTATATCCACTTACTACCTATGGCTTCCTTGCCATACGGTAGAGTGTCTTTCATATACATCCATAGCCGTTATGGACTCGTTTCTAAGTCCATAGCGGTGTGCCATAATCTTGCATCAATATCTTGTATCGCCTCCTTGTATGTCCATGGGTCGATTATTGCATGTTAAATCTTTGGGACCAAATCCGAAGATTCACCCACGAACATAAATCGCTCGGGTTGACGAACAACCCTCCCACTCTGACGAGGTTCTCTGAGGCACAATGGCAGCGGTGGGTGCGAGATACTTGTGGTTCTCTAACTTGCACAACTTCTTTGTGTAGGTACCAACATGCGGTCGGTATCTCGGTGGAACTCGACCCACTTCAATTTCTTGAAGTATCGGTGTCGATCCTCCCACTAGACTCGACATCTCGTACCTTTGGCTGTCGGTGGTGGAATCGATCGTCTTCTAATTCTTGAAGAATGATTTCAACTTTGGACTTATGATTTTTATGTAGTCCTCTTCTAAGAATCGAGCATTAGTCTAATAATGACCTTCGATCCTTGGGACTATAGAATAAACCACCTTCGTTCCTCTAGGATAGCCAATAAACGACCTTGCGTCGGATCTAGCCTCCAACTTGTCGCCTTCTTGTTCGGCCGTGTCTTTGGGCTGCCCAATATCCTTATGTGGCTTAAACTGGGCTTCGCCCAAACCACAACTCGAAGGGTCTTTTCGGTGACTTGGGCGGTACTAGATTTAGCAAGTATGCGCCGTCTCTAAGGCATACCCCGAACGAAATAGGCAATGTAGCATAACTCATCATAGATCTAACCATTTCTAAAGAGTCCTGTTCTTGGTTCGACACACCATTTTCTTTGTGGTGTGCCCGGTGAAATCTTGTTGGGATGTAATCCCACACTTCACTAGATAGTCCATAAACTCGTTCTTGAGGTATTCGCCACAGCGATCGGACCCATGATGACTTGATACTCTTACCTAGCCGTCTCCACTTCCGCCTTAAACTCTTTGAATTTCTCAAAGCATTCGGACTTGCGGTGAAGCGGTATATGTATCCGTACCTTGAGTGTCGTCGATGAAAGTGACAAAATACTCGTACCCTCCACGAGCTTGTGTGGACATTGGTCCACAGGTCGAAATGGACTAACTCAACATTTCTTTGGCTCTATAACCCCGCTTTGAAGGGTGCAGTCGACATCTTACCTTCATCACGAGGATTCGCGGTGGGAGCGGATGTAGTGAGATCACCAACGCTCCATTCTTAGCCGGTCTTTGGATCCTATTTAGATTGATGTGACCTAATCTAAGATGCCAGAGAAAAGTAGAGTCATCTTCGAAGAAAACTTTCTCTTTTAGGGTTTGATGAAGATCTGACATAGTTATAGGTATTATGTTTTGCGAGAAATAGTATAAAGCGAATTATATAAGGTGCCAACACGGATAACCGTCATTTCTTATGATAGAAACACCACTATCAAAATAACGAGAATATCCATGAGTAAATAATTTGAAAGCGAAACAAGGTTCCATGAAAATCCGGCACATATAAAGCGTCTTTCAAAACTAAAGCAGTTGTCCCAAAACATAAAGAAATATCTCCAAGCTGCAGACTTGACTTTCGCGCGTTGCCCATGGAATCGTTATCTCGCCATCAAACGACTCCCTTGTCGCGGGAACCCGCAGGTGTAACAAACATGATCGATTGCGCCCGTATCTACTACCCGAGAATGGGTAGAACAAGTCGCTAAACATGTTTCCGTCACTAAAGCAAGCGGCGTACCTTGAGCATGAGCATAGGGCACTTGGCCTTCAATGCCAGTCTTACCGCTTGAAGCACTTGCCCTTCTCCTTTGGCTTCTTCAAGCCTCGGTGTGCAACCATGTTCTTGCTCCCATTCTCCCACTATTTCCTTGCCTCTACCACCTTTGGTACCCCTTTTCTATTTCCATTTTGCGATGAAAATTTTGGGCCCTTAGATGTGCTAGCAAGAGCATGTGCTCCTTTTCCCATAACTCCTTCCCAACAACGAGATCATTAAACAAGCGACTAAGTGTAAACTCGGTCTTGCTCATGATCGCATTCACGAAGTTCTCAAAAGACTTGGGCGGTGTATTGAGGATGATATCGACCTTGGCCGCCGTCAATACCTCCTCCCAATGATCAAGACTATCCATGAGATGAGTCGTGTGGGAGACATGTTCATGGACGAACTTCCTTCTTCCATCTTACATGAATTTCTCTCATTGTGTGGAAGCGGATGTCCATCCATTGCCCAAACTTACTCTCGAGACTTGACCAAATATCGATCGCGTCTACCATCGGTGATCTGCGGTTGCAAGCCTTTGGACATCGTAGTCATCATATAGCATTTAGCCATATTGTTTGACTTATTCCAAAGTCGCTTGACTCATTGCTCATTAGTCGAGCGTCGATAAGGCATCGGGTTTAGGAGTAGTGAGAACAAACATGTGTTCTTGACGATAAGAACATATTCCATGTTTCGTTTCCACTCGATAAAATTTGGACGGATAGCAGTTTTGTGCGAGCATATTGATAATCGGCGTAAGAGACATATCGAAGCGATAATGTAAAACACATAAGCATCGATCGCAAATAATTCGTAACAATAATATTGTAACCTTTTGATAAAACAATATTAATTGAAACCTCAATCGCCCGAGGAATCCACATACGAGCCACGCGTGTGGGCGTTTACATGAACCCCTCGACCGGACTAAAATATACCTTTTAGTCGTTTAATTTCAATCCATGTCAACTTATCCTTATGACAAATGAAATTAATGATTGGACCTTACTAGACCACATCACTATCGCGAGAAGGGACTTGGCGGGAAGTTGTACTTGAGGTGATGTCTAGCAATGACCACAATTTTAATGAGAAGATGAATTCTTAGAATTGGTATACTCACTTGGACCATACGCTTCAATTCAAATTCTTTTGTTATCTCATTTTATATCTATCTCTAGAGAACTTATGAAAATCGCACATGCAAGCCCGCGTGTGGGCGTTACACATGAAACTCCCACTTCTCAATAGATTTAAAATGTTTTATTTAGAAATCTCATCTAACAAACTTATGATAAGCAGTGCAAGCAAGCCCGCGTGTGGGCGTTTACTCACGGTCGTCTCACTTTGTTTAGAGATCAAAAAGTGGAGGTCTTGACATTTTAATTTGAAAAATTAATTTGTCGGGTTGCTTGCTTAGTCTTTTTATTCAAAAGGTTTGTCCATGCGAGATCACGTAATCTAGCATGCTTTTCTATAGAACTCGACATGTAAAACATGCTCGCGAAATTCTAAAATATGCTTGATAAGCGCGATAAACCTAGCATGCTTACTATGCGCGTCCAATTCGTAAAACACTTAAAGGTTTGTCAGCGTAATATAAACATACATAACATACTCTTGCATAATTTAAACATCCACGACATGCATATGAGCGATAAAAATAAAATAAAAGCGTTCGCCAGCGGCTGATCGTGAAACTGCACATTTAAATCTAATCTATTACATAGATTTACAAAGTCAATTAAACTTGACGGGCCTCGCGTGCGGGCACGGACGGAAAATCTGGAAAAAGTGCGGGCGGGCGGGTGCCAAGCAGTGCGGGCGGCAGCGCGGAGGCGAGTCCCGGCCAGCGCGCCCGGCTTCTTTGTCGGCCGGCGTGCTCGCGTGTCCCTCGCGGGCTACCTCGCGATCGCTAAAGCGACCGCGACCCGTCGGCAAGCGAACCGCGCGGCCACCGCCCGGCGCGAGCGTCTGCGAGAGGCGTCGTCGCCCCGGCGAAACTTCGCGACCCATGATGCGCTCGCATGGCGCCGGGTTTCTCGCGTGACGCGCGCCCGTCGCCCGTAGCTTCGCCGCGGCGCGCGGCCTCGCGGGTAATCTCGCGACCGTGAGCTCGCTCGCTAGGCGCCGAGGATCTCGGCGAGCAGCGCCCGTCGCCCGCAGCCCTCGCGATCGCCCTCGTGACCGCGAGGCTCGCTTCATGAAACCACCGGATAACTAGAGAGACTGTTTTTCCGTCGTTTCGTTCTTCGTTCTTTCGTCTTCGTTCTTCTTTTACGGATAAGATTTACATAATAAAATCTAATCTAACCACGGATTTTCTCGTGGTGTAAAACAAAACCAACAAAAACAATAAGCGAGCCACGATGAGCAGCGGATCCACAATTATTAAAGCGCGCGTAATAATCAAGCGTGAATTAATCAGCGAGGCGAGATTACGATCGAGCTCGATACCAGTGTAGGAAAACATATGTTAACCCTCGCCCGAGGATCCATCTTGGGTGTTTAATTCACCATACATTGATTATAAACCTAGCATGCGTCTATATAATTAAATCGCAACACGTAGGGGTTTTCACGTGTTTACCTTTGGATCGAAGAGGTCGATGGAGCGAGATGAGCGGATCGAGCGGTCGAGACTCGTGCTTTGACCTTACGGGCGTATCCGGATGCCCAATCTCCAGCGTCGAGTGAGGGCGATCTATGGAGAATACTACAAGAAATCACCTAAACCCTAGCAAATTTTGAGAGTCTCTCTTATGGGTGGGCGAAAATTGTGCTTCTCAATTTTAAGCATTAGTCAGACTTTATCTCATACCTTATATTTATAATGCACTACCTTAATCCCATATGGAAATTACCATAATCCTATATGGACATTACCATAATCTATATGGAAAATACCATAATCTTAGGATTATTTCCATACTCTCGGGATTATTTCCATACTCTACGGATTATTACCATAATCTTATATGGAAAGGATCTATGCATATACCATAAATATAATAATATCCTTGTGGGATAAAGAGAATAAAATCTTTCCTTTGAGAGCGGTGAGGCGCGATTTCTTCCGGTAGCAATGGGCTGGATGGGCGACCCAGGATCAAATGCGAGGAATAAAGATGGGCCTCAAATAAATTAATTATCTTATGTTCAGCCCGAACATAAATTAATTTATAAACATTCGATCATTCCACTAGAGAAAGAATGTTGACTTACCCTTTATTACGAAGTTGAGTCGGGCTTGCACTTAGACATTCTGAATCCCGTATTTAAGATATCGAGCGTCCATTAATCATTTCTAGCAATCATTGTTTAAAGCGATTAATAACTTCATTTCCTTAAGTAGTACCACTCAACCTTATTATTGTACTTGAGCTAACTCAACTGCGGGGTTTAGTACAATAAACCTTTTGAGCTCCTTAAGGGGCGTCATCATCCTAAGCGGATACGGTGACTCGTCTGAGATAACTAGCGTGACATCTGAAACCTTGCCACCACCCGAGATGCGGAGAATCTTGGGTTAGAACATATAACCCTCACTCATAACAAGTCGAAGTGATTGTCGACAACTCATACTCACCTAATACCTTATCGAGGTTTAGATCATCGTAAGTCACCGAGATCTTGGTTCTTCACGACGGTCGGAAAGAAGAACACATCTCACTGTGATCCTTGATACGTCGAGAGGCGTGCCGGCATAGACAAGCAACTAAGTCAAGTCACTTCTTATCTATCTGCGGCTAAACCGACAACTCGTCCTTAAGTCGTCTCGGTGTGAAACTTTTATATCTCATTAAGCTTGACCAATCATACGGACTTACGTGATCTTCTACACAATTGTATGATCTAACTTATAAATGAGATAAGGGGACACAGATATATGCAATCAAGAATTCAAATCGGATAGGAGATTGTAATAGTGGTAGCGAAACATTGTATACAAGCTCAACCAAAGCGCTTTCGGTATACAAATCCAACACCGTTGTCCGCGTCACGCCCACGACGCACCCCTCCAAATCTATCCTTTACGTGTAAAGAAGGCAGGGACACCCTATGCAAACTATCTAACCCGTAATGCCCACGCGAGGACACCTCGGTACATGCAAACCTACGAGCGTTATGATCTAGATGGACCGGTATTGGCAAAGGCGTGCTAGGACTACTCAACTCGCCCACACGGTCGTACTATTTGGGATGCGGGACACCGACACCTTAATCAATTATTACTTGCAACCCTCCTTACCCACTATGTTATTTGCAACTAACACACGAGTTTGGTTAAGTTATATAATGCCGGGACCTAGTGCTTGGGAACACACGCATGCAGATCGTAATGCCCTACTTAGACCTCTCGAGTTATATTAATCATGCTCCACTTAGTCACACCCAAACCGAATAAAGACTTAGTTAGACATAAAATAAACAATCATGCAACGATTAATTGAAACCATAATTAAACGGAACCAACTTACTATTAATTGAGCGAAATAGAAGCAGCGAGCCCAAAGTACCGCCCGGCAAAACATCTGAATAGCAAATAAAAGTGTTTGCCCGAAGGAACTTAATATGCGTGGTGGTGGGGTGTGATTATAATTACGATGCTAAGAAAGCAGGAACAAGAGTGTGGAAGAGACGCACAAGTCGCACCTTCATCCATATATATAGGCAGAGAGGTCGACGATGGTAATGGCCCATAAATTTGGACAATCTGGTAGGGTTTCCTTGTTGATCGGCGATCTTTCCTTGCCCAGACGGATCCGAGGTGATCTCCTCCGATTTCATGAGATTGGTGTCGTAGCGCATCCTTTCCGGTTAGCGAGATCGCCCGGATCTCACGTATCTTGCCCATTAGCTCTCTCCGACTTCTCGCCTCCTTCTTCGTCTTGGTCTCTAGTTGCCTTCTTCACTTCCGCTTGCCCATTAGCTTACCCTACGGAGATTGAACTTGTGCGGTGCAGTAGGAAGTCACGCCGTGAAACCACTCTTGGGGTTTGAAGCCCGGTGTGAGCTAAGCTCCTTGTGCCTCGAGGTGCATCGTATCTCTATTCATCCGCCATGCAAGTTCCACTCCTTCTTGCCCATTTCGCTTTGCCTTGTCCCCTGAGACCAATGTGTCCTCCGGACACAAAACACAACAAGAAAGACACAAAGACTCGATCTAGACCTAGACAAGACACGGAAAAGAGCACAAAACTTGGGCTCGTCGAGGGCTTCGCCCTCGCCGCCAACCTTACCCAGTAGCGATTTTGGACCTCTTTCTTGTTTTTCACTATTTTTCATATATTTTCATTCTAGCTTTGATTTAGATTGATTCTAGCATTAGTTTTCCATTGTTCGACTTTAGTTTTACGCATTGTCGACGCTTCGGAACGCTTTCGTCAGAACAATTTCCGTGTTTTCCCGTTTCTCGCTGAGGTTGGGATACGAACCAACGATTGTTCTTCCGACGCTACACTACGGGTTTATCTATATATTTTCTATTCCTATGGTTATTTCAGTATTTAATTTCGTTATTTATGTCTAGCTAAATTTCGTTTCTAATCTAGGGTTTGCATGATTCTATCCTAAATGTTGTAATTCTCGCTATCGTTATTTACCTTCGAGGCATTGATTTATGATTCTTGGTGCTTAATTATATGTGTTAATTTCGATCAATCTTGATGCATATCTAGTTGCCGATTAATTACTTAACCGTTTTAATTGTCAATCGATCTTGAATGCATGATACGAATAAGCTTGAGTCGAATGAGATAGGAACATTCGTAGGAAGCATATTCTTTGTGATCCTTTTGGGTTGCTTATTTTCACCTAGAGACGTAATGATAATAGGGAAAATTAGTAATCAATCGCCACAATTTATAAATGGCATGTGAAGTTGTTGGTTACATGTGTGATCTTCCATCTTATGCGGATTAAAATTGGTTAATAGGAGCGGGATAAACATCGTTGTGGGTAGGATTAATGCATCCCAGGGTTAGTCTTTCTTTATTGTTATCTCTTTGGTATTTATTGCTTTAGTTTATTTTCAAGTTAATACCATTGCTTTGGATTTAATATCGAAGCCTAAAACCTTCAAACCAAATTACATTGCTTGGATAATGAGGAATTATTGTTGAGTTAGCTTACGTGTTTTCATGTTACAATCCACGTGGATACGATACTCGTCTTTAGGGGTGGCTAACAGGGTTTGGTGGTCGGTGCGATACCCGACCAATTTATCGGTAAACACCAAAATTATCGGTATTGGGTACTGATTACCAGAAAATCGGATATCTGTTTTCAATTAATCACCTCGGGTCGGGTATTATATATTTATATTACCCAAAAATCGGATCGGGTATACCGTCGGGTATCAGGTATACCGAATACCGATATATTAATATAAATTCATTATATATATATTAAGCAGGACCTTTAATAAAAAAGATTGGATAATGAGGAATTATTGTTAAGTTAACTACGTGTTTTCATATTCTGATCACATGGATACGATACTCGTATTTAGGGGTGGCTAACGGGTTCGGGTGTCGGTGCGATACCGATCCAAAATTATCGGTATTGGGTGCCGATTACCCAATCGGATATCTGAATTGGGGTCGGGTATTATATATTTATATTGTCGGGTATCGGGTATACCGTCGGGTGTCGGGTATACCGAATACCATTATTTAATATAAATTCATTATATATATATATATATATATATATATATATATATATATATATATTAAGCAGGGACCTTTAATAAAAAGATTGAATCATGCGCGAGGGAATTCGATCCCGGGACTGCGGCATTGTAAAGCGCAAGTCCGGTAACTTGAAACCAGTAGACCAAGTTGTCATTTTATATATCGAAAGGTTAATTTTATAAATAAAGGGTAATTAGGGTATCCGAATACCGACTCAGTACCAGTGGGTATTGACACCGACTAACTCATGAGTCGGGTCGGGTTTTATTTTCTTTGTAAAATCGGGTGGTGCACGATTTTTCGGGTAGGTACCCGGCAGGCCGATTAGCCACCCCTACTCGTCTTACCTATATACTTGCATGTTTCGTGTTAGAAAAGTGAGCGATCAAATTTTGGCGTCGTTAGGGATTATTAAGATTATATAGGAATAACTTGACGATTTGGAATTATTAATTCAAGTTGTATTTTATTTTATTTGTTTTACTTGCGGATCTAATTTCTCCTTTTCTCCGGTAGTTTATGATCACAGGTCCGGGGACCTCCGAACTACTTTTAGATCACCATGTAATTGTTGTTTTTTATTTAATTTAAACGATGAAAGTTAATGCAAGTCTATTTGTATGTACAAAATCATACATTCAGTGGGGATCTTATGAAAATTCTAAAAAGAATAGTTAGTATATGACTAACATAGATTTTCAATGGTTTATAATGAATATTTGTGTCTTATTTGATGGTGGAGATCTTGTTTGTAAAGAGTATTTGATTACTTTTGCTCATACGTGAAGAAATGATAGTGGTAGGCAGTTTTTGCCATTTTTTAGGAAAATAGAGAATGAACTAAATGATGAGAAGTTGATATAAACAAAGTACGTCTCGATAGGATTCCGTGGACAAAAAAAGGTTTGTAAATAGAATCTCGAACAAGAGATAACGAGGTAAAAAAATGTGGCTCCTGTAGCAGTAGACGGCGTCGCTGTCGCAGCTCGCAAGCAAAAAATGGCCATTTCTCACAGCCAACGTTGTCCGTAGAAGTGAGGATTTTCGTGGCCGCATCAGAGGGCTTGTTTTCAGCACAATGGTCGTGGTTAGCCCGATTACAAGCCCGACCACAGCCCAAACTTGCTCAAATAAAAAAGTTCACAAATTTTTGATTTTATTCACTTTTCCTTGTATTGTTTAGCCCTAATATGATTTATATTTCTTTTAGAATTGAATGGGCCTTTTCCGCCTATAAGTATCTCCTCTTTAAAGTGCTAGGAGTGTCATTCTTGTTCTCATTCTAATCCTTTATCATATTTTCCTAGAGTTTTATTTTATTTTATTTTAGAGTTTTTCACATGAGTTTAGAGATTTCTTTCAAGCTTGAATTTCAAGATCTTCATTGTGAAACTTCTACATGAATTTTACCTTTTATTTTTTATTTTTTTATTTCTTATTATTTAATTCCAGTTATGAGTAGCCGATTTTCCATCGATTCTAGGCTTTGTATGATTTACTAGAAATTTATGTGTTTGATTTATTGAGTCTATTTACCTGTCAATTCATGATTAATGATTCATGGTGCTAATTTATCCATAAATACTGATTACTATTGATGCAAGCTACTTGTTTGATTAAATACTTAGTGGCTTTAATTGAGTAATCAAACTCAAGAATTTATAGTACGATTAATTTAAATACTTGACGATTTTAGATTTAATTGTAGAAGAAATAATCTTTTTGAGCTATTAGGAGTTAATATTTTTTTAGGCCTAACAAAAATAGAATTTGTGTTAATCTACTATTATAGGCTGACCAGGATGGAGACTATGGTTAATTACATGATTATCCTTCTGAATTGAATTAAATTAGTTAATAAGACAATAGATTAATTTGTGTGATTTATCTGTTGGAATAATATATTCCCTATGATCAGTCTTTTACCTTGATATATTTCTACAATTTGCTTTGCTTTGTTCTTGCTATTTGTTTTCTTAGTTTTTGATGCTGCATGTCTAGAATACGAAAAATATACATAAAATATAATTGTTACGGTATAGTCATTCTTAGCTTTTATTTTTTAATGATGTGATATATTTAAAACAATGTTATGACTTTATTATAAATATTAGTTTTATAACACACACACATATATATATATATATATATATATATATATATATTATATTTCAAAATTATTATAGATTGGGCCCATTAGAACGAAATCATGATTCCATCACTACACATATATATTTGGATAATAGACACTGGATAATTACTTTATTAAAGACTTGTTATTGAAACAAATAAGATATAAACTATCACAAATATTTATTACACCCATCACACAAAGAAAACGAACCATATGTACGTAGCATACGAGGTTTACCTGTATTACTATTTTTACTGAGTTGTTGATTTAATTATACCACATTAAATTTTTCACAACACCGAGACACGTCATGAGAAGTGGTTCAAAATGGTTAATGTGTTAAGTCTATAGTTAAAGTAATTTGGGCCCCTCCAACCACACAAACAAGAATATTTATGGAGTCGGTCAATAGTCAACTATGAGATGCATTTAATATTTATACGAAAGTAGGTAAGATATATCATGTTCAAAGATTACTGAGAAAAAAAAAGGAAAACTCTAAATCGCTAAATCTTAGTTCCTCTCGCCACATTAATATTTATTTTTCATGATTATCATTTTGAAAGATTGAATATTTGATAAATTAAATATATAATAAATAAATTTTTATCTATTAATACTTTATATATTACAAATATTAGTGGATGATTAAAATTAGAATAAATAACTCTCTATCTGTTTGGAGGATTATTCCAATCTTACCTATTTTAGTTGGATTAAAATTAATAGAAAATAATTCAAAGAATTAAAATAACTATTGACTTTAAAATATCCTCAAATATTAATCTTTAAAAGTAAATACTTGATTAGGTTGGATTAATTTTTATCTATCCAACTTAATCATGTCAAGTAGACAGTATATTATTTATTGGATTTTGGGTCGCTTGTGATCCACATAATTAATTAGTTACTAATACTAAGAAGAAGACCTTTCAAGTTTTGAGACGTATGAACTATGTTGTGCACAATATATATACACGTGTTGAGTTCATATAAATTTGGTGAAAGTTGATAAATACAAAAAAAATAGAATATTGCTCCTCATAAGATTTTAATCCAAGTATATAAATTCATTCAATAAGGTGATAAATCCACCATATATCTTCATAATCTAACCGAAAATTATATTTAATTTACATTATAAATTTGTTTTTGTTTTATCTAATCCATATGTATATATACAGTGTTTTTATATCATTTGGTACCTGATTTTCTGGATAAAACCTAGAAGAAACAAGTGAAAACTAAGTTCTTGGGTTCACTTCGTTTTGCTTCTAGAAAGAAAAAAAGGAAGTAAATATATGAATTCTCAATTCTCTACGGATTAACTGGCATTTATTTTATTACTATGTGTCTTCTTTTTTTTGGAGAAGATGTAATTATATATTGATAATTTATTGCTATTAATTTTATACGTGTACGTGTACGGTGCACCAAAGTTATCACGTTATTGATCAATTAATAGATAGAATTCTTAAGAATGTGAGGTTTTAAGAAAATTTTCATCATTTATTATTTAAAATACTATATATTACATATTTCTATGTCTCCCTAGTTGGGACCTATTGGTCAATCAAGTTGCTTTTATCATGCATGTAAAAATCAGTCCTTAGTGTCTGGTTCGTTATGTTTCTAAAATAGATTTCTAAATACTCTAAGGAGGTTTTGTATTTTTATTTTTGTGTTTGTTTATTCACTAGGTTTTTATATACCTTTTCACTTTAATAGATATTTATATTTATATTTTTATTTCGTTGGATCTTTATTTAATGAATCTAATAAGTTCATTAAATTTTTCTATTAACTAAAATCTAGATTTCCGATTGGTTTCTATTTAGATTCAAAAACTCTGGAATTTTTTGAGGGGGTTTGTTTGTTAGTTTGATTTCCACTACAAGAAAACAGCTAAATAGAGACGGATATTACGACGGAAAGTAGTCCGTTGTAAATTTACGACGGAACTTAGTCCGTCGTTGATCTTGTTTAGCGACCACGATTCTTGATTCGGAATGTTTCCATTGCAATTCCGTCGTTAATAGGATTTAGCAACGGAATTTTCCGTCGGTATTCTACTGTTTTCTTGTTGTGTTCCAGAAATGGGTTTGAATAATACGAAAACCAAACCAAACCAAACCAAACCAAACCTGTATTAATATAATTTGGTGCGATTTGATTTGAGGTTTAAAAATAATTTTCATTTTCCTACGTACATAAGAAGAGTCATGAAAAATCAAATATTTAAAATCTTCAAAAAGATAAATAACAAAATGTTGTTAAAATAGTACAAAAGTTAGGAACATATTAAAAACAATTCCAAGACATACAAAAATCCTGAGTTATAAATAAAATAAAATCAATGATCGATGACCGAGGAAGATGAGCAACCGTTGCAAGGTTAGGATTTAAGAGAATGGTTTTTACTTTTGCATGCGTCCTCTCCTATGATAGTCTGAATGTCTGATGATAGTTGATTTGTGTATAAGTTTTGTAATACAATTAAGTTAATATTATATAATTTAATTAATACATACTTAAAGAATAATATTAATAATAAAAATTATAGTTTGCGGTTAGGTTTGGTTTATTGTCATAAAAATCCAAACCGAAACTGTAAATCATAGTATTTAGAAATATAAATTAAATTATATTTTTCAAACAATAAACCAAACCACACGACATAAATATGATTTTTGGTCTTATTTAATTTAAGATTTAAATCAAATCATAAACGCCCCTATACACACGCAAGTCGCACACCCACTCCCCTACTTGTATCTATAAATGTATATGAATGTTAAATTCACTATCTACAAATATTTACACGCGTATAGTGTTGTCAGATTTTCTTAAAATCGATTCAACCAACCTCACCATTGTTCCCTAATTAATAACAATGCTAACTATAAGAACTTACAAATATTATATTTCACAACATTCATATATAATAATTTATATGAAATACAACAACATACAATTAAGTTGGCTTAAAAAAAAAAACCCATAGAAAAACGGTTGATCTTAAGTTTAGATAAAAATCTTCCCCAGATTTTTGGCCATGTTTCTGAGCTGAAACTTTTGAACTTTGCCGGTGGAAGTCTTGGGCAGCTCCGCCTTGAACACCACCGTCCTAGGCACCATATACAACGGCAGCCTCGCCTTGCAGAACTCCCTGATCTCCTTCTCCGTCGGCTTCTCCGCAGCCCCCTCCTTGAAGCTCACAAAGGCGCACGGCGTCTCCCCCCAGAAGGCGTCCGGGCGTGCCACCACCGCTGCCTCGTTGACCGCCGGGTGTGCATAGAGGACAGCCTCGACCTCGACGCTGCTGAGATTCTCCCCGCCGCAGATGATGACGTCCTTGGACCTGTCCTTCACCTCCAAGTAACCGTCGCGGTGCATGACGCCGACATCTCCGGTGTAGAACCACCCGTTCTCTCTCATGCATTTGTTCGTCCCGTCCTGGTCCTTGAGGTACCCAAGCATGACGCTGCCGCCGCGCAGCACGATCTCCCCCATCGTCACCCCGTCCCTCGCGACGCTCTCGCTGGAATCCGGATCCACCACGTCCATTTCCCCGAACGCCACCGTCCGCACTCCTTGCCGAGCCTTCAGCTTAGCCCTCTCCAGACCTGAACATTTCGTACCATTCTTAAAAAAAGTTAATACTGATCGATGTAGAAACAACTATTATAATTGCTGGCTTTTATGGAAATTTCCACCTACCAGACAGATGGTTCCATTCCTGCTTCCAGGCGCAGGTCACCACCAGCCCACCGGTCTCCGTCAGCCCGTACCCGTGGCTGACGACGAACCCGAGCGACTCTGCGCGGCCGAGGACAGCCGCTGGAGGCGGCGCTCCGGCGGTCATGATGTGTACGGGATTCTTCAACGGTTTTGTCCCTGGGTGATTCGTCAGCATGTTGAGCACGACCGGTGCGCCGCACATGTGCGTGACACGGTACTTTTCTATGGCCTGGTGGATGGCGGGCGCGTCGACGCGGCGGAGGCAGACGTTGACGCCGCCGACCGCGGCCATGCCCCAGGCGTAGCTCCACCCGTTGGCGTGGAACATCGGCAGCGTCCAGAGGTAGACCGGCTGCTTGGGGACGGACCAGTCGAGCAGCGAATCTACCGATATCAGGAAGGCGCCGCGGTGGCTGTGCACTACCCCCTTCGGCGAGGAGGTGGTGCCGGAGGTGTAGTTCAGCGTGATCGGATCCCACTCGCTGTGTGGGCGGAGCCACTCGAACGCCGCGTCGCCGCTCTCCACCATGTTCTCGTAGTCGATGCAGCAATCCACTGAGCAGTTTTCACACGCATCGTCACCGGCGACGACTAGAACCGGGCGGTGCAAATGCGGCGGGAAAAGCGAGACGGCTTCGTGAACTAGGGATTCCGACTGGCAGTCGGCGAAGATGAGCTTGGAGCCGCTGTGCTGGAGCAAGTTTGAAATGGCGTTGGCGTCGAGGCGGAGGTTGATCGTGTTGAGGACCGCCCCCGCCATGGGGACGGCGAAGTGGAGCTCCGACATGGCGGGAACGTTGGGGGCAACAACGGAGACGATGTCGCCCCGCTTGATGCCGAGGGAGACGATGGACGATGCGAGCTTCAGGCATCTGGTGTGTGTCTCTGACCACGTGCGGACGGTGTCGTTGTAGATAATGGCAGGGCAGTCGCCGTAGACGACGGCGGCTCGCTCTAGATAGTTGAGAGGCGTGAGAGGGGTTGCGTTTGGTGGTGCTCTTCTCGGTTGTACCTTCTCAGCGGTTTTAGTCTGTGGGGGTGTTGAGACGGTGTTGGGAGGGTTGGAGAGGGAGTATGACAGCGAAGCTTTGATGGTTGTATCAAGTGTTTTGGTGGAACCTGCATGCACTATACAGCACTGTTTCTGCCATTCTAGAGCTTGGAAGAGAGAGGAGGAAGAAGAGGAAATGGAGTGTGTGTGAGATAGTGTGTTCATCATTAACTGTGTATCTTCTGTTTTGAACAACTTCTGTCGGCACACAGCTTATAAATAGCCCATGTAAAGGAGTCAGGGGTTCAAATGTAAATTACCAACATAAGGCATTGAATTCTTAGGGGTGGAAGTGCTACAGTAAAACGACCAAATCAAATTACATATTTGCGCACGAGATGGTGATATGATAGTGGCCGTATGACATATGGGTAAATACTAATTTCGAATCATAAATTTGTTTTTAGCCGCAAATTTCAAAATTGTAATTTCTTGCCGTTTTTATATGGATGGACCATGTCCTTGTGCCTTTTTATCATGGAAAAAGCCACCAAACTTTTCAAGAAAAGTCTCACATTGGCGGGAACACATATATATACATATTATTTAGTACAAATATATATGTTTGTAGTAAAAAAACACGGAGATAGAATTTAATCAAAAATGTCATTTTAAATCCTAAACTATATCTATTTTATCAAAAATATCATAAATTTTAAAAAATATTATTTTAAACCCCAAACTATTAACATTTTATCAAAAAAATCATAAACTTTGAGAAGTATCACTTTAAACCTCAAACTATTTTTTTTATTATAAAAAAATACCTATCCGAAATTGGACGAGAAATATCTTTTCTCGTTCGATGAGCCACATAAAAATTTCGAAGACAAGAAATGAACGCTGGATATATCCCGATGAGCCAATTAGAATATATCCCTCGTCCAATTTCGAGAGCTGAAAAATTGATGTAGGGATTTTTGATAAAAAATAATAGTTTGATGTTTAAAGTGATACTTCTCAAAGTTTAGGATTTTTTTGATAATATGTTAATAGTTTATGATTTAAAATGATATTTTTTAAAGTTCAGGATATTTTTGATAAAATGAATATAGTTTAGGGTTTAAAGTGATATTTACCCTATTATTTAGTATAAATATATATATTGTAGTAAAAAAAACACGGTGATAGAATTTTATATTCATATTCATAAAAACATAAGTTTTATAACTATTTTTCTTAAAAAGATAAAATTATTTCTGGGCCCATTTTTTTAAAAAATTCAAAATTTTATCTTGTTAGGTTTGGAAGATTCGTAGATTCTTTCTATATCTCTCTCATCGCAGCCTCATACTCTCTCTCTCTCACACACACATCTCATCGCATACTCTCTCTCTTTCTCTCTGCGAAATTTGTCTCATTTTCTCGACAAATCTACCTTTCTTGCGAACTCTCACTCTCATTCACACACGGACGACCAAACATGAGGGATTCGGCTATGGATTTCGATCCTCGGTACTCGTCGGACGCGATGGAGCGAGCGATGGAAGAAGAAGCCTTCTCGCCGGTGGAAGAAGCATCCTCGCCAAAGCGTAACTCGATGCTGCGTACGCAAGCACGTCGACGACCTTCTACTTCGGGCATAGAGCTACGAGCGTCATCTCCTCCGGTTAGTAATGTAGGCATTAAAAATTGAGTTTATGTTAAATTTCATTTTTTCGGGATATACCCGATTGTTTTCATGGAGTGCACAATGTCGTGAACTGAGGAAATTTCACTTGTTGTGAGTTTAGTAACTTAAAAATTGAATTTATGTTGAATTTATTGATTTGCTATGCAAGAACACGGTACTGTGCATGACTACGGTGTTCTTCAGTACTCGTTGACAACCGTGTACTTGAGAACACCTTATTCGTGCATGGTGGTCACTATGAACACAGTGACAACCATGTCTTGAAGAAGGCTATGTACCGACACAACAGTGCACGAACACGACCGTGTACACAGTTAGTCACCGTGTACACAGTTTTTTCCGTGTATTGAAGAGTCTATTCTTCGGTACACGTTATAATCAAAATGTCAGTGACTTGTAAACTAGCACGCCTAAAAAAAAAAACAAATAATGCACAAAATAAATTAAGCGACTCTTGGGTATACGTATTTATAATACTTTAATTTTAGATAATTAAAGTACCTAATAGCAGCACAAGTGTGACAACAAGGGATCTCGTTCAAATCGAGCTTACGACATTGACATGTCCAATTCTGTAGATCAACCACGTAAGATGTGTTTTTCTTCAATTTTAAACATGTGTATGGTCGTTAAATGAACAACCAAGTAGCGTCTCTTCTTGATAGACACATACAGCTTCGACGAGGCTACTTCAGTAAACTCATGTGACCTTGCTGCTGTACTAGCTCATCGTGCGTCAAACCATTTCTCCATAATAGGCCAAAAAGTCTCAAGCAACGAGCAAAGAGGTAGATGCCGAGCCATAACAATCGACTATTCAAACTCTCAGTTGCATTCGAAGTCATGAAACTGTAGCGTCGTACATGACACTTCAACCTAGACCACATATGCTCCATATGGAAAGTAGATGACAGTGTGCTACCAATTTTAGAATATCCACTATAGAAAAATACCTCACGAACTCATCTGATCGATAGGCATATGCAGCTGACTTGATAATTGTATATGTTGGATTTGTATACTGGAAGTAGTTTGGTTGAGCTTGTATACAATGTTTCATGTTACCACTATTACAATCTCCTATCTAAATTGTTTACTTGATTGCATATGTATGTCACTTTATCTCATATATAAATTAGATCATACAGTGTGTAGTAGATCACATAAGTCTGTATGATTGGTCAAGCTTAATGAGATATAAAAAAGATCACATCTGAGACAACTTGAGGACGAGTTGTCGGTATAGGCTGCGGTATAGATAAAAAATGACTTGACTTGGTTACTTGTCTATACTGGTATGTCTCTGACGTATTGATGGATCACAGTGAGATGAGTTCTCCTATCTGACCGTCGTGAAGAACCTAGATCTCGGTGACTTTACGTTGATCTAAACCTCGATAAGGTTTTAGGTGAGTATGAGTTGTTGACCATCACTTTAACTTGATATGGTTGAAGGTTACATGAGATAACTCAATATTCTCCGCATCTTGGGTGGTGGCAGTGTTTGTACGTCATGCTAGTTACCTATATCGAGTCATTGTATCCGTTTAGGATGATGACGTCCCCTTAAGGAGCTCAAAAGGTTTATTATACTAAACCCTGCAGGTTGAGGTATCTCAAGTACAATAAAAAAGTTGAGTGGTACTACTTAAGGAATTAAAATAGATTAATTATTTTAAGTAGTCAGAACGTTATAAATAATTAATGGACATGCGATATCTTAAATACGCGGATTCGTGAAGTCTAAATATAAGCCCGACTCAGCTTCGGAAATAAAGAGGTAAGTCAGTATTTATTCTCTAGTGGCATGAATAAATGTTTATGAATTAATTTATGTTCTCGACTGAACATAATATAATTAATTCATTTGAGGCCCATCTTATTCCTTGTATTTGATCCATGTGTTAGCCCATCAAGGCCTGTAGCTGTTGAAGAATTCGCCCCTCACTAGTGGAGTGTCACTGGGACTCTGTTCTAATTCTCCATTATCTGAAAAGATATGATTGTATTTGTTAGATATGCAGAGATCCTATCATAATAGGTTTCTAAGGTTGCATTATAAATACAAGGTGAAAGAAAATCAAACTAATCCTAAGCTAAGAGATTTTCGAAAATTACTATTTTTATCATTGTGATTTTTGAGATTTCCAATTGTGAGGAAGAAGGTGAATTTTTGCAGTACTCTCATAGATTGCTCTCACTCAGCATTGGAGTTTTGGCATATGGGATACAGTCTAGAAGATCAAAGCACGAGTCTTGATCCTCTTCTTTGTTCGACAAATTCGCAGGTAAGCACATGAAAACTCCAACGTGTTGCAATTAATTTTATAGGTGCATGCTAGGTATATAATCAATGTATGATGAATTAAATATCCAAGATAGATCATCGGAAGAGGATTAAAATCAGATTTCCCTACGGATCAACATGCAACCCAAAGCATACCATATTCTTTTGCAAATGGTAAAAACACAACATTTGCGCGACATTCAGATACACGAACTCCACAGCTTTTTCGATGCCCTTATATTGATTAGACACAACCAACAAATCATTAGGTTGATCAATGCACGAAAACATGTGAGATAAAAATCAAGTTCGTGACTTCTCATCCTCAATTGGACCTAACCTAATAACAAGCAGGAACACTCTTTCATTCTCATCCTTCGTAATAGTGACAAAACACATTTATTTGTTCTTTCCCTTAAGATGAGCCTCATCTACAACAATATCCGATCGTAAAAAATGTTTGAAAACATGCAAACTCTATCCAAGAGCAAGAAACAAATATTAAAACTCGCTATCATGGCCTTCTCAATATCATATAGTGTCTCGGGATTAGATTCTCCCAACAGATGCAAATATAATCGAAACAACTGATAGGACCGTTCAAAATCGTCATATGTCATCTCTATAGCGATGTTTTTTACTCGGAGAGCAATGCTATAATCAATCTTTCAATGCCAATTTTTCGATGCATCTCTCCAATCATTTCTCTAGGCTTCAGTACCACATCTTCATCGATCAATTTTCGTGCAAAATACTTATCAATAATATTGGCAGGCACCTATCGTGGGGCAGATTCAAATCCAAGCTACAAGTATAACTTTTGTTCAACTTAATTACTCTACATAATTCTCCAAATGGTATAGTCCCATGGCTATCGCTAAGTCATCTTCGTCTTAAATGTCGAATTAACACATAATTGATCGGTCTGGGCTCCAGAAGGTTCAACCTAATCTAATGGCAATGGACTGTCACAATCAAGTAGTAGAATCACCCAGTTGCGCAGCTCATACGTTGTATCGTCCTCTCTAGCACGAGTCTCGCCATCATGCTAATTTTCGTAAGTGAAGTTGTGATGTCCAATAACCTTATCAAGATGTTCTGATTGCCGAATTCAAGGCCAAATTCAGTAGTGAATAAATCAAAGATGCCTTTATGTCGGTTCGAGTCTTTCTCCTCATTTGAATACACCAGCTCGTCTTTCTTCTCACATGAAGACACTAGCTCGTCTTCGTGTACCACTAAACTGGTACATCATGCACTAAACTCGAGCAAGATTGTAGATCGTTGTGAACCATATAATACTTGTGTCTTTGTGTGTATCGCGTCTGCAAATTGCTTGCCTTTTTCGATCGCATATACAATTGGATCATCTTTTTGTTCCATAATCAATCGTAACAAATCAGTGTCAGTTTTCAACGATACTTTTATTCTTTTTCCATCACTAGTGCTCGTTGTCTAGAAAAGCATATAATCAGATCCACCATTATTGTCTACTTGCTCATGAATGTCTCTTAGCAGATTAGCATGAGAAATATGTTCTATAGCCATGTATAGAAGAACCTCGTCGCCGCCTATGTACTCTGCTTTATCCCAATGACCACCGTGACGTATAATAAGACATTGTCAAGAATCTGTTGCAAAATAAGACATATAAGATAACAATCATCTATATGCACGTGATGAACGAGATAAGTAGCATGTACATATTGGCCGGCAAGACACGCCTATGCAAGGCCATGCATGAGTGCACGGTCATGTACCGTGCACGGACATGTACCATGTATTGTATGAGTGGCATGCACTCGGCTCATCAATGCATGATACTCATTAGTACACGACAACATCCGTGCATCATACACGGTTCAGTATTAACAATCATACATGTTAAATTAACTCATTAAATGATCCTAAATATTAAATTAATCATTACATAAAATCAACAAAAAAACATATGCGGAGCATAAACAAAGAATCATGTACAACCGTGTACTCAAGATTGCATTATGTTTCTTTTCTAAATATTAAAATTATTGTTTTAGTAACATAAAATCCTAAAAAAAAAAAATTGGACCCTCTGTGTACAATCATGTACTCAAGTACATTTAAAAAATTAAACGAATATTAATTTACCTTAACCCTACAATGCTCGACATTGAAGTTTCGATTTTTACTATTTGAAAAAATGCAGGTAATTTGTTCTAATTATTTTCGCCTTTCCTAACGTTTTTAAGGTTACAAATGAATATGTTTGTGATTTCAATTGAATGTCAACACTTTTTCAAAATAAATGTTTACCAACTTTTTTTTGTCCTATTTGTTTCTTTAATTTCAAATGAGAGAGAAGTTGTCAAGAGAGAGAAAAAAAAAAAAAAAGAGGTGACCGATTTAGAGAGAGAGATAGGAGAGAGAGAAAAAATAATAATCCAAAAATTTTACTTTATTTATAAGTGTTGGTCCCATTAGGGATGTTTTTTGACTTTTTAAGCCAAAATGATTATATAACTCATGTTTTTATGGAGGTGGATATAAAACTTACCCTCTATTTTTTGTGGCTATATACAAATTTCTCATTGTTATTTATAACATATATTTTTATTTATTTTTGTTGAAGATGCACATTTTGCTATATCCATTCTAATTAAATTTTGATTAGAATGAATGCATCACATATATATTTATATATATAAAGAGAGAAAGAGAGGATCAAATGACAACTATATTTTTTAGAACTCTATGAACTATGTATAAGATATTAAAGATAATGTACAGAACGGTATAAAGTTGTGCACAATGAAAAATTTCTAAAATTATTTGGTTCTGTAACAATTTTAGAATGTTTTCGTTGTGCACAACTTTATAGATTTTGTTCATCAACTTTATGCGTCTGTATATAGTTCTCAAGTTATCGAAAAAGATTAGTTCTCACTGGATCCAATCTCCATATATATATATATATATAATATTTATATTTATATTTATATCTAGACGTACACAAATTTTTATCTTTGTCAAAAGTAATATTTTCCGCCTAGTTTAGTACGATATCTTATGTGCAGAAAATCCAGATGGCACAGCTCCCCAAAATCTAACGTGCAACTAGTAGCTCTATTTCTAAATGTATTATTATTACTGCATATGTGTAAATATAGTTGATGATAAATAGCATTCCATTTGTACACGATAAGTGTAAATTATTGATGGATGTTGTTTGAATGAAGAAAATGTCCCACTATGTGTTAGGATGTGAGTGGTATGAATGATTTTTTTGGTAAATAATGAGTGATTGTGTGGTTTAAAAAAGAAAAGTGATACAGTCTTCGTGGACACCAAATAAGAAATTGTGATACACTTATCGTGAACGAATGGAGTATTTCAAATGTAATGTATTAATTGAAAAGAAATTAAATAATAATATGCAATAAAGAATCTGATTATCATCCTCTCCGGGATAGGATAACCTACTAGCGGGTAGTCAAGTAGGTTTACTTGTGACCATAGCCTCGAGTTTGAATCTGATCAATACTTTATAGGTCGAACTTGTCACATTAGACGGTACTTTAATTTGGTTTATCTCTCTTGTGTGATTTACATCATGACACATAAGGAGGAAAAAAAGAGTGTGTATGTGTTGGCCTAGTGGTAGAGTGGTTAATGCCCGAGGCCAAAGGTCTCGGGTTCGAGTCCACCGTGACGCAGCCTTTTAAAACATTAAGGAGGAAAAAAGAATTTGATTAAAATATCATCGAGATTTATATATCTTAATTTGTAAATTAATCTTGTACTGTGATAATATAGAGGAGAATCACAACACAAAGAGAAGTATTTTTGTAACCTATGAAAAATGTAATTGAAATATCATTTTGGCAGTACACAGAAAGTTAGGAGTCGCTATAATTATTTGCCATTTTTCGACATCACAAAGGGACGGTTTGCAATTTAATATTGTTACCTGATACTCTCAGTTGATGAAGTAGAGATGTTTCCTTCTCCCCAAAAGAGAAAGTTGGATATTACTTTTTTGAAATTATGTTTATTCTTGTCCTATTTTGTATCTAAGATTAATACGCTTGTATGTTTGAATTAAGGTTGTATCAATTTCCATTAATGAAATCAAGTTACCCCGGGACAGAAACTATTAAATAATTTCCATGAATATGTTTTATTTAATTTAACCTTCTTTCTAAACCATATTTTCATGTAACTTTAATAATTAACAAGTTGTACCATATGATATTTGCATTTCATGGAAAGTTTATAATTATAAGAATTTATATGAGTAGCCTATGGTGACGACTAATTTTCCGTGATCATATATGATGGTTATCTAATTATCTTTACTCATCCACTATAAAGTATATTGTATTATTCAATATATAATCCCTAAATCTCTATTCATCGAGGTTTGACGTGTCGGCCGCAAATTTCCACAGCATCCCCCAAAAAATCACACGATCTTTTGGAATACTTGCAAATTTGACACCAACTTTAATTGTAATTAGTTCAGTTAAGATATCAATTTACGATTTGGACGTTCATCAAAATCCCCAAATTTTCAACATAGATTTTGAATATTTCTATCTTGTTTTACTTTGTAGCGTTCATTATTAATTTAATTGATTAAATGCGTGTCGGGTCGTTATTCGACAAGATAACGACGACACGATAAAGCCAAACATAACGACACGTTAAGGATAAAGCCAAACACGAACACGAACCGTTAAGGATGTGACACGGACACGACACGAACACGAATATGACACGATTTTTTTTTTTTTTTAGTGTGTGTGTGGTGGCCTAGTGGTAGAGTGGTTAATGCCCGAGGCCAAAGGTCTCGGGTTCGAGTCCACCGTGACGCGGTCTTTAAAATTTCTGTATTAAATTGACCAAAAAAAAAAGAATATGACACGATTTTTTTCGTGTTGACACGGCACGAAACGATAAATTCAAATTAAAATCAGAAAATAAAATAATAAAAGAAATAAAAAAATATAAAATGAAATAAAATTAATATTAAATATTTATAAATATTATCGAATTATACGAAAATGACACGATCTGACACGAACACGAATGTAACACGAAATTATCGTGTTACAGGAACACGACACGGATCCGACACGAACACGACACTAAATTATTATATCTTTATCGTGTCGACACGATAAGGACACGAACACGATAAAACTGAACACTAACCCGTTAATTTCGTGCGTGTTCGTGTCGTGTCAAAAATTATCAACCCTATTCATTATCAACAATGTTAACGTTGACTCTTTGTTCAAACTTATATAATGAATGCAATATATTCAACTTGTAAATTACCACGAAATATAACAATAGAACTGAAATTGCAATTTGGATGTTCGATTCCAATACCGCATGCAGCCCCACATAAAACCCTTAAGGCTGGTTTATACATAACCCCCATTTATTCTAAAAAAGTAATAAAAATATTAATATATTTACGATTTTATCCTGTAGCCCTAATTTAATAACTAAACACGTCGCTTACCGCAGCAATATGGAGGTTATGAATAAGAAGAAGTTTGGATAGTTTAATTATATAGCAATAATATTTGGGTTAATTTTTCTTAATTTAGGTTTAGAGCATCTAGAGGTGGATATTTGTTTTTAGTTGTACTTGTGCGTATTTTAATAGATTATATTTTAGATCTGATCAATTGAAAATATGCTATGTTCAATACGTGTAGTGTACTTTGTTAACTGTTTCTTCTTCCAGATTTCTAGTTATTGAATTCTATTGTATTTTTCTTTTTTTAGATTTCTAGGTATTCAAGTTTTACTTTGGGAGCTACAAGGATAAAGTAATACTTTTACTATTTTTTATTATTTTAAATAAGAGGCTGTGATGAGTAAAAGGGGCTGTGTATGGAATCACCCAAAGCTTTATTGGGCTATTATCCACGTCGGCCTCAAACGAAAATATAAGGCGGGCTTAATTAAAGTGTCATCACCCTTCATTGATTTTTCCAAGCAAAATAGAAAGAAAGAATATGGGCCAGGTCCCAGTCTCAAATGGCCGAAGATCGTAATCTATACTACTATAAAAGCCTAATACATTATTGGCACCCAAAAATATTACATCATCAATAAATATTAGTAGATTTATTTTATTTTATTTTATTTTCCTTCTTACTAAAACTTCTGCAAGAAGCTTGCTATAAAATACCAATTAGATATATGTTTTATTCATATTTCCATCGACATTAAAAAATATATCGATTATTTTTATATTCTCATCTTCTTTTGCTTTCGAATCGAAAGAAAAAAATCAAAAAATTGATAAACTGAAGCTCCCACAAAAATCTAACTAAAGCTGAGAATTTCCGTAATGTGTATTGGTTGAATTTAGTGTATGAATAATACAAGAATAATTGTTTACATGTTTGGGAACATGTCAGAGCTATTGATTGGAAGAACAGAGATGTGAGTGAGCGACTGAGCGATGTAGAGTTTGCCCCCTTGGTAAAATAGGGTTTCGTAAACCCAAAAATAAGATTTATAATTGTATATGCATATATTTCAGGTAAGTGTGTAATCAATAATACTCATTATATCCCGTTAATGTTGGCTCATTGCTTTTGGGCACGTAGATTAATGAGAGTTGTGTTTTATGGTGTAAATTAGTGTGACACACAAAATTTGAGATATTTTTAATATAAAAATTCTTTCCATTTTGGTATGGACCAACAATAATGGAACAACCTAAAGAGGTATACGAGTCAATATTAGCGGAACGTGAGGACTATAGATTATTGGCCGGTGGTGTTTCAAAGAAAAGAAATATGGATGATGGGCTATTGACTTCAAAGTGGGCCACTTATATTTTATTTATTTGTTTAATTTATATTTTTTATTAGATAAATATATTTTAAAATAACATGTGAATGTATACTCGTATCCTTAAATATTAACCACTCTATCATTAGATTAAAATATACACATGCTATTTATACTTTATTGTATAATAATTAGTTGGCTTAATAGAATTATTACTTTTGTCTAGATATAACTTAATTAGTCATTGTATTATAAATTTGCGCCATATTTTAGTTAATTATGAAATCCTGAATAATTAATATGATATTTGGTTTATTTATTTTTTATTTTATTTTTGATTCTTACTTATAATTTTTTACTAATGTAGCTGAATAATATACATAGTCTTTGATTAATGAAGAAAATATTAAATGAGATTTAAGAAAAATATATGATATCATTTATTTTATTTTGAATACTTTGTATTTAACTAAATTCTAAATTGGCCAAAGAATTTGATCAATAAATAATCATGTACACCTTTATTTAGTAAGGTTTTATTTATAGAATTTGGTTGGCATATGGATTAATTTGATAATAGTTTAATCGTTTCTTCACATTTTCTCGTCAATTTTTTCTCAAAAATATATTCCTTTGATAATTGTTATTTTTCTTTGGGGAGAAGGGGGTTAGGTGGTGGTGAGGGGATTTAGTGAGGATAAACTATAACGTTTCTTCAATAGTTAATTACATTACATATTATATAAAATGTTAGTTGCCGACACTTTATTTGTTTTGAATGTGGCTTCTAATGATATTGCTTCGTTATTGTTACCTGATGAAAGAATTGTTCGTTCGCATTTCAAAATTTCAATTAATCCTAATGAAGATTCAATTTGTAATATCAGACAAGGAAGCCCAATTGCAGAACTTATTGTAAAGGCAAAGCTTATTATTTGGAATAAGACTTATGATGCACAAATATTGCTTCGAAACTTTAGATAAAATTGTTTGAGATATAATGCAAGTAGTTGATGAATGTAGACTAGATTTGCCTTTTGGAAAGAAAAAAAAATTGTTGTGTTTGGTGGTGATTTGTAAGGAGCGTTTACTTTTCATAATTAGCATTTTGAATGATTGAGTATTTGATGGATTAAATGTATGATAAAATGATTTTTATCTATCGATTCTTTGTTTACTACAAATGATTAATAGTGGATTAAAATTGGAATAAATAACTCTTCATTTGTTTGGAGGATTATTCTAATCCACCTATATTGGTTGGATTAAAATCAATGGAGAATAATTCAAAGGATTAAAATAATATCGGGCTTTAGGATATCCTCAAATTTTAATCCTTAAAAGTAAATACTGGATTATGGTGAATTCATTTTATCTATCCAACCTAATCATGTAAAGTAAACACTTCCTAAGGGTACTAAACAGTAAGTTGTAAATGCTACAATTCTTCTTATATTTGGAGAAATTGCACCATGTAGAGGTTAACCCAAAATATGCGACTTAGCAAGTTTCTTCAAATGACAAAGCTAATGAATTGGAAGAATTTTCTTATTGGTTTGCGAGTATTTGCGATGGAACTTGGTTTGGTGAAATATAGATTTAGTTCATTAAAATTCCCAATGATATTGTGGTAAAGCGTTTTGGTGATTCTTGGAAGACTATAGTGTTACACATTTATCAATCATATAATAACAATGGTGATCTTACTTCTTATTTGTAAGATTAGGCTATACTTGCTCATACTTAGATGTGATCGATTCAATTAATCAATATATGATTAATTTGAATACATCTAGTGGTCAGATGTATTTGAGTACGGATAGTACCTGTAAATCCGATTAGAGTAGTCGCTTATTGGATGAAATTCTCCTCCTGAGTTTTGAATGGACTGAAGTGTTTTGGTATGTCTAATCATGAATTATTTTTAAAAGTTGACACTCCAGTTATGCTATTGAAAAAAATATAGATCATTCCATGAATTTATGTAATGGAATGAAATTGGTTATTATGAAGTTAGTTCATCATATTTTAGAGGGAAGACTGTTGAGTGGACACAATACTGGATATATTGTTTTGATACCTTGACTATCACTTACACCTTCTGATCCAAGATTGACTTTTAAGTTCAGCAATGACAATTTCCCACTGTTTGTGTCGTATGCATGACCATTAATAAAAGTCAAGGGCAATCTTTTTTGCAAGCAGGTTTGTACCTACAAATCATATTTTTACTTTGTACCTACAAATCATATTTTTACTCACGATCAGCTTTATACTACTGTATCAAGGATTACTAATCGTTAGAGTTTGAAAATTTTGATATATGGGAATGATAATGAGGATTACACGTCTACTGAGAATATTGTGTATTAGGATATTTTTCAAAACTTATAATGTAAGATTTTGTGTATATTATTTTATATATTATACTTTGTATATTAATATATTACTCTTAATATTTGTAATTACATTTCCTATATATCTATTTTTTTTTTAAAATTTGATAGCGTACATCGCACGGGTATAATACTAATATAGGAGAATATTTGAATTTCAATGTCTAATTTCAAGTGAAAATTGATGTGAGTGACGAATACAAACTGCTTAAATTAAAAAATATATATAATCTGAGTAAAAATACTCAATAAATTCAAATCAAACATTGTATAATATATGTATATATCTTCTACGAAAAAAAGTTCAAAAAACCTCAGCAATCTGTGTAAAACTATCATCAATTTGAGCCCGTGAGCTGGGATGGCTCCAGTCCACTAAGCGTGGTTAAAGCGGGACCCAACACACCTATTTTGAAAGGTTAATTAATGGGCCGCACTGCCATGTCCGCATTTGCGAGCAGTTTAATTATTCAAATTAGGTTTAATTAAATTTAATTATGAATTAATAAAATTTAATTGTTCTTTAATTAACCTTCCTAATTAGAATGAATACAAGTTTTCATCTTAGTTAATTGATTATTGCTCCGGCCTTCAAATAAATAAATGATCAACCAAACTGTTTTAAATATATCAAACAGTTAAACCCCTGAAACCAATCAAACTTGTTCTCAGTCAACTATACAAAAAAGGGGTTATAGCAAAGGGTAAAATTTAAGACATAAATCAACATGCCACAAAATTGAATTGAGAAGCAATCGATATTAAGTTGTGGCAATTAGTTCATGACCTCAACGATATTAAAAATGTGATTTTATTTTTATTTTTTATTTTCACTAGGACTAAAGTAGCATTTGGCCGAAGATTAGGATTCTAAATCTAATTAAGTTAAATTTTAGGAAAGTCAAGATCAACTTGGAGAAGAAATAGAGATACCAATAAGAAGTCATCAAATTCATCTTAATTTTGTGACAGCAACTGTGCTTTGCGGATAATGAAGTGTGTTGGAAAAAACCTGCAATTTAATTCTCTTGTCGAATTTTCAATACGACCTTCATACACAAACATCACATCACTTGGATAATATTTAAAATAAGAAGCTGATCCGATCAAATCTCAAATCTACTTTTGGCGCCAACAGATTTTGCTGGCATAGCCCTGGAGTCATAAATGCCATTTTCCTGTGTTAAATTATGTCTACTATCTTTTCATCTATATAATTCGCAATGATGGATCTACTCTTAACTTTTCAATTAATGCGGATTTATAAGCCATGTATATATAAGTCATACGCATGAAACACGTCGCACAACCTTATTAACTAATGGATCAGTTGAAACCGAGATCTGCGAACTCATGCCCCCTAACCCCTCTAACATTCCTACAACGCGCCGCCGTCGTATACGGCGACTGCCCTTCCCTCGTCTACGACGCCACCACCTATACCTGGTCCCAAACCCATGACCGATGCCTCCGTGCCGCCTCGGCCATCGCCTCCCTCGGCCTCACCCGCGGGGCGGTCGTATCCGTGGTGGCGCCCAACATCCCCGCCATGTACGAGCTCCAATTCGCCGTGCCCATGGTCGGCTGCGTCTTGAACAACATCAACACCCGCCTTGATGCCCGCACTATCTCAGTCATCCTCCGCCACTCCGAGTCCAAGGCCGTCTTCGTCGACTCCCACCTCCGCTCCGTCGTGCTCGAATCCATATTCCTGTTCCCGCCCGAAGCTCACCGCCCCATCCTCATTCTCATCGCCGAAGACATCGACGATCGTCGTAATTCATTTGTGGATTTTGATGATACCTACGAAGAGATGTTGCAGAGGGGAAGCCCCGAGTTCGAATGGGTGGTCCCGGCGAACGAGTGGGACCCCATGACTCTGAATTACACGTCCGGCACTACTTCTTCTCCCAAAGGCGTAGTTCATAGCCATAGATCGATTTTCATAATCACATTCGATTCCTTGATTAATTGGTCCGTTCCCAAACAGCCGGTCTACCTCTGGACGCTGCCGATGTTCCACTCCAACGGGTGGAGCTACACCTGGGGCATGGCGGCGGTCGGCGGGACCAACATTTGCCTGCGGCGGTTCGACGCCGCTACGGTGTACGACGCCATTAACAACCACAACGTCACGCACATGTGCGGAGCTCCCGTGATTCTCACAATGCTGGCCAACCACCTCGGAGCGCAGCCGCTGAAGTCCCCCGTCGAGTTCATGACAGGCGGCGCTCCACCGCCGGCGGAGGTAGTACTCCGCACGGAGGCGTTAGGGTTTGTGGTGAGCCACGGGTACGGGTTGACGGAGGTGGCGGGGGTGATAATTTCGTGTGCGTGGAAATTAAACTGGAGTAGGCTTCCGGCTTCTGATAGGGCTAGATTGAAAGCGCGGCAAGGGGTAAGGACTCTGGGGCTCACCGCGGCGGACGTGGTGGACCTCAGGAGTGGGGAGAGCGTGAAGAGAGATGGAGTGACCATGGGAGAGATTGTGGTGAGAGGCGGCACATTGATGCTGGGGTATCTAAAGAATCCGGTCGCGACGGCCAAGTGCATGAGGGAGGATGGGTGGCTCTACACGGGCGACATCGGGGTCATGCACCCCGACGGCTACCTCGAAATAAAGGATAGGTCCAAGGACATAATCATCAGCGGCGGGGAGAATGTGAGCAGCGTGGAGGTGGAGTCGGTGCTGTACTCAAACCCGATGGTGAATGAGGCGGCGGTGGTGGCGCGGCCGGACGAGTACTGGGGGGAGACGCCGTGCGCGTTCCTGAGCTTGAAGGAAGGGGTGAGCCTGAGGCCGCCGGAGGGTGAGATGATAGAGTTCTGCCGGGAGAGGCTGCCGCATTACATGGTGCCGAAGACGGTGGTTTTCATGGCGGAGCTGCCGAAAACCGCCACAGGAAAAGTGCAGAAGTATGCGCTTAGGGATATCGCCAATAAAATGGGGACGCTGGCGTCTGCGAGCCGGATGTAGGATATATTGTTTCTCTCCTTGGGGATTTCTTGTATAAATTTAACCATTTAGGAGTCATTTATGATCAACTTAAGAAAACTATCGTGTAATCCGTCGAAATTCGACGGAAAATTATATTATTTTGTATCTACAATTTTAAAAATAAATATTTATATATAAAATACATGTTAATTATCAACACATGTATAATAATATTCAAATATTATAAAATAAACTTTAATAGTAACTAGTATTAAAAAAATGGAGCACCACTAATTGAGAATAAAATATTGCTCTTTAATTTAAACTTGAAAATAACTAAACATTTAAAATATATGAAAATTAAATGTAGTTTTGAAAATTAAATGATCGCAATCACTTTAAACATTTAATTTGAAAACGACTTAATAAGCATGTGATGAATGTTAGCCCGAAAATCTCATAATTTAAACTAAAATAAATAAACGACTTCTAATTGTACTAGTCATTCGATCTTAAATATAATAATAACATAAGACCTTAATATTACATTAGGTCATAAATATATATAGTAGTACGAGGCCTTAATATTACGTGATGCCTTAAATATAATAATAACTCCACGTTGAACATATAGTATAACATGAGAATATATATATTAACATAAACATCATGTAGTTTTTAAAATAAAAACATATAATCGATTAATTACCCAAAATTTATTCATGAAAATTGTACAAAATATATCCATTTATTTTAGATTTTCAATTTGTGAAGTGAAAGTTGATTATGAAAGAAATTGATGGAAAAATTTTATTGTTGAATTCATTAAGTTTCTCAACGGATTCATCAACTTTCATAACAAATTCATTTGGTTCTTAGTTTTAGGATAAGAATGGTTCTCATTTGAACCAAACTATATATATATATATATATATATATATATATATATATAACCCTAATAAAGTTCTACTAGGTTCAAATTTTTCTTTTCATAAACATATTTAGTTTTATACTTAACACGAGTCTACAGGAACGTAGACCCGCTCTGATACCACTTTATAACGCCCCAATTTTCTAAGAGAATAAAATATTGCTCTTTAATTTAAACTTGAAAAAACAAATGAAACTCTTGTGAACTCAACATATAAGTACTATAAAGTTAATTTTGACTTTATTATGAAATGACTGGATCAATCTTGTTTTTACAAGTGACCATGTTAAACAAAATAATAAACTAAAAGACGTGACTAAAAAATATTTAATTTGAAAACGACTTAATAAAGAAAACTAAACTTATGATTTTAGCCAATATCGAAAATCTCATAACTTAAACTAAAATAAATAAAGGACTTCTTATTGTACTAGTCATTCTCGACTTACATGGCTGCTTCGACTCCGCAACTGCAAAACTGAAAGTAGATAGGGATGAACATATCATAAATATACTCAGTGAGGAACAATGCAATTATCCACATATGTAATACATGTTAATCTTTCATATTGCCACATAAATAGAATTTAATATCATGAATATATATATATATATATATATAACTGTGAGACCTTAATATTTCGTGAGACCTTAAATATAATAATAACATGCGACCTTAATATTCTGTGAGGTCTTAAATATACATTGAACATATAGTATAACATGAGAATATATATATTAACATAAACATCATGTAGTTTTTAAAATAAAAACATGTAGTCATATAATCAATATGAATATAAAAACATATAAAACAATAGGGATTACATAACCACAAGCATAAATTTCCCCATCTTATTTTGTCGAGCACAACAAATCAAAAATATGCTTCCGTCAATTGAATATTGGACGAAAAATATGCTGTGTGTGTGTTGTGTAAAGTGTGTGTGTGTGGGTGTATGTTTGTGTGTGTGCGTGTGTGTGTGTGGAATGTGTGTGTGTGTGCCGGGTGTGTGGGTGGAATGTGTGTGCAGTGTGTGTGCAATAGTGTGAGTGTGTGTGTGTGTGTGTGTGTTGTGTGTATATGAATTGTGTGCATGCGTGTGTGTATGAATTGTGTGCGTGCGTGTGTGTTTGTGTGTATATCAATTGTGTATGTGTATATATATATATATATATATATATATATATATAACCTAATAAAGTTCTAATTCTACTAGAACTCTTGTTAATTAAATCTAATCCCATAAAATAAAACTATAGCTCAAATAAGTTTTAAAAAAATAAAATATTAGAGTTTGATAAGTACATAGAGTTTGATTGGAAATAGAATACATATCAATATATATCATGATTATCCTTAAGTTTATTATTATTATTATTATTAAAGATTTGGTCTTCTAAAATTTTGGGGTGTTACATGCACTCAACCCAAATCCGATTAATTACAAATTATGCAAAAAAATAGACTTTCAATTTTATTTATGTCATGAGATACGTAAATTTGTAAAGTCTCATGTCAAAAATTAAAAATAATATTAGCAAAATTAAATAAAATTTCTCAATAAACATATATAACTATTTATTTAACCAATTAATTAATTAACTGACAAAATTAAATTGGTAGTGCAAAATAATTATGAATTGTGGGATGAAAAATACACAACTATTTATATATGTTTGAGTATGATTAGAAAGATTAATTTGCTAATTCATTACTTTAATCTATATGGACTCGCATAATTTGACAAACTTAAATATTATTAACTAAAGTAAACTTAACCAAATTAAACTTTCAAAATTAATTTTTCAATAAAAAATATAAGTATTTTTTAATTAATTAATTGGTCAAATTAAATTAGGATGTAAAATAATTGTAGGGTGAGAAATATACATCGAGTTAAATTTTTATATAGATTAATAATCCAATAGGTGGAGTATATTTTAGTATATTTTTCAAAGTTCATTTTCAAAAAGTCTTTTATTGTATTTTCAATCCATGGTTTTCATTCATATTGCAATTCTGTTCTTACCTTTATTTTGTTCCATCATACCAAACACTTTTTAAGAGTTTATATTCCAATCATATCTTTTATTTCCTTGTTTTTCAAATAAAATATATATGTACTTTTTATGTATCCAATTTGTTATTCCGCAATAAAAAATATATATGGTATCCACATAAAAAATTGTATTATCTCAAATCTATAATTATAAAACTAAATATAGAAATACAAGCAAAAAGTACTCTCTTAAAATATTCTTACAACCTATAATATTAGACAAAAAGAACAAATTCAATTTTAAAAAATATACTAAACTCATTATAGCATCATGATCGCCTATATATATTATTTTTTCTTCTTTTTATCTTTCAAACTAATAATTTGGGTACTGATAAGTTGGAATTTTTGAATAAAGCGTGTTGGCTTCAACTCTAAAGGATGATAATATAATTAATTATAAAAAAATAATATACATAAAGATATTATTAGTAGAAAATTAACGACAAACTAATTTTATAATTGAACGACAACTCTAAAGGATGATAATATAATTAATTATAAAAATATAATATACATAAAGATATTATTAGTAGAAAACTAGCGAGAAACTAATTTTATAATTGAACGACAATTGTATTTTTATATATCTAAGTCAATTTATATTATATATAATTGGATGTGGGATTATATCACATGTATAATCCTTGAATCGATCATGATATATAGTCAAATTGAACCATGCAAATTAAATACATTATTCATCCATAAGGTGGCATTAAATGAATATTTTAAAATTTAAAAATATAATTATTTATTTGGCCATCTAATTAATTAATTAGTCAAATTAAATTAGTGGTGTAAAATATTGTAGGATGGAAAAATACACATTGATTCTAAGTATATATATAAGTTGTTCAATTTGTGGAATATGATTAGAAATCAATATGAGATAAGATAATTTTAGTGTGATTGGAATTAGAATTTAAAAGACATTAAATAGAAAATTTAGATAAATAAGAATAGAGAATTTAATGATGTCACATAAGATATGAGGATGAGATAGCACTAAGTTTCACTAATATATTATATATTGATTGGGGTGATATTTATTGATTACCTACTAGTTCATTCCCACTTGTACAGCTTAAATCCGTTTTATTGTTAGTATTTTCCTTTTCTGTCATTGTTGTTGTTAATTCAGAAAAGATGTGTACAACATCAATACTATATATTACTCAGCTATTTTCTAATTATAGTATCATTCTTTTTAAATATTAACACTTTTTAAAGTAGGAGTGTCATATTATTAACACTTTTTAAAGTAGGAGTATCAATATATATTTGTTTTGGTCAAAGTTTTGGCCCTCCGCCTTACAACCTAGCTAAATTAAAAAATGCTTTTCCAAGAGACTTACTGGATGAATACACTATAAAAAATAAACTAAGATCAATAGTCCAATTAAAACAAACATTGTAAAAAATTAACAAATATTAAAAATGTTGTGATACCCAAAATACATCACTGGTTGAGGTGTCTTTCATTGAATTTATATATATATATATGGAACAAAATGTGTAAAAATCACATTTTACAAGTAAAGTGAGTAGGGTGTCCTTTGAGCCAATTCTATGCAAGAATTAACAAAAAGTTTTAAAAAGGGGCAAAGTAACGTCAAGTTTTATGATTGCGATTTTATTAATTAAGTCTAATTGCATTGAATTGTACACACACACAAAAACATTATTCGTTTCAGAATTAGGGCTCTATAAAGTGTATACGAACTACGATCTACGATCTACGATCTACTTAAAGCATCGTAATACTATGTCTCTAGAATTAGGGCTCTAAAAACTGCACAAACCTACTTTAGTCATAGAAATCTGAAAAACAAGGACTGCAAAATTTGTATTCCTTAAGCAGCCGTCAAAACAAAATTAAACAAGATTACGTGAACTTCATCACAGTCTTCGATTTACTTATACTATCTGATAGGATACGGCCCAATTATTAGACCCAAGCATCAGGCCCAATAAAAGTAGACCCGACATTAAGCTCGGCCTATGTGAGTTCGCCCAAGAAAACTCCTAAACCAACTACAACTCAAATCTATGCAAGTGGAGACGTAGAAGATTCTTGATATCTAAAAGAATCTTGGATGCATATCTAAAAGAATCCTTATAAGGGAAGACTTAGACAGAGTCGAACTCAATATCATTGTGTATAACAGAGGCTAGATTAGACGGAAAGATCATCTACACTCTTTGTAATCGCTTTCACGCACTCAATACACATATACTCTCGCCCAAAGTGGATGTAGATCTAATTCAAAGATCGAACCACGTAAATCCTCATGTTCATTGCGATTTATTTCCCTAACGAAATTAAGATCGATCATCGGCGCTACCGTCGGGAACCGAAATTCGTGTTTTCGATCAACCTTTATTTACAGAGAATCAATCACGAAGATGAATACAAGAAGTCTTATATCCGAGCCTTGGCGGCAACAACAAAGAACAACGGCGGTTTAACGCCGAGCTCGGCTTAGAAAAATCCCGATCGTAGATACGACCCCGGCGGCATGTCCAAAGTCTCGACGAGCAAGGCCATCCCATCCCGCATGAAGAAGAAGAATATCAGAAGCGAGGAGGTCGCAACAAAGAACCGAGAGGAACCCCAGCACCACGGTTAAACCTCGACGTTAAAGGGTTCCTCGAAAGAACAAGGAGAGCCTCCAAGACTTTAGCCGAGAACAAGGTCGGCATCATCACGAAGACAAGGACGCAAGCCTCGTCAAAGCACGGCCGGCACAACGAGGTGAATCCCCACCGGATGATAGGCGCCATACCTCTACACGAGTTGGGGCCCAAACCGACCGCGAGGCGGACGAGCAACGCGGGACAGGACGTCGTGATCACCACGAGGTCGATCCCCATCACCAAAACGAGTTCACCGACGAATTCCGATCGCTTCCGGAGACGGATTCGATGGATACGGAAAATAATTACCCTTTCTCGGGCGAGATACTCAACACCCTCCTGACAAGTGCAGCGCGGGCATCGCCCCTATGATTTGATCGAGGGATCCGCAAAACTTCATTTCATAATTCCAATATAACATGATCAACCAACGCCAACACCATCCACATGTAAACTCTTCCCGAGTTACCGGTCGACAACGCCACGGTGGTTGACGGTTTACCTCATGGAGTGTTGGATCTCACCGCGACCTAATGGAAGCCTTTCATCGAAGGTTCATTCAAAAGGCCGAGTCCAAAACGACATCGGCGCATCTTCTCACCATGAGGCAAGGCCGACATGAGTCCATCAGCGACTTCATGACCAAGTTCAAGAAGGAGAGCCTAAGAGTCGAGGATGTGAACGATCTCCTCATCATCTCGGCCTTCCAAAATGGTATCCTGCCAGGGGCCCTATATAAGGAGATCGTCAAGCACGAGCCCCGTACTACGTCGGAGCTGTGGCGCATAGCAGACCGGTTCGCCAAAGCGGACGAAGCTATAAGAAAGCGCAAGGCGAAAAGGTGGAACCCTCCGACAATGGGAGAAAGAGGATGGTCGAGGAGGCCGAGCCGAGGCCGACGAAGTGCCTCGAAAGGATACAACGTCGCCCGACAGAGTCAGGCTCGGGCCACAGAATAACTCTGAGCGATCAAGATGCACCCTCGACGAAGTCAAGGGCGAGATCTACGAGCTCCACATGAACATGTTCGAGAAACCTCGCAGCGACAAGGGGATCAAACGCCGATCCAAAGATAAATATTGTTCCTTCCATGAGGATTATGGACACGACACGGAGGAGCGAGAGATCTCATGGTAGACATCGAAAGTTGGTATGGGACGAGTCCTAAAGAAGTACCAAGGTACGGCCGACGAGTTGGTCAAGACGAAGCCCCCACCGAGGTCGAAGAAAAAAGGAAGCAGAAGAGGAAATCAGAACCCTCACAAGAAAGCGGCGTGATATCGATGAAGAGAGATGACGAACCCCAATACGACGAGATCATCTCCACCATCACGGGGCTCCCTCGCGGAGCTACGAAGTCCTCATTAAAAGCCGAGGCCCGAAGTCCACGAACCAAATAACACGTGAACAAGAGGTTCAAGAAGGACGAGGCCATCACCTTTTCTGAGGACGACCCTGTACCAGCCGTAGTACCTCACCAGGACGCCATGGTGATACAAGTAGTGGTCGCCAACAAGCTAGTTCGGCGCGTATACGTCGACAGTGGTGCATCGGTAAGCATCATCTTCAAGGAATGCTTCGACAAATTGGGGATTGAGGAGGCGCGCCACACACCGGTACCACTACCACTTCGGAGCTTCGTGCAAGAAGAAACGCGACCGGAGGGGATCATCGAACTACCTGTCACGGTGGGGAAAGCGCCGACGAGCTCCACCAAAGTGATACAGTTCATTGTGGTAAATGCCTACTCACCATATAACATCATACTAGGGCGAGACTGGTTGAATGCAGTAAGGGCGGTGTGCTCAACATACCATCTCGACCATGAAGATCCCCACAAACGAGGGTAGGCGTGATCCGAGGAGATCAAAACAAGCCAAAGAATGCATGCAGTCGCCTTAAGAGGTGCGGGAACTTCGATGGGAAAACTATGTTTAGCCCTCTCCCGATGATCTATCTTGGATGTTTAATTCACCATACATTGATTATATACCTAGCATGCACCTATATAATTAATTGCAACACGTTGGAGTTTCTCGTGTTTACCTTTGAATGCCGACGCGGAATGGATCGAGACTCGTGCTTTGACCTTACGGATCGTATCCCGGTTGCCCAATCTCCAACGCCGAGTGATGACGATCTATGGAGAATGCTTGAAAGATCACCCTCGAGCTCTCAAGAATTTTGAAAATCTCTCAAAGGATGAACCTCAAATTCTCGAAAATAATGATGATGATTATTAATCATCGACCTAGATTTAATCTCTTACCTCATATTTATAATGCATTACCATAATCCTATATGAAAATTACCATAATCCCATATGGAAATTACCATAATCCTATATGGAAATTACCATAATCCCATATGGAAATTACTATAATCCTTTATGGAAATTACCATAATCTCATATGGAAATTACCATAAACCTTTATGGAAAGGATTATTACCATAATCTTATATGGAAAAGATCTATACATATCACATAAATATAATAATATCCTTATAGGATAAAGAGAATCAAATCATTGCCTTGTAGAGCATAGGGCGCGATTTTACCTAGCTTACGGGCTGGATGGGCCACCAGTGGATCAAATGCAAGGAATAAAGATGGGCCTCAAATAAATTAATTATCTTATGTTCACCTGTAACATAAATTAATTTATAAACATTTATTCATGCCACTAGAGAATAAATCTTGACTTACCCCTTTATTACCCAAGTTGAGTCGGGCTTGCACTTAGACATTACTGAATCCCGTATTTAAGATATCGAATGTCCATTAATTATTTATAGCATTCGATCGCTTAAAATAATTTATATCTTTAATTCCTTAAGTAGTATCACTCAACCTTATTATTGTACTGAGCTAACTCAACTGCAGGGTTTAGTACAATAAACCTTTCGAGCTCCTTAAGGACGCCATCATCCTAAACGGATACGGTGACTGACATGATAACTAGCATGACATGCAAGCACCGCCACCACCCAAGATGCGGAGAATATTGGGTTAGAACATATAACCTCACCCATAACAAGTCAAAGTGATGGTCAAGAACTCATACTCATCTAATACCTTATCGAGGTTTAGATCATCGTAAGTCACCGAGATCTTGGTTCTTCACGAAGGTCAGATAGAAGAACTCATCTCACTGTGATCCTTCAATACGTCGAGACGTACCAAAGAACACAAGCAACCAAGTCAAGTCACTTATCTATACCGCAGCTATACCGACAACTCGCCCTCAAGTTGTCTCGGTGTGAAACTTTTATATCTCATTAAGTTTCACCAATCATACGGACTTCGTGATCTTCTACACACTGTATGATCTAACTTATATATGAGATAAGGGGACACAGATATATGCAATCAAGTATACATTTCAGATAGGAGATTGTAATAGTGGTAACAGGAAACATTATATACAAGCTTAACCAAAGCGCGCCAAGATACAAATCCAACAATCTCCCACTTATACTAAAGCAAACTTTTAGTATACAATGTGTCTCTACTATCTATTACAAACAAAACCATCACTTTGCTTCTCCCACTTATACAAAAGTTTCCTTTCTAAGTGGGTGCCATCGTTTAATCCAAGTCTTCTAACGTGTCCATCGTAGACTTTTGCGGCGGGCTTTTCGTGAATGGATCCGCTAGGTTATCCATCGTATCAATCTTTTCAATCAAGACGCCACCGCTCAACGATTTCGTATGACATGGTACTTTCTCTCTATGTGTTTGGTCGCTTGTGGGTCCGTGGTTCCTTTGAGTTTGCCACATCGCACCGAGTTATCACAAGAAACTATGATACTCTTGGGCAAACCGGTACCACACCCAGATCCACGAGGAGTTCTCGAACCATCTGACCTCCCAGAAGCCTCCGCGGCTACATATTCGGCTTCCATGGTAGAGTCCGCAATGCATCGCCGCTTGCACTCGCCAGATACGGCCCACCTCCCAAGGTAAACACATAGCCCGAGGTAGACTTTTCTCATCACGGTCGACTTGGAAACCGAAGTCAGATAACCCAAAGGCATTAGACTATCTCGCATGGTAAACCAGCCTATAATCTCGAGTCCTTTTCGGTACTTGAGTATATACTTTACAAAGCGATTCAATGAGCTTGTCGAGGTTAGATTGATATCAGCTACTATGCCTACCGTGATAGCGTATATCGGCCTCGTGCATAGCATTACGTACATGAGACTTCCTATGGCGGAGCGTAAGGAACTTGTCTCATTTCCTCTATCTCCTTCAGCGATCATGGGTCGCTGCTCTAGATAAAGGAACGCCATGTCCGAAAGGTAGCAATCTTTTCTTGGCGGTCCGCATACTAAAACGAGTAATCACGGTGATCAATGTAAGACGCCCGAGATAAGCTCAACATTTTCTTCTTGCGATCTCGGTAAACCTTGATCCCAAGAATGTCTGCGCATCTCCTAAGTCTTTCATTTGGCGATCGGATAGCCAACTCTTTACGCCGTCGATAATGACTTCACGTTGTTGCCAACTAGAAGAATGTCATCTACATAAAGTGCAAGAAATACCACATCACTGTTGACATCTAACCGATACACACAACTCTCGCTAGCAACTGGTAAATCCATGGGACTTTACCACCTCGTCAAAGCGTAAGTTCCATGATCGGAGGCTTCACTTAAGTCCATAAATGGACTCTTAAGCTTCCATACTAGATGCTCTTCACCCTTTACCACATAACCTTGGTTCTTTGCATATAGATGTCTCTACCTTCCTCAAGGTAACCGTTAGAAAAGCGGTTTAACATCCATTTGCCAAACCTCCAGTTGAGTGGTCTGCATGGCGGAAGAATTTCGATGGACTTGAGCATTGCACAGCGAAAAGGTCTCATCGAAATCGATGCCCTCAACTGAGTGTACCCTTTCGCCACAAGTTCGGCTTTAAAAGCGAAACCTCTCCATCGAATCTCTTCCTTTCAGATATCCACTTATCGCCTACGGCTTTCTCGCCATCTGGTAGAGGTGTCTTTTCATATACATCCATAGCGTTATGGACTCCATTTCTAAGTCCATAGCGGTGTGCCATGATCTTGCATCAATGTCTCAGATCGCCTCCTCAGATGTCCACGGGTCGATTATCGCCTGCTCGCTTCACGACTAAACCAAGATTCTCCCACGAACATAAATCGCCGGGTCGACGAACAACCTCCCACTACGACGAGGTTCTACAGCACTATGGCAACGGTGGGTGTAAACTTGTGGTTCTCTATCTCGCACAACTTGTCGGGTAGTACCACTCAGACGGTCGGTATCTCCGGTGGAACTCGACCCACTTCAATTTCTTCAAGTATCCGTGTCGATCCTCCCACTAAACTCGACATCTCATACCTTTCGCCTAATCGGTGGCGAATACGATCATCTTCTAATTCTCAAGAAAGATTTCAACTTTGGACTTATGATTCTTCATATAATCCTCTTCTAAGAATCGGGCATTAGTGCTAATAATGACCTTCCGATCCTCAGACTATAGAATAAACCACCTTCGCCCTCTAGATATCAAATAAACGACCTTGCGCCGGATCTAGCCTCCAACTTGTCGACTTCTTGTTCAAGACGTGTCCGGACCGCCCATTATCCTTATGTGGTTTAAACGGGCTTGCGCCCAAACCACAACTCGAAGCGGTCTTTTCGATCGACTTGGACGGTACTAGATTTAGCAAGTATGTGCGTCGTTCTAAGGCATACCCCGTAATCTAAATAAGCAATGTTCATAACTCATCATTGATCTAACCATTTCAAAAGAGTCCTATTTCTTCGCCCCGACACACCATTTCTTTGTGGTGTGCCTTGCAGGTGGATCTTATTTGGGAGGTAGTCTCATACTTCACCAGATAGTCCATGAACTCACATCGAGGTATTCGCCACCGCGATCGGACGCAGTTGACTTGACACTCTTACCAAGCTTCGCTCCACTTCCGCCTTAAACTCTTTCAATTTCAAAGCATTCGGACTATGCGGTGAAGCGGTATACGATCCGCACCTTGAGTAATCATCAATGAAAGTGACAAAATACTGCATTCTCCACGAGCTTGTGTGAACATCGGTCCACACAGTCGAATGGACTAACTCTAACATTTCTTTGGCTCTATAACCTTCACTTTGAAAGGGTCCGGTCGACATCTTACCTTTCTATACAGATTCGCAGATCGGAATGGAGAAGCTGTGAGATTACCCAATGCCCATTCTTAGCCGTCCTGGATCCTATTTAGATTGATGTGACCTAATCTAAGATGCCAGAGAAATGTGGTGTCATCTTCATAAGAAAACTTTCTTTTAGGGTTTGAAAAGATGCAACATAGTTATAGGTATTATGTTTTGCGTAAATAGTATAAAGCTTAATTATATAAAGTACAACACGTATAACTTCGTCATTTTTATGATAGAAACACCACTATAAAAATAATGTAATATCCATGAGTAAATAGTTTCAAACGAAACAATGTTCACCGAAAATCCGCACATATAAACGCCTTTAAAACTAAACTGTTCTCTCAAAACATAAAGTAACATCTCCGATCGCAACGGCCTCGACTTTCGCCGTGTTGCCCATGGAGATCGTTATCTCGCCATTACTCGCCTCCTTGTCCGCAGAACCCCGCAAGTGTAACAAACATGATCGACAGACTTTGTGTCTACTACCCAAGAATGGGTAGAACAAGTTGCTAAACATGTTTCACATTAAAGCAAACGGCGCACTCGAGCCTCGAGCATAGGGCACTTAGCCTCCAATGCCCGGCCCACCGCACTGAAGCACTTGCCTTCTCCTCGCTTCTTCAAGCCTCCGGTGGCAGCCATGTTCTGCCCCATTACTCCCACTATTTCCTCGCCTCACCACCTTTGGTGCCTTTTTCTTTTCCATTTTGCAACGGAAAATTTGGGCCCTTAGATGTGCTAGCAAGAGCACGTGCTCCTTTGCCCATAACTCCTTCCAGCAGCCAGCGAGATCATCGAGCAACCGACTAAGTGTATACTCGCCTTGCTCATGATCGCATTCACGCCGAAAGTTCTCAAAAGACTTGGGCGTTGTATTGAGGATGATATCGACCTTGGCCGCCGTCAATACCTCCTCCCAACCGATCAAAACTATCCGTGAGACGAGTCATGGGAGACATGTTCATGGACCCAACTTCCTTCTTCCATCTTACACGCCAAGATTTCTCTCATTGTGTGGAAATGATCGTCTCGATCCGACCGCCCAAACTTACTCTCGAGACTTGACCAAATATCGTCGCGGCTCACCATCGATCGATGTCAGTACTGCAAGCCTTTGGACATAGTAGTCATCATATAGCATTTAGCCATATTGTTCGACTTATTCCAAAGTCCGCTTGACTCGTCCGCTCATTAGTCGATCGTCGATAGGGGCATCGGGTTTAGGAGTAGAGAACAAACATGTGTTCTTCAAATGATAAGAACATATTCCATTTTTCGCTTCCACTAGATAAAATTTGAATCGATAACGGATTTTGTGCGAGCATATTGATAATCGGTGTAAGAGACATATACGAAACGATAATGTAAACACATAAGCATACGATCGCACATAATTCGTAATAATAATATTGTAACATTTTGATAAAAATATTAATTGAAACCTCCAATCGTCGAAGGAATCCCACACGCAAGCCACGCACGTGAGCGCCACACACGAACCCCTCGACGGACTAAAATATACCTTTTAGTCGCTTAATTTCAATCCATGTGAACTTATCCTTATGATAAATGAAATTAACGATTGGACCTTACTAGACCACATCACTATCACAAGAAGGGACTTCGTTGAAAGTTGTACTTGAGGTGATGTCTAAGCAATGACCATATTTTTAACAAATAGAAACTAATTCTAAGAATTAGCATACCACTAGACCATACCGCTTCCAATTCAAATTCTTTTGTTATCTCATTTTATATCTATCTCTAGAGAATTTATGAAAATCGCACATGCAAGTCACGCGTGTGATCGTTTACATGAAACTCCCACTTCTCAATAGATTTAAAATGTTTTATTTAGAAATCTCATCTAACAAACTTATGATAAGCAATGCGAAGCAAGCCACGCGTGGATCGCCACTCACGCATCGTATCACTTTGTTTAGAGATCAAAAGTGGAGGTCTCGACATTTTAATTAAAAAAAATAATTTGTCGGTTTGTTTGCTTAGTCTTTTGTTCAAAAGGTTTGTCCATGCAGATCACGTAATCCTAGCATGCTTTTCTATAGAACTCAACATGTAAAACATGCTCGCAGTAATTCTAAAATATGCTTGAAAACGTGATAACCCTAGCATGCTTACTATGCGCACCCAATTACGAAAACACTTAAAGGTTTGTCAACGTAATTTAAACATACATAGCATGCTCGTGATAATTTAAACATCCACGACATGCAATGAACGATAAAATAAAATAAAACGTTCATCGTGGCACTCGTGGAATCGCACTTTCCGCCTAATCTATTACATAGAATTGCAAAGCACAGATCTTTATAATCTTCGAAACGGGCCTCGCGTGCGGGCACGGACCGGATTCAAAGCGGGCCTCGCGCACAGGCGCGGACGGACTCGTCAAAACAGATTCGGCCGAAAAGCGGATCTGGGCTCGGCCCGATCGCGGGCGCGTCCACGAGCGCCGTGCACGCTGCGTGCCGCCGCACACCGTGCGACCCGTTTTCCGTCGTCTCGATCGCTGCTATTGTATGCGTTTTACTTTACGATAAGATTTACAAAAAATAAATCTAATCTAACCACGGATTTTCTCGTGGTGAAAAACAAAATCCGACAAAATAAAAGCGAGCCACGATGAGCGAAAGATTGACAATTAATATATTGCGCGCGTAATAATCAAGCGTGAATTAATCCAACAGAGCCGAATACCGATCCCGTGCTCGATACCAATTGATGGGAAAACTATGTTTAGCCCTCTCCCGAGGATCTATCTTGGATGTTTAGTTCACCATACATTGATTATATACCTAGCATGCACCTATATAATTAATTGCAACACGTTGGGGTTTTTCGTGTTTACATTTGAATGCCGAGGCGGAATGGATCGAGACTCGTGCTTTGACCTTCGGATCGTATCACGGTTGCCCGATCTCCAACGCGTCGAGTGAGGACGATCTATGGAGAATGCTTGGAAAATCACCCTCAAGTTGTCAAGAATTTTGAAAATCTCTCAAAGGATGAACCTCAAAATCTCGAAAATAATGATGATGATTATTAATCATCGACCTAGATTTAATCTCTTAACTCATATTTATAATGCATTACCATAATCCTATATGAAAATTACCATAATCTCATATGGAAATTACCATAATCCCATATGGAAATTACCATAATCCTTTATGGAAATTACCATAATCCCATGTGGAAATTACCATAAACCTTTATGGAAAGGATTATTACCATAATCTTATATGGAAAGGATCTATGCATATCCCATAAATATAATAATATCCTTATAGGATAAAGAGAATCAAATCCTTGCCTTGTAGAGCATAGTGGCGCCGATTTTGCCTAGCTTACGGGCTGGATGGGCTAGCCAGAGGATCAAATGCAAGGAATAAAGATGGGCCTCAAATAAATTAATTATCTTATGTTGACCGAACATAAATTAATTTATAAACATTTATTCATGCCACTAGAGAATAAATCTTGACTTACCCTTTATTACAGAAGTTGAGTCGGGCTTGCACTTAGACATTCTGAATCCCGTATTCAAGATATCGAGCGTCCATTAATTATTTATAGCATTACATCGCTTAAAATAATTAATATCTTTAATTCCTTAAGTAGTACCACTCAACCTGCGGGGTTTAGTACAATAAACCTTTGAGCTCCTTAAGGGGCGTCATCATCCTAAGCGGATACGGTGACTCGACGGATAACTAGCATGACATCTGACACCGACACCACCCAAGATCGCGGAGAATATTGGGTTAGAACATATAACCTCACCCATAACAAGTCAAAGTGATGGTCAAGAACTCATACTCATCTAATACCTTATCGAGGTTTAGATCATCGAAGTCACCGAGATCTTGGTTCTTCACGACGGTCGATAGAAGAACTCATCTCACCGTGATCCTTCATCGTCCGAGACGCATCAAAGATAGACAAGCAACCAAGTCAAGTCACTTATCTATACCGCGGCTATACCGACAACTCGTCCTCAAGTTGTCTCATTTGTGAAACTTTTATATCTCATTAAGCTTGACCAATCATACGGACTCGTGATCTTCTACACAATCGTATGATCTAACTTATATATGAGATAAGGGGACACGGATATATGCAATCAAGTATTCATTTCGGATAGGAGATTGTAATAGTGGTAACATGAAACATTGTGTACAAGCTTAACCAAAAGCGCTTTCAAGATACAAATCCAACAACTTTGGCCCAGCACCCACAAAGCGTAGCAATTACAGAAGCCCAAGGAGTTGGAACTGGAAAAGACGTCGTCATCTCTTGATAGCTCAGTAGGGGAGGTCACGTGTGACGAGAACGATCCCTCGTGGTCGTCAAAATAGGATCACCAAGTACCTCAACCGAAAAGCGGATCATCCGACTCCTAAGGGAATTGAGGCGTCTTCGCAAGTCACCGATAAACGTGCATTTTACACGCTTATTGTTGATATTTAAAGATGATTTTAGATCGATAAAGTGCGTTTATGTCTTGGATCTCAATGCTTTTACATATTTTTGGAAGACATCGCTCTTGGGTTCCGTTTTGGTGTTTTGTAGGCTTATAAGTTGAAAATCGAAGAATGGAGCGAGGCAGCGGACGAAGGGCAAAATGCGGGCTAGCGACCGCCCGCAGCCGCTAGCCCGAGCGAGTGAAGATCTCGCGAAATGAAGCTTCACGACGCCTAGCGACCGCTAGGTCGGCCGCGGAATCCCATGCGGCGGCTGCGACCGGCGATCGCGAGATGTGCTAGCGAGCTACCCAACGTGCGAAAGGAGCTACTACCGATTTCTCGCGACCATACCTATCGAGCGAGTCGGTCATGAGGCTAGCATGGCGTACCGAGAAACCAAAGACCCGGTGGCGAGGATGTTCCTCGCGACCAAGCTCGTGATCATGAAAGCACGGTCGCGGCGTGGCGGCAGACTCAAAATTAGGTTTCAACCCTAATTCTATAAATAGGCATCGCCCCCTCGCGCCCCCAACCTTACCCAGAGCGATTTTGGACCTCTTTCTTCAGTTTTTCATTATTTTCCATAGATTTTCATTCTAGCTTTGATTTAGATTAATTCTAGCATTAGTTTTTCATCATTCTACATTAGTTCTACGCATTGTTAGCGCTTTGGAACGATTTCGTCCGAAGAAATTCCATCGTTTTCCTGTTTTCCGTTGAAGTTGGGAGTTGAACCCAACGATTGTTCTTCAGACGCTTCCCTACGGGTTTTATCAATTTAATTTCTGTTTTTATGATTATTTCGTATTTTATTCCGTTAATTATGTCTAGCTAAATTTGTATTCTAATCCTAGGGTTTGCATGATTCTATCATATATGTTGTGATTCCTGCTATTGTTATTTACCTTCCAAGCATTGATTCATGATTCTTGGTGCTTAATTATATGTGTTGATTTCTGATCAATCTTGATGCATATCATAGTTTCCGTTAATTACTTAATCATTTTAATTGTCAATCGATCTTGAATGCATGATACGGATAAGCTTTGAGTCATGGCGAGATAGGAACATTCGAGGAAGCATATTCTTTGTGATCCTTTTGGAGTTGCTTATTTTCCTCAGAGGCGTATGATAATAGGAAAATTAGTAATCAATCGCCACAATTGTCGTGCTTGAAATTGTTGGTTACATATGTGATCTTCCATCTTGTCTGGATTAAAATTGGTTAATAATAAGCAGGATAAACATACATTGTGGGTATGATTAATGCATCCCTAGGGTTAGTCTTTCTTAATAGTTATCTCTTTGAGTTTTTATTGCTTTAGTTTATTTTCAAGTTGTTAACTTTGCTTTGGATTTGATATCTGAAGCCCTAAAACCTTTAAAATCAAATCTGTGCTTGGATAATGATGAATTATTGTTGAGTTAGATTCTGTGTTTTCGCATTACAATCCCTGTGGATAGGATACTCTGCTTACCTTATACTTGCGCGTTTTTCGTGTTAGAAAAATTGAGCGATTAGTCACCCCTCGACATGACCGGGGTCTCACCGAGTATTATTACTAACCGACTCGACATTGATCCAAATATCAAACCGATTCAAAGAAAAGCAATGGATCTTTCGGCAGAAATGAACCAGTCGTATATGACGAAGTGCACCGACTCTTGGCGGGCATATTGTTCAAGTCAGTATCCGACACGGATAGCCAACCGGTGATGGTTAAGAAGGAGGAGGAGGATGGCGAATGTGTATCGATTACCGATCTCGATAAACATTGCCCAAAGGATATACCCTTCTAAATATCGACAAAAGGTCGACGCTTTGGTCGGATCTGAAGTCTTGACTTTTGATTTATCTGAGGATATCACCAAGTGTTGATGAGTGGCGAGGACGATCAAAACAGCCTTCATAACGGACTTGAGTCTTTGCATATAAGAAGATGTCATTCGGACTCGAGAATGCAGGGCCCCTTATCAAAGAATGGTGGACAAGATATTTCGCCCTACATAGGTCGAATGTGGAAGTATATGTAGATGACATCGTCGTCAAGAGTAAAGAGGAAGCCACGTGTGTTGCCGACCTCGGGATCGTCCTCGGCTTACTTGAAAGGTAAACTAAAGCTAAATCCCAGTGTACATTTGCAGTTCGGTGCGAAATTTTTAGAGTCTTTGGGTCTCAAGAAGGATTAAAAGCTACCCGTCGAGTTGAACCATTTTGGAGATGAAGATGCGAAGACCATCCACGACGTACATAAGTTGACAGTGCGATATTGCACTAAGCGCTTTCTTTCAAAAGCAGCGGATAAGCGAGCCCCGTTTTCAAAATACTCGAAAAAACTCGGAGTTCTCACGGGATGATAAACACAAGTCGCCTTTTGAAGATCTCAAGAACTACCTCGCCAAACTTCCCACTTTATCCATCCAGAAAGAAGAGAGGTCCTTTCCTATACCTCGCCACCTCGGACGAAACCATAAGTGCGGTTTTAGTGCGAGAGGCGGATGTCGACTTCGTGTATTTTATCACCGAGCACTAAAAGGGCCGTAAGCGAGGTGTCGACCTTTGGAGAAGCTCGCCTTGGCGTTAGTAAATCTTTGTAAGGAGACTACGCCTACTTCCACGCACATCCCATACAAGTTCTCACCGATCGTCCACTTCGATAAGTGTTGTCGACGCCGAAGCTTACGGGAGAATCGCGAAGTGGGCAATCGAACTCGGAGAACACGCTATATCTTTTACCTCGTCGAGCCGTGAGGTCGGTCGCCCAGCGACTCCTTGTTGAGGCTAACCAGCGAAAAGCGAAACCCACCGAGCCGACCCCAGACAACGCCAAGTGAACCCATTAAAGAAGCATCCGAGAATTCTTTGGTAAATCTATGTGGATGGAGCTTGGGGAAAGCGGGTAGTGGGGCGGGCATCTTACTTCTAGGACGGATGGCGAGATCACCTCACGCACGGTTCACATTCAAAATACGAATAAAGTGGAACACGAGGCCTTAATTGCGGGACTTCGCTAGCTCAAAGTCTTGATCTGAGCCGTGCAGTACACAGTGATTCTCAAGTCATAGTAAGCCACATCTTTGGGAAAGTCTGAGGCAAAAGGCAACAGGATGAAGAAATACCTTGAAAAAGCCAAAAGCCTATAATGATCTTTCTCATACTTCCGGTTGGTTCGCATCGAGGAGTAAAATAGCCGGTGATACTTTAAGCAAACCGCCTTGTCGTCAACGAGCCCGCCTTGAGAGAAGAAGTCGAGAGCGAAGCATAGACGAAACCGAGGTCGAAGTCAACATAGTCTCGGACGAGGAACCTAATTAGATGACCCCCATTCAAACATATTTGGAGAAGAGGCGAACTACCTACATGGCGAGCTCGAGGCTAGGAAAATCTTGAGCAAATCTCTGCGATATATACTTGAGCAGGAATTCTATAGGAAATCATACCTCAAACCTCTCCTAAGATGTTTGGGTCGAACCGAGGTGATTACGTACTACGAGAAGTACATGAGGATCGTGTGGAAGTCACATCGGACCCGCGCCTTATCGAAGAAAGTCGTGCGATGGGGATACTATTGGCCGACGATGTTCCAAGACTCGATTGACCTCGTGAAGAAGTGTCCGAAGTGCGAATTCATGGAAGCGTGTCGAGGCTACCTCAAACCGACGTCAAGCATGCAAAGCCCTTGGCCATTTATGCGATGGGGATTGATATTGTAGGCCCTACGCAAAGCTCGGGCGCTTTCGGTTCGATCGTCGTGATCGACTACTTCACGAAGTGGGTGGGCCGAACCCTGGTGAGAATCACAAGCAAAACGCTCTCAACTTTGTCGAAAAAATATTGTGTGTCAACGGATCCCCATATCCTTGTTTGGATAATGGGACACAGATTCACGATAAAGTCTTCAAAGTGGTGCTAAGAACTTGAGTTCAACAAAATTCACCTCGGTAGCCCATCCTCAAGCAAATGGTCGGATCAAGTCACCAACAGACAATTGTGAAGGGACTCAAAACTCGCCTCGACCGAGTCAAAGGCAACTGGGTGAAAAATCTACCACAAGTCTTATGGTCGCATCAGAACAACACCTCGGACGTCGAGCGGAGAAACACCCTCGGTTTGGTGTATGGAACCGAGGCGATCATCCCAGAGATCGGCATACCGAGCCCCGCGCGTCCATTTCTCTCTGAAGTAAATGATGAGAATCTACGAGTGACACGGATCTCATTGGAAGAAAGAGAGACCTCGCTACATTAGAAGCTCGGTACAAGCAACAAGTAGCTCGGTACTATAACCGGCGTGTCAAACCCGACAATTCAAGTAGGCGACCTCGTACTTTGAAATAACGAAGTCAAGAAAGCCGAGAAGCTCGAAAGTTGGAGGCCATGGGAAGGACCATACCGAGTAGAAGAAGTCCTCGGAAAAGGTTCATATAAACTCGCCCATTTGTTCGGTGAGCAAATACCTCATACGTGGCACATCATTCATCTGAAGAGATTTTTTGCATAAGTGTCAAGTGTGTTCATTTAGTCTTGTCGCGTCTTAGGTCCTTTTGTAACGTCGTGTCTTTGGGTCCTTTCAGTACGCGTCGTTTCTCATTAATAAAGTCTTTTCTTCATATGCTTGCACATTTCATTTGTCACTTATGCATACTACCTCTTCCCCATTATACAATACCCTCTAAGGAGGACGAACTACCCTCTAAGGAGTTTGAACTACCCTCTAAGGAGGATGAACTACCTTCGTTTAATACGAGGAAGAACTATAAACGCGCGTGAGGGGACCACCCCTATCGATAAAACTCGACAAATAAGGAACCTATACCTTTGTTTATTTCGAGGATGAATTACCTTCGTTTATTTCGAGGATGAACTGCCTTCGTTTAATACGAGGACAAACTACCTTCGTTTAATACGAGGACGAACTACCTTCATTTATTTCGAGGATGAATACCTTTGTTTAATACGAGGATGAATACCTTCGTTTAATAAGAGGACGAACTTCCTTCGTTTATTTCGAGGATGAATTACCTTCGTTTATTTCGAGGATGAATACCTTCATTTAATACGAGGAGAACTACATTCGTTTAATACGAGGACGAGCTACCTTCATTTATTACGAGGATGACCTACCTTCGTTTGATTACGAGGATGGAATATATACAACGTTTGCTTAAAAAGAAAAATCAACACAAGGCAGAAAAATTTGTTCTTATTTCAAGTATAAAACGCATACATTACGAGGACGACGAAGGCCCGGAGGTGGGAAAAGCTAAGCGATCCCACAGAAGTCGAGATTCAACACCATCTATGCTAACCCTATCACTACCTCGCCTCGTCCTCGATCGACGCGGGAGTTGACCACTCGATCTCTTTATCTCGCCAAACGACTCCGGCCACACGATGATACACGACGCCGACTGCCTGATGGACGACGTCTCTCTTGCATGAAAAACTCTCGAGACATGCCGATATTCCACGTCGTCGGAGAGAGGAAGAAGCACAGGGAGCGGGAAGAGCCGCGACGAAGAAGAAGCCTCGGTCGTCGAACCAAGCACCCGCCGAGAAAGGATGACGATCTGACGGTCTTCAGAGGCACCCACTTTCTTGGTCGGCACACTGCTCCCCGAAATTGCTGTGAGTCCCGGCCGTACTCTCCCTATACCTCCAACAACGGGTCGCGAGCTCGAAACTTTAGTTTCGGCCTCGGAGATAGTCATTCCACCACCCGGCGGATAACCACCGTATTCAAGATGCTCGCCGGTGACCGATTTGGCCTTATCCTCTGCGATCTCGAACCTCCTCCAACTCCAAAAATCGAGCCCGAGCTCGTCAAACTTCTCTTGAGAAGACACCGATTCGACATCGGCCTCTCCCGCACATGGCAAGTTTGCCCTCTAAGTGAAGGACTTGACCTCTTTAGATTCGAGAGCCCGAGTCGACATTTTGATTTGATCCAACCAGGCGACACATCGAAAAGTTCGGAGAAGGCGGAGACAAATAAAGACAAGATTTCTTCCATAAAAATTGGGGAGTTTTATTAAAGCCTTTTAAGGCAGGACTTTGTCGAAATACATTTACATTAAAAAAAAAAAGGATCAACTCGACCCTCCATGACTCTTTGCTCGGGCTCAGCAGCCTCGGCCTTCTCCCGAGCTCCAGAAGCCTCGGCCTCCTCGCCATGACTCAACTGCGCCACCTCTGCCTCTTCCGTGACCTCGGTAGCCACCGCCGCCCTCGGCCCCTTAGACAGATCGGCCATTATGGCCTCGATCAGACGATCCCGGTCCACCGTGCACTCACAAACCGATTCCGCGATCGGCAGGTTGGAAGGGCGACATGCCTCCAACACGGAAAGCTCTTGAGCCGCCGGCAAGGATCTCGGCATATGCCCACAACAGGCTTCATCCTCCATGGCCTCATACCCGTACTTGGATTTATCGACTACGGGTAGTCTCGGTAACTCATCAAGGGTGGCGCCACGCGTGAGTATTCGAGGCGGCCAAATCGCGGGCGGCTCGGGCTCGGGACAAGAACAACCTCTCCGCAGCGCGGAGAAGCCTCCCTTGGGCCGCCACCTCGGCCTCGAGGCGTCGGGCGGCCTCGTCCTCGACCTTCAACATGCGGACTTGACCTCGCCGCCTCGGCCCCGCCACCGTCTGCCGGCCCTGCCGCCGGCCGCTTTTCCGCCCGCCGCCTCGGTGGCGCCACGGCATGGTCTCTCCTCGGCGGTGTCTTGGGCCTCGCTTCGGCCTCGGACACCTCAAGAACAAGGAGGTCTTCCTCCTCCAACTCACGGAATACCGAGCCACTTGGTCGAGCCAGGCGGCGGCATCACCCGGATATTCCGCCGCTCGAAAAGCTCGTCTTCCGACCTCGACCCCCTCTGAGATGTCACCCATGTCGACAAACTACATAAAGACATAAATTGGTAGGCGCAAACAAATGCATTACCTCGGGGAAGAACCGGCGTGCGGCACAGGCGCGACGATCGTGCAATCATCATCACCGGCGGGGAGAAACCACGCTTCCCTTGATGGGCGTGGCTTAGATGGGACGAAGGTGACCTCACTGGGCTTCGCCCGCTCGTAAGAGGCCTCTGCCACGTCTTCGATGCTAAGGAGGTTGGGACTAGAACTCGACCTCTTTCTTTTTTCCCTAGCAAGTCCACTGCGAAGTTGAAATATATCGAGATTAGAACATAACATTAAATCGATCGAGATGAAGTGAAAGAAGAGGGTCTCACCCTTCACCGAAGAGAAGGATCATAAAGGCTCGACCCATGACGATGAGCTCGGCCTCGGTAAACTTTTCATCGATTGGGCGACCTTTTGTAATGCCTCCCAAGGTCACCAAAGTCGTCATCAATTGCTACATCCGCCGACTTATCGGTATTCGGATGAAATGGAGTGAGTCTCGAATCGACAAAGAAGAACTTCTTTGCCGGTTCGAGATTTTGACTTCGTTTTACTTTGAAGCACGACGGGGTGATATGTAATATCACCCCAAGCTAGATTTAAGTGAAAAACCTAAGGATCAACCACAGGGTAAAGGATGATTATGCCGATAGCATAGGCATGAGCCCGTCAACCGCCGAAATGAGTTTGGCGTTATTTGGGTTAGAGGTATGCGAACATTCGTTGAAGTTCGGCATAGGCAGATGGAAAAGGAAGACGAAGCCCGCTTTAAGGTCTTCAGTGGCCGTAACAAATCCCTCAGGAGGCGCAAGAAGCCCTATCCTCCCGGACGAGGCGACCAACCCGGCAGATGGTGGGACGGAAAACCTAGCGACAAGATCCATTATTTGAGGATTCTAGACATGAAGGAAATGTACTAACTTTACCAAAATCCTCAATGGCGGGAAAAATTAACTACAGACATAGGGATGGCGAGAACCAACTGTATAGACTTCTAAAGCCACCGGGGCACCCGGTGGCGACACAGACACAACGCGGCCATCATGGCCTTGAGAATCCTCAGAGGAAGAAGATGAAGTCATTAAAAATAACTTACTGGTTTTTGGGTACGAAATCGAGGAAGATGGCACAGACGCTGCGAGAACGACAATGGCGACAGTTGATTTCTTTTTCTGAAAGTCAGAGAGTTTGAGAAATTTGAAAAGTAGAAACTGCTAAAGTGATATGAGAAAAGGCGTATCATGGAAGTTATTCCCAATATGCACTTTATCGGGAACCAACCGCTGTATGCATTAAATGTGCATTAATTGCAGATGACAGATCCCGTGTTCGACATCGGCAGGACATTCCGTGTTCGACCGTCACGACGCTACGCATTGACCACAGCGTCGTATATCCGACCTCGGCAAGATGAAGAGCATTGACTTCGCCAATTGGGTCCGAACGAGCGGCCGCATAACGCCTCGGTAAGGTAAAGCGAGCAACATATGACTTCGCATAGCGCCTCGGCAGGTGAAGCGAGCAACATATGACTTCGCACTGCGCCCGGTAAGGTGAAGCTAGCGACATGCGACTTGAAGATAACACCCGGTAAGGTGAAGCTAGCGACATGCGACTTCGGCACGCGCCTCGACAAGGTGAAGCGAGCAACATGCGACTTGCATAACGCCCGACAAGGTGAAGCGAGCAACATGCGACTTGGCATAACGCCCGGTAAGGTGAAGCAAGCGACATGCGACTTGGCATAACACCTCGACAAAGCGAAGCCAAACGGCATACAACCGGAAGAATATGACCTCTACGGATTACGCGGGCTCCACTGCGCTGATCACGAATCTCGGAAGTGATGTCGAGCACTATCCCCGTCCATTACGACCTCACCTACGTCTTTTGGGAGGGATGTGATAGGATACGGCCCAACTACTAGGCCCAACATCGGGCCCAATAAAAGTAGGCCCGACATTAAGCTCGGCCTATGTGAGTTCGGCCCCCGAAGACTCCTAAACCAACTACAACTCGAATCTCGCAAAGTGGAGCGTAGAAGATTTGGATATCTAAAGAATCACGGATGCATATCTAAAAGAATCCTTATAAGGGAAGACTTTGTATTAGAGTCGAACTCGATATCATTGTGTATAAATAGAGGCTAGATTAGACGGAAAAGATCATCTACACTCTTTATAATCGCTTCTTACGCACTCAATACACATATAATCTCTTGCTCCGTGGACGTAGATCTAATTCAAAGATCGAACCACGTAAATCCCTCGTGTTCATTGCGCATTTATTTCCCTAACGAAATTAAGATCGATCACTATCTTTTCCTGATCAGCGACATTGTCTCCACCAATATAGGAGGATGTTTGGTGCACTTATAAGATCCCCAAAATAATTTATACACCGTCTAAGAGCTTATAAGCTATTCAGAAATGTTTGGTAAAGTAAACTTTCAAATAGTTTATAAGATGTAAAAATAAGTTTATCAAAAAGTAAGTTCTTCAACATCAGCTTATTTTTCATAAGTTTATAAGTAACAATGAATTTACTAAATAATCTTTTTATTGTTCGTTATTTCCAACATATACTCTATCAACTTAACATCTCTTCAATTTTCTCTCTCAAACTCACAATTATTTCTATACTATGACAACTTATAAATTCTTGAGACATTATATCTTATAGCTTATAAGTTTTCTAAAATAAGCTTAGCCAAACACCCCCTAAGTTGAGCTAGGGCACATATATGGTAGCTAGTTAGAATTAACACAATTGCTATGTTTATAATTTCTAGCTACTAAGAAGATGTTAATTCAGTGCAATAGTCACAATTAGAGATGACAATGGGTGGATTTTATAAGGATCGATTTGAAACCATTCAAAATCCATTAAATTTAAAAAAAGCAGTTACGGTTCGATTCGGACTGCTTTATACCTGGACCGTTTAGATCCATAGTTTGATGGTCCGGTCCGGATTTGGTTCCGGTTTCGGTTCCAGAACCAGAACCAATACTTATTTATTGATTTTGATCCGATTAAAACATGTTTATTGACAAGCCTAAGTTTAAATAGTTTTGTCAATGAGCTAGTTTTATTCATATCGGTCTGAAATCACTAATAGCCCATTAAATTATAAAGCAACGATTTCGGTTTCGGTTCTAGTTCTGGTTCGGTTCTGGTTTCAGATCCACTCAGATCCGGACTCCTTAAGACCCATAGTTGATGGTCCAGGTCCGGTCCGGATTCAGTATTTAATGGGTTAGTTTCAGAACCAAAACTATTACTTATTTATTAGTACTGATTCGTATAAAACCAACCATTGACATCCTATTAACAATGGATACTGCAGACACGCCGTGTTCTTTGTTCAGAGTAAAATTGGGTTCCGGTGGGGCATAAAATTGTCTTAATGAGACTCTTCACTATTAGGATGCCTTCGTGATTGATCAATAGAAAAGGGATATGTGTCTCCTCCTGATTCGCGGATGCATTGTTTCATGTCAAAGGTCACACAACTTATAAATGTCACGAAAAGAAACTCAACATTAGTCACATATTGTCCGAATAACTTTGACTCACTTTACGAAATGAATTGAAACTACAAGATAGGCCGAACTTGAAATGTTTGATGAGGTTGGCTAACACAATGTTGATACATTTAATTCTAGTGACCTGTATTACTGTAGACTCACAGCTATGCAGTTTAATCACTTTTCAGTAAAGAGATTCATAACATCATGGGCTTTCCTTTCTAACATTATATGCACCGAACTCTTATTAATTTCTACCTAACATCATTCCTCTAATTGTGTATGATCAGAGCTGTTTGACTGAGTCAATAAACTTTTTAAAAAAAATTATAAGTTATTCAGGTGTTTATAAGTTTTTGAGAAGTTTTTAGCAAAATAAGCTTTTAAACATCTTATAAGTTGTAAAATTAAGTTTCAATAGCTTATAAGCTCCCAAAAAATAAGTTCTTCAATCCCAACTTATCTTTTCATAATCATATAAGCAATAATTAGTTTATAAAAATAACTATACTATGATTTGTTACCAATTTTATCTATAGTTTATAAGCTCAATTAGCCAAATACTTTGAAAACTTATAAACTCTTGAACATTACATTTTATACGTTGATAGAGCTTATAAACTCTTTAAAATAATTTTAGCCAAACACCCTCTTAATCATTTCTAGAACTACACGTGATTTTTGTTTTATTTTGTATGGACGGTTGATGACCGGTGTAGTTTAATATAGCCAAACACCCTCTTAATCATTTATAGAACTACACGTAATTTTTGTTTTATTTTGTATGGATGGTTGATGACCGGTGTAGTTTAATGTAGGCAAATACCCTCTTAGTAGATATTTTCAGGCGAATGACTTTTTGATACCTAAATAAATTCCAAAAGGAGAGTTTTGGTCATTTATAGTCAGTAAATTAATGGTTCAAAGAGTATTTGTACTCTCATAATCATGATTAAAAAACCAGTGTATTCATGACCCCTCAATTATATGATCCACTTCCCAACTCCGATTAATTGACCGTACCCAAAAGAAGCGAAAATATTTATTTCCGGCCTCTAACAAATAAATTTGATTGTGAAAAGATCTTTCATTTAAGACTATAATGATTACAAGACGCGTTTTGATTTCATGATGACAATAAATTCACCGTTATTGCTGTATAATATATATATGGGGTATAAGTTGGCATTAATTTTATTTTCTATTTTCTTGTATATATACTATCAGTTTAATATATGTACCTGTACCACATGTGTCATCATCCGTTACACGTAAATTTGGATTGAAAGAAATTAAACTTTCGTGTAATAATAGTTTTCAAATTCTGAAATAAACTTTATATAATTGTGCGTACGTAATTATCACAACATATAATGCATTTGGGTCATGATGGCAAATGTATTAATACAAAATCATCCGTAAAATTTAATGTTCTCATTGTGCCATCAATAATTGCCCAATTGGTAACTAGATCTTAAATCAATGCGCAATGATGTCACATATTTTTCCTAGAAGCTAAATAGCATTATAATTATATTTGATTGGTGCAACCATTATGTTCAAATTATTAATAGCATTATAATTATATTTGATTGATGTCACATATTTTTCCTAGAAGTAGCACTCATTCTTTACCAGGAAAGCCGGCTAGGGTTTCTTTTCTTTTCTTTTTTGAGACCATATATAGAGTTTTATGTGAGAGATCATTAATCGTCTTGACGTCTTTCCTTTTTGCCTGCAGATGGCTACATGGTGCTGCCACTCTAATTGCGTGCATGGAGTAGTAGATTAATAAATTTAATTGTACATTAACAAATTCTAATTAATTATAAGGATTGATTATACTTTATAGTCAGAACATTAACCCATTAGTTACTTTTATTGTCCAAAAAATTCAAAAAATATATACAAAAATAGCATGCATTTAGCTCCGGTGTACACTTTCTGGTTCGTGTCAAAAAAAATTGGCTAATTGAAAATGATGTATTTGGAGAGCATTAAATTCTATTATATCTCCTAGTAGTAGTTCCTAGTAGTAGCTCCTAAGCGATTAGCTGCATCTTCTCACAATTTGGAGAGCATTAAATTAATTTATATGAATAAGAAGATACAGGAAAATGAGCAGCACTATTAGTGTTACGTACAAAACTCAATTCATTTACTATATCATTAATTCTACTTTTCTTTAAGAAAAATAATAGAGAGTTTCCAGGAAGAAAAAGAAATCATCTTATAAAAGTTCTAGTATATCAATTTAATTTAAAGATGAGATAAAAAAAAAAGTATAAATTTTATATCGGCATTGTGAACGTATTATTTACAAAAAATTATACATTGCGTTACATGGATACTGATCAAGTTAATACTTGATTTACTATGAATTTGTTTAAAATTATTTCTCATACTTTATATGAATTTCGGTTTTGAGAGTAATGTTCAGATGCTTGGGCTTTTATAGGATTTTAAATGATAAATTTTCTGATTGGGCTGAGTTTGGTCACACATATTCGGATCCGTAATAAACTCAAGCCCAAAGGACGATTTAGATATTAAAAAAAAAGTTCCTAGGCCAAGCCTTTGTACAACTAACGTAAATAATCAAAATATTTCTTTTTATTTATTATTCTTTCTCCGTTTCATTTTCTTTTGTCTTCTCAATTCCTAAGTAATTCCTGAGGAAATAAAATATGATTGAATTTCTTGAGTCGAATCTATTTCAATTCATACATACATGTTCAATTCTACAAGATTGTTTCTAAGATGCTTTGCAACCGACTCAAGAAGGTATTACCAGCACTCATTGGCTCGGCTCAGTCCGCTTTCGTGAAAGGAAGGGCGATACTAGGGGTGAGCAAAAACCGAACGAGCAGAAAATCGAGCAGGACCGAACCGAAATGGGCGGTTTGGTTCTTTTTGAAACGATATTCGGTTCGGTTCGGTTTCAAATTTTCAAAACCAAATTAATTCGGTTCGGGTTCGGTTTAGTTAAAAATTCGGTTTTAAACCGAACCGTCCAATTAATTATTATTATATATTTTTATTTTTTATATATATTATATATATGTATGTGTTATTTATATTATTAATATTTAAATTGATTAATATTATATATATTTATATATATATATATAATTATATTTATATTTATATATTATATTATATATATATTATAATATTTATATTAATTTTAATTTTATTCGATTAAAAGCAATCCGAACCAAACCGAATATTTCGGTTCGGTTTGATTGATTTTATCTGATAATTCGGTTCGGTTCGGTTTGGGTTTTTAAAAATTCGGTTTTCGGTTTCGGGTTGGTTCGGTTTTGAACCGGCATGCCAATCTCACCCCTAAGCGATACAAGACAACATCCTCATTGCACGAGGCCGTACACTCGATGAAAAGAAATCGAGAGGAAAGAAAGCGAAAGTGCGCTCAAAGTGGATATCGATAAGGCTATGATAGGGTGTCTTTGGGATTTTACGGATGCGGTGCTTTCATGGTGGGCTTTGAGACAAGTGGAGAAGGTGGATGAGATTGTGCGTTAGAACTGTGAAGTACTCGGCCCTTGTAAATGGAGAGCTTGTTGGCTCAATCATCCCGGGCAGAGGTCTTCGGCAAGGAGACCCCCTTTCCCCGTACCTGTTCATCTTGTGTGCCGAAGGTCTTTCGGCTAGCCTTAGACATGAGACGGATAGAGGAAGACTACACGGCATACGTCTTGGACGCTCGGGACCGCCCATCTCACACTTGATGTTTGCGGACGACTGTATGTCTTTCTGTAAAGCATCGCATGAGGAGGTGTCAAGATTGCGCACGGTGTTGGATAATTACGAGGCCGCTACAGGCGGTGCTATCAACTATCGAACCGTATCTTCTTTAGTAGGAATATTGAGGAGAGCATGCGGAGCGACTTTAGGAATCATCGGGGTCTCTCAACCTCTCAACACGGGCAAATACTGGGTTTACCTTCTTGATCGGGAGAAAGAAGAAGGATATTTTGGTTACCTCGAGAGACGGACTTTGGAAAAGGATTGAGGTGTGAGGAAAAACCTATCCGGCGGAAAGGAGATCCTCCTTAAAGGTGTTGCTCAGCGATTAGGATTCCGCATGTCATTTTCTTGCTTCCTATTAGTATCACGGATGAGTTGGAGAAGATGATGAATGGGTTCTGGTGGGGGAAGAAGTGTAACACGAAAAGAGGGATTAGTTGGATGAGATGGGAGCGGTTTTGTGTGGCTAAGTTTAAAGGGGGTATGGGTTTTCGTAGCCTCCAACTCTTCAACATGGCTATGTTGGGGAGATGGGGTGGAGGCTCCTGATGGAACCGGACTCCCTGGAGTGCAGAGTGATCAAAGCTAAATACTTCCCAAGAGGGGATTTTTTGTCGGCTCGTATGGGCAATAGCCCAAGCTTCACGTGGAGAAGTATCTTCACTTCCAAAACTTAGTGAGAAAAGGGATGAGATGGAGGATAGGGAGTGGCGAAAGCATAAGGGCTCTGGTGGACCCTTGGATTCGAAGGGACTCGAGTTTTTTTTACCTCTAATCCGATGATTACGGATGTTGCCACCTTAAAAGTGAAAGACTTGATGATTCTGGGAACTAGAGTTTAGGACGTGGAGCGTGTCGAGAATATCTTCCAAGACAGAGACGCTGAGATCATTCTGAATCAACCTATTCCGGCTGAGGGAGGTGAAGATAGACTCATCTGGCATTACTCAAAAAACGGGATCTTCATGGTCAAGTCCGCGTACCATTTAGCTTGCTCCCTTACTGTCAATGAAACTCTGGCTTCCGAAGGCAACTGGAACATCATATGGAGACTCCAGGTACCACCAAAAGTGAAGATTTTATTGTGGCGCGCTGCTAGAGATAACCTCCCGACAAAAACGAACCTATGGAGTAGGGGGGTTAATGTTGATGGAGTTTGCAGTGAGTGTCGAAGAGAGGTGGAGACGTCTTGGCACATTTTTGTGACATGCGATCATGCTAACAGGTGCTGGAAGGAGGTGGGCCTTGATAGAATCTGGAGTTCGATAGAAAGGAGATTCCCCATGTTTAAAGATGGGCTTCTCTCTATTCTGCAAATGGGTGAGTCCGACACTCCGAAAAAATTGGGCATGGTCATGTGGCAGATTTGGAAGGATATGAATGAAGTGGTGTGGAAGGAGATCTATCCTTCTCCGGCTAGAACGTGTGGAAACGCGTTGAGTTCAAGGCGTGGTGTCGGCCTGAAGGCAGTGTCTATCTACGAGGTCCCGGGGCGGTTGTGTAACGCCCGCTTTTCGGAGGACGGATTAGCGAGGACTATTACTCGGAGCAGGGAATTAAAGCGTAATAAAGACATGGAACATTGAAATATGAGACATATATCAGAATACTTCTAAAACTTCAATGCGTTGGAGATTTGACAAACATAATGTACATATGACTTAGTATTCTTGCGGCGGAAAACATGTGAATACACATATGACGATGTGCACTCAAGGTACTAACTTTCAACGACAAAGAATTCTATTGCTCAACACCGCTCCATCGCATCACCATTTCGACCGCACGTTTAAAACAAACATGCGGTGAGTACAAGAATGCACTCAATGGACTCATGCCAAAACATTTTCATTGAATTACATCGCCTTCTTGGTAACTCCACGAGGTTTTATTTGAAAACTCGCTTACTAAACATTTTCTTGCATTTTCATAAATCGTCGGCGGACATTTTCTTTGTATGTATGATCCATATCCTTTCATTCCTCATATAACATCATCCACGATTCCCGAGCGCCGTAGAGGAGGCCTCCTCTACGTCGCGTGACCGACCGTGGAATTGTACTTACAAAGACACAATCGACTTGAGTGTACACGTTAATCCGGGCTATAAAGCACGGGATCCGAATTCGATTTTCCATGAATTGGGAGCGACCCAACAACTTTTCTTTCATTCATTGCTGGCGAACCAACACATTGATAGGATACATACATAAAAACATAAACATTTTGGGCAGGTAATTTCATAACATCATTTCCTCATCATTTCTCAAAAGAGAAAACATCATAAATAAATACTTTTCATTTTGCATAAAGCATCATAAATAAATCATTTTATCCTTGAGGATAAGAAAAGAAAAGCCCACCTCAAGAATTGACCTTCTTGACATACATGATAGTGATCCTTTGTTGTTTTCATTTACGTCCACACTGGACCTTGTCAATATAAGAAATATAATTCAATACATCATTCATTTTTTTTTCTTTGAAGCATCGTTAAGATTTAACGAATTTAATATCTTTTAAATCTTAGAGTATCTGAGTTTCATGATTTTCGTTATCGATACGACTTAGTTAACAATCTATACTTCGTCTATTAGGTTCGTCTCGTCATGACGATAGGCAACACTTCGTCGTTGCATTCTTTCCTTCCATCAATGTTTCTCCACGTCGTTTCGTATAATTTATGAATCCTAAGTTCATAATTAATCTTAAATCGTTTGTTAGCAGCGTGTCGATAAATTCGAGTTTCAATAACTCATCCATAACTAATATTTCTTCGCGCGTTTCTCACCTCACACGTCACATATTTTCTATTAAAGAAGTCAATATCGATACTACACGATAAATAAGAATTTCTCTTACTTCAATCATCTCCTAATAATCATTCTATAAACTTAAGTTACTTAGAAATAATATTTCTTAAGTATTTACTTGACATAATCAACTCATTAATTAATTAAATCTATGATTTAATTAAGTAATTCCATAATTAAAACTTGATTGAATGGATTAAACAAAATCCAATAATATTTGATTAATCAATCAAATTAATTTAATTCATCTTAAATATCCACTAATTAGGATTTTATTCCAATCACTCCTTACATAAAGTCCATCTCATTACATACATAAATCACTTGAAATATTTGATTAATCAATCAAATTAATTTAATTCATCTTAAATATCCACTAATTAGGATTTTATTCCAATCACTCCTTACATAAAGTCCATCTCATTACATACATAAATCACTTGAAAGAATAATTCTCAAATTATTCCTTAACATGATTAATTAATTATGTTATTAAAATATATATCTGAGACTTTATTAAATCTCATGAGTTTAATTAACTCACTATCATTTATTTGATCTTTAGATTACTCTTTAATTCAAGAGTTCATCCTTCATTTAATCTAGGACCCAACATTAAAATAAATCTAAATCCACCTCAAAAATTAAGTAAAGCCCGTATCAAATTAATTGAGAGTCCTTCCATTAAATATCAAAGCCCATAGCTATTTATTCTAAATGCCTATCTTTCATTTAATTCTAAGGCCCACATTAAAATAATTATAAGCCCACCTTAGAATTAATTAAAGCCCATATCAATTTATTCAAAACCCATGGCCATTCTATTATTCTCGGCCCGTTTACTAATTCCGAGGCCATATTAAATTTTTATTTCGTGCCCGGACTCTTTATATTTAGCCCATGGCCCATCTTCCATTTTCTTTATCTTCGCCAATAATCTAAGCCCAAACACAATTAATTATCTAATTATTGTCGCCCATTAACATAAAAATTTGTAGCCCGAATTAAACTTAACTTGAACTCAATCCGAATAAATTCTACCAATGAGAAAAGTATTCCAACCGGCCGATATCAAATTATTTCTACCAAAAGGAAGGCCCAAAACAAAATAATTAAAACAAACTAAATAACCTATCCTAATTAACTATCCTATCGCCCCTTGCTCGATCTCTCTCTCTCTCTTCTCACTATGATGCACGCACACACACACAACTCTTCATCCTCTCTCTCTCGTGAGGTCACCGCCGCCGTCGTCGTCTCCCGTTCAGCACACCCACGCCATCGTCAGCGACCACGGCTCCATTACCATCCCTTTCTTCTTCTCTCTCTTGTCTTCTCACGCAACACACACACGTCACGCGACACACGCATATCTGATCTGCGCCGCCGCTCTCCGACCGACTATATCATTTGGTCGGTGATCTTCCGCCGCCGCCTCCTCTCTCTCTTCTCTCCTCACTCACACACACATGTATGCGACACACACCACACACCAACTCTTTCTCCTCTCCCACTCGTGAAATCGCCTCCGCCGCCACCGCGCCGGATCTCGAGTCTTGGCCGGCAGATCCGGTCGAACCCTCCTCGTGACACACACGTTGCGTTGCCGTCGCTCCCGCCACCGCCGTCTGCGTGGCCCGCCTCTCCTTTCTTTGTTGGTTGAGTCGATGGCCGAGCCATAAGTGGCTCGGTCCAAACACTAAAATTCTTGGTTGATATGCATTTAGGATTTTATTCGTTCTTCTAAATTCTTAAATCATATGTACGAGAAGATTTGGTAGTGCTAATCTGTTATTCTTTGAGTTAGTAGCCTTAATTTACGCATTGTGAGGGAAACCGACCGTATACATGTATGGGAGTTATTGAGTCAATGTTGCTTATGCGATGAGTCATAGTTTTATTGAATCGAATGCGGAGAATTTGGGAAAATTGTTCAATACCTTGAGTGGTTGTTATGTTTGGGTATATCTTTCTCCTTTGGTTACGCTTCTTGGAAATGAAAGCCATATGAATTTTACATGCGATTTGTGTTTAAAAGAACGACGATGGCTTTAAGATTACCTTGAATGTTTGAAGAAGCTCATATCCTCCCGGTTTTGAGGACTGCCGAGTGGGAGAGAATTTTGTTGTATGTAATAAAATTGGCTTGGTTTGAGAGAGAAGAATAAGTGTTGTGAAAGATTGTCATAGGATTCCTTGAAGTGTGATGATGAGTTTTGCAAAGAGTGAGCATGTAGGGAAAAGTTGAAGATTTTATGGGATTTGAAATGATGTGTTGTGATGTGACAATTTATCCAGTGTAAAACATCTGGTTCGGTTCGTAACTGTATTCGTTTAAATTTTCTCGTTCAAAATAAAATTGAACGTCGACGATTATAAATTTTTAATAATCGCTCTAATTTTCAAAACCCGATTTAGCTAAATAAATTAATAATTCAAAGTTTTAAATTTCTCGGGGTATTACATTCTATCCCCCTTAAGAAAATTTCGTCCTCGAAATTTGTACACTTCGCAGCATTTCGTATTATCCTTTCCTTCATCATGCTCTCGAATTTCGATGTTGCTTCTTCGAACCCATAATATCTTCATGAAATCTTAACTTTCGATATCGACTAATCCTTAGTCTTAAACCTTCCAGTCTAAGCTCAATATATTCTTGATTTAGTAGGATCATATGAGTATATGTTATAAACTAACCATATACGCAGAATCTATCGATTCATTGGTAGTGAGTCCTGCGTTTGACTCAATTCGTTCAAACACACGCTTCCATCATAATTCTTTCCATTGGTGAAAGAAAAATATAATAATCCACTTTCTTCGCAACTCCTTCTAAGTGAAGTTCTAAGAAATCCATATAGGTATTCCTAACAAAGTAGCTTGAAGTTCTTTTCCTGATAATATTATCACCAAAACCGAACCACTATCTATACGGCAAGTGTACTCTCATGAGATTTCTATCTCATATCCATGCCAGTCATATAGTAATCGCAAGTAGTTCGATGATTGCCATCTAGATTCTCACTCTACTAACATTGGTATAAATCATTATCATCCATTCTTAATTTAGTCTGAATAATTCAGTTTCCTTTCCTCTCTATTGCTCTTAGGAATATATTTCTCATATATTCTTACTTTAAAATATTTTCAGAGAAATCCTTATTCCGGCATTTAGTTCCTTCATTTGTAATATCCTTTTAGGATATATATCATTTGTTATCATCCTTTATTGATCCATCATGCAATTTTGCATAGGATAAAATCCTTGGTCCACTGAGGACATATCATGCTTTTACTTTGACGTCAAACATCTTTACCATTTTTTGACATTCAATGATTAATTCATTTCAATGTCAGGGATACTTAATATCTCATTTTATTGATCGTCACAAAAGAATGAGGAATAATCTTCCCAATTAGATTCACTTTAAGATCCTTCCATGTGAGTCGTTTCATTTGTTCTCTTGGAGATATTCCCTTTTCCTTAAACATGGTATCCGAAAATAATATTACTTTCATTATACTTGGTTCCACATTGATTAGAACCGTCATTATTGACATATAGCTTGGCAAGTTAGTACATGTGTACCCCATAACTTAAATTCCAAGCATCTTATTACCATGTCTTGACTTTGGAGATATTTCTCCATACTTGATTTACATGCTAGGGCTAACCTAGTTGTTCACACTTCTCAATATTTGTAATTCATCATTCTCACAATCATTGATTTAACTAAGGTCTCAAATATTCGAAATTACGTACCATGGTAATCTAGTTCGGGATATTTAGTTTTCATTTTGTCTTCAAGTTCCCCTGTGGCTTCCTCCATACCGTGATGGTTTCACTTTACTTCGACGAGAACAATTTGTTTGTTTCGTAAAACTTGAACTTTTCTATCCAAAATTTGGACAGGTCTTTCTTCAAAACTCAAGTCCTGAGCTAATATTACTTCATCGTGATTAATTACGTGTTTCGAATCAAACACGTATTTTCTTAATTGCGAGACATGAAACACATTGTGTACGTCTCCAATGCTTGGTGGCAACTTTCTTATGTATCAAAAGGTCCTATGAATCGGGGTTGTAACTTTCCTCTCTTGCTAAAATGTATAACTCCTTTCGAAGGAGAAACCTTAAGAAACACTCGATTCCCAACGTTGAACTCTAAATCAGATCGACGTTTATTCGTATAAGACTTTTGTCTATCTTGAGCTTCTTTGATTCTTTGCTTGATGTGATCGACTTCCTCAATCGTTCGTTGTACTAGATCTGGACCTAGTAACTTTCTTTCACCCACTTCATCCCAATAAAGTGGTGATCGATATTTCCGATCATGCAAAGCCTCATATATTCGAAATCAATTATGCTAAAGCATAATTATAAGGGTTGAGGTATAAAGCGAGAGATTGATTTCCTGAGATGTTATCATTTCTTTATATATATTCTTTGAAAAGAATATCTTGCATGCATCTTCATCCTTTTTAGACATGTCCAACCTACTAATGAGGTTTTAAGGACAACAACTATCTTAAAGATAAGTTGTAATCTCTCTCGTCATGACATAAATAGGAGAAATTCATATCCCACAGATATTATATACTTTTCTTTACTTTTACTCTTGCATTAAATGCTAAAGAGTATCTTATTCATAACCTTCATTATCATAAGTACTTGGTAAGCCCATCAGGGTCATTGCATCGATGTGTATCATAGGGAAAATATCTCGTCTCATCGAGATTTTCTTTACATCAAATTTCTTGATGTCTATCACTTTACTGATATGAAACTTTTAGGTGACTGAAATAAGTCAACCTATATCATGCCTGATGTTTATCGCTTTACTAATTCGCACTTAGGTGACAAGGTAAGTCAACCTTTATCATACTTATTGGTTCCAATGATTGAAGAAAACTCATCATGACAACTTACGAGGGTAAGGGGCTCAATTTCGAGGTGATCTTACTTTTGAGAGTTTGAACCAATATGTTCCCGAATGAATAATTGGGATATAGGTCCAGAAGACCGTAATGACGACTCGAGATTTCTTTGGTCATGTGGGTGGCGGACCCGTCATAAATATTTTCTCGATCACACAAGAACTTGGTTTCAAAAGGATCCTTCATAAATCTTTGGGTTAAAATTTCTTTCAAAACAAGTGAGAAACTCACGTGATTTCTCAATTGAACTAGGTCGTAGAGTTAAACTCAATGGCGAAATTGGGTAATGAAATTAATTTGAAACCTTATACAACTCGTAATAGGTCATCATCAAAGGTTCTCATGTATGTCATAGTTCTACTTGTACTACCGGAATCTTACCTTCTTGTAACTTTCTAAGATTTTTATCATCTCGTAAGGTCCTCATTCTATAAAACCATAAAATAACTTCAACCGATTCTCGTAAGTTGGGAGAAAGAATCGGGGGTTGGGTCCTTCATAACAATTAAAGCACGTCGCGATAGGAGTGCGTGGCGAAAACCATGCGAATCGGAGTTCAACGAAGGAGCTTCATAACAATTAAAGCGCGTCGCGATAGAGTGCGTGGCGAAAACCATGCGTAATCGGAGTTCAACGAAGGAGAGCAGTCAAAACAAAATCATCTGCGCAAGTGCGAGAAAAGCCGCGCGAATTCATTCTTGTTTTGAAAACTCATAATACTTGGATAAATTCATTCTTTGATCACATTTCTTTTCATTTATAACGAATAAATCATAGTCGATTTGGAGTTAGTCATGCGTGAGCGTCCAAATAAAAAGACTATACTCGTGTCACTTATCGCATAGTGACATTTATCCTTTGATCTCATGTCCCTTACGCTCGTAAATTCTCTTCTCGTCTTTCATTTCGAGATTCTCATTTCGATCTCGCTTTTGTTTTAGGATAGAATAAAATTTTAATTCATCCTTCTATGTTCTTCATAATGGGATCATGCGTCTTAAGCGATCTATGTTCTTTTGGGATAACATACCCTTCATCATTAACAACCTTGAGATTTGAAATAAAATTTTAAATATTCATATCATAGTTCATTGTACTCATGTATTTCTTTTAATTTCAAAATTGACATAACATATTTGACATATAATGTCCATTTTGAGCATTTTCATCATTAATAACAATAAATCTTTATTGAATTCCATGAATTCAAACATTTCATTTATTGACACATATTCGTCAATACTTTCGTATGATATCATCATACATTATCATACGTTGGTAGCGAACCAACAACTTCGATCATGACAACATCCTCCTCATAAACATCATTAAACCATGATATGTTGGTAGCGAACCAACAACTTTTCTTATTATTTCATCATTCTGTACTTCATGACATGAAACTTCATTTGCAACATTTGCAATAACTTTCACTTTAAATAAATCCTCATAACTTTCATTTCACTTGAAATTTTTTTTTACAAAACTTTGAGAAGGAATTATTTACTTAGCACAAATCAAATCAGTAAGTTTTCCTTAAATATGCGGTCTCATACCGCATATTCGGGAATCTTTTTTTTTTTTTGAAAAAATCATTTTCATCCCTTCTCACTTTCAACTTTTCATTTCAAAACTTTTGAAGAGAAATCATTTACCTCATTCGGTTGAGCTTGATGTGATGGAGTGTTGAGCATAGTCGGTGACCTCAACAAGTCTAGTGACTCAATCTAGACTTAACTTTGAAGGAAGTTTTGGGATTAAAGGCGAATCGCTCGATACCACTTTATAATGACCATTTTCGGAGGGCGATTAGCGAGGGACTATTACTCGGGCAGGAATTAAGAAGCGTAACAAAGACATGGAACTTTGAAATATGAGACATATATCGGGAATACTTCTAAAACTTCAATGCGTTGGAGATTTGACAAACATAATGTACATATGACTTAGTATTCTTGCGGCGGAAAACATGTGAATACACATATGACGATGTGCACTCAAGGTACTAACTTTCGTGACAAAAGAATTCTATTGCTCAACACCGCTCCATCGCATCACCACTCAACCGCACGTTTAAAACAAACATGCGGTGAGTACAAGAATGCACTCGGCGGACTCATGCAAAACATTTTCATTGAATTACATGCCCTTCAAGTAACCACGAGGTTTTATTTGAAAACTCGTGCTTACTAAACATTTTCTTGCATTTTCATAAATCGTCGGCGGACATTTTCTTTGTATGTATGATCCATATCCTTTCATTCCTCATATAACATCATCACGATTCACGAGCGCCGTAGAAGGAGGCCTCCTCTACGTCATTGTGACCGGCGTGAATTGTACTTGAAGACACGGTCGACTTGAGTGTACACGTTAATCCGTGCTATAAAACACGGGATCCGAATTCGATTTTCCATGAATTGGGAGCGACCCAACAACTTTTCTTTCATTCATTCTTTGGCGAACCAACACATTGATAGGATACATACATAAAAACATAAACATTTTGGGCGGTAATTTCATAACATCATTTCTCATCATTTCTCAAAGAGAAAACATCATAAATAAATACTTTTCATTTGCATAAAGCATCATAAATAAATCATTTTATCTCGAGGATAAGAAAAGAAAAGCCCACCTCAAGAATTGACCTTCTTGACATACATGATAGTGATCCTTTGTTGTTTTCATTTCGTCCACACTGGACCTTGTCGATATAAAAATATAATTGATACATCATTCATTTTTTTTCTTTGAAGCATCGTTAAGATTTAACAATTTAATATCTTTTAAATCTTAGAGTATCCGAGTTTCATGATTTTCGTTATCGATATCGACTTAGTTAACAATCTATACTTCGTCTATTAGGTTCGTCTCGTCATGACGATGGCAACACTTCGTCGTTGCATTCTTTCCTTCCATCAATGTTTCTCCACGTCGTTTCGTATAATTTATGAATCCTAAGTTCATAATTAATCTTAAATCGTTTGTTAGCGCGTGATCGATAAATTCGAGTTTCAATAACTCATCCATAACTAATATTTCTTCGCCGCGTTTCTCACCTCACACGTCACATATTTTCTATTAAAGAAGTCCAATATCGATACTACACGATAAATAAGAATTTCTCTTACTTCAATCATCTCCTAATAATCATTCTATAAACTTAAGTTACTTAGAAATAATATTTCTTAAGTATTTACTTGACATAATCAACTCATTAATTAATTAAATCTATGATTTAATTAAGTAATTCCATAATTAAAACTTGATTGAATGGATTAAACAAAATCGATAATATCGATTAATCAATCAAATTAATTTAATTCATCTTAAATATCCACTAATTAGGATTTTATTCCAATCACTCCTTACATAAAGTCCATCTCATTACATACATAAATCACTGAAAGAATAATTCTCAAATTATTCCTTAACATGATTAATTAATTATGTTATTAAAATATATATGAGACTTTATTAAATCTCATGAGTTTAATTAACTCACTATCATTTATTTGATCTTTAGATTACTCTTTAATTCAAGAATCCATCCTTCATTTAATCTAGGACCCAACATTAAAATAAATCTAAATCCACCTCAAAATTAAGTAAAGCGTGTCAAATTAATTCAAGAAGTCCTTCCATTAAATATCAAAGCCCATAGCTATTTATTCTAAATGCCTATCTTTCATTTAATTCTAAGGCCCACATTAAAATAATTATAAGCCCACCTTAGAATTAATTAAAGCCCATATCAATTTATTCAAGAACCCATGGCCATTCTATTATTCTCGGCCCATTTACTAATTCCAGAGGCCATATTAAATTTTATTTCAGGCCCAGACTCTTTATATTTAGCCCATGGCCCATCTTCCATTTTCTTTATCTTCGGCCCATAATCTAAGCCCAAACACAATTAATTATCTAATTATTGTCGGCCCATTAACATAAAAATTTGTAGCCCAGAATTAAACTTAACACTGAACTCAATCCAAATAAATTCTCGGCCCAACAGAAAAGTATTCCAACTGGCCCATATCAAATTATTTCGGCCCAAAAGGGAAGGCCCAAAACAAAATAATTAAAACAAACTAAATAACCTATCCTAATTAACTATCCTATGCCGCCGCCCCCTTGCTGATCTCTCTCTCTCGCTCTTCTCACTAACAGACGCACACACACACACAACTCTTCCTCCTCTCCCCCTCTCGGCGAGGTCACCGCCACCGTCGTCGTCTCCGGCCGGGTACACCCACGCCATCGCCGCCGACCACGGCTCCATTACCATCCCTTTCTTCTTCTCTCTCTTGTCTTCTCACGCAACACACACACGTACGCGACACACACGCATATACAATCTGCCGCTGCCGTCGCCGCCTCTCCGGCCGGCCATGTCGCTGGTCGGCGTGCTTCCGCCGCCGCCTCCTCTCCTCTCTTCTCTCCTCACTCAACACACACATGTATGCGACACACACCACACACCAACTCTTTCTCCTCTCCCACTCTCGGCGAAATCGCCGCCGTCGCCACCGCGCCAGATCTGGAGTCTTCGCCGGCAGATCCGGTCGAACCCCTCCTCGCGACACACACACGTTGCCGTCGCTCCGGCCACCGCCGTGCTGCGTGGCCCTTGCCTCCGGCTGCTGTCGCCGTTGGTCAATGGCCGAGCCATAAGTGGCTCGGTCCAAACACTAAAATTCTTGGTTCAATATGCATTTAGGATTTTATTCGTTCTTCTAAATTCTTAAATCATATGTACAGAAGATTTGGTAGTGCTAATCTGTTATTCTTTGAGTTAGTAGCCTTAATTTCTGCATTGTGAGGGAGAAACTGACCGTATACATGTATGGGAGTTATTGAATCAATGTTGCTTATGCAGTAGTCATAGTTTTATTGAACTGAATGACAGTAGAATTTGGGAAAATTGTTCAGTACCTTGAGTGGTTGTTATGTTTGGGTATATCTTTCTCCTTTGGTTCTGCTTGCTGGAAATGAAAGCCATATGAATTTTCTGTGCAGATTTGTGTTTAAAAGAATGACAATGGCTTTAAGATTACCTTGAATGTTTGAAGAAGCTCATATCCCTCCTGGTTTTGAGGACTGCCGAGTGGGGAGAGAATTTTGTTGTATGTAATAAAATTGGCTTGGTTTGAGAGAGAAGAATAAGTGTTGTGAAAGATTGTCATAGGATTCCTTGAAGTGTGATGATGAGTTTTGAAAAGAGTGAGCATGTAGGGAAAAGTTGAAGATTTTATGGGATTTGAAATGATGTGTTGTGATGTGACAATTTATCCAGTGTAAAACATCTGGTTTGATTTGTAACTGTATTCGTTTAAATTTTCTCGTTCAAAATAAAATTGAACTTCGACGATTATAAATTTTTAATAATCGCTCTAATTTTCAAAACCCGATTTAGCTAAATAAATTAATAATTCAAAGTTTTAAATTTCTCGGGGTATTACAGGTTGACAGGCGGACAACGTGTAAAGGATGGCACGATTTGGATGACGGGTGGTTTAAGTGCAATGTAGAGTCGGCTTTTTTCAAGGAGAAGAATTGCATTGGCATTGGCATGTGCATTCGTGATGAGAAAGGGCAGTTCAAAGCTGCTAAAACCCTTGTTAAATTAGGGTTAGTTAGAGTGGAGGAGGGGGAGACGTTTGGTATTCAGGAAGCACTATCCTGGCTTAAGGAACGAGGCATAACCAAGTGCACGATTGAGTGCGATTGCAAATCCGCTTGCGAAGCTATTAATTCCATGCAGGACAACTTCTCGGAGCTCGGTGGCTTGGCTCATGGCTGTCGAGAGAGCATGTCATCTTTTCATGAGATTTCTGTTAGAAACATTGGTAGAGACTTTAATAAAATAGCTCATAGGTTGGCTAAGTGGCTATCGATTTTGAAACACCGCATGCATGGGATGAATCCCCATCATCTGTGGAGGGTCTTCTCTTTTTCCCATGTTCATGTTAATCCATTCTTATAGTTAAAACTAATGCTTGTTTTATGTATACTGTGTAAATACATACATCCATCTATATATGTGTGTGTAGTATTTCATAATTCTTATACTTTATCTTTAAGTAAAATAAACATCACACAATCAATACAGACTTAGTAATTCACATTAAATATTAAAATATGAGTGTCAAGTTTATTCATTTAATTAGTCATGCATAATATCTTTATATATTCCCATTTTTCTAATCCGAGTGCTGCATTTTCTGAAATAGAGTTCGAGAGTGCCAGTGCCGCCCCTGAGGGTAGGCAACCCTGGGCGATCGCCCAGGGCCCATCATCTCAGGGCCCAAATTATGTAATTTTATTTAGATCCAAAATATTATATAATTTAAATAATTTTTTTAAAGGTTCAAAATATTAAATCTTTCTATATTTTATTTATAGATATATGTCTTCATTTGGTCTAAAAATATATTAGAAAATATTGATGTTGATGTGATTATTAATGGTTTTGCATTTGCAAATATTAGAATAAATTATTTTTTATGATATCGTATCGTAGATGAGAGTTGAGATATATAAATATAAGGATGAAAAGTAAGTTGTATATGTTTTTGACAATTTTTATTATATATTTATTTTTATAGATCACTTGAATTTTAGTTAAATTTATAAATTGATTTATCTTATAAGTATAATAAAATGGATCCTTTTGGACGGTCAAATGATAAAGTTAGTTCATGTGGTTAAAGATCATGGGTTCAAACCTCACTATCCCTTTTAAGTTTAAGTCATCACACATGATTTTTGAGTGTGGTTTATTAAATCTTGTATCGTTTGCAAGTTATTGTAAAAAAGAAGTTTTACCTTGTACGCATAAAAGATAATGGACCGAGTGTTTTCATGAATTTTAAAAATGGGGTTATATTCTTATTTGGCGCAGTATATAAAATGTCGAGGAACGGATGGAGATTGCAGATGGAATTATCTAGTAATTCGATTGTAATTCGATTTGCGGATGGGAGCTTTCACACAACTTTCACACAAAATGCAGATAATTAATTTCATAAGAATTAAAACAAAACGTGGTTGGTAGGGGCTAATAAAATCCCTCCTTACTCCCTCCTAGGTCCCCGTAATTGATTATAAATATATAACTTTTTTTGGTAACCTACCTCTTTAGTAAGAAAGACTATAATTAAAAGCTATTAATTTGGATTTCACTGATATTTTGTAGATCCAACTCACTGCACATTATTTGCAAATATAATTTGTAGATTTATACACAGAATCATTATTTAACTCAAACGTTGCACTTGGATAGCGGCTACTATTCTTCTTGGTCGATGTAACATGTGTGATGAATTCTTTGGCAAAAAAAAATGCATTTTACCCCAAGCTATGAAGTTTTTGCCTATTAGGATAGAAGAATTTTGATTTTGCAATTCTTTTAGGTTCTTTATAGTTTTGGACTGCATAATTACGTGTTTATAACGTCAGAAGTGATTTTTATTAGTAGAATGATAACAGTTATACATACATGAATTGACACGCACTAAAAGTTTGTGCTTAGAATAACATAGTAAAATCTCAAACTGATAGGAACAACGTGAAATATCAAATCCCTATTTAGCCAAATCTATATATTATATAAAATGTTAACAGGAGAATTGCCCAATTTCTTAACATTGCTATCTAATTTAATCCATATACTAACATGCTACTATTTTTACTAATTTTTATTTAAAATTACAAAATATTCTCCCTAACCGCTGCCAACCCATTTTCTAGCGGCCAATCATCCTCCTCCCTCTGTTTCGTGGCCAACCATCCTCCCTACCCTCTGGCTGACAACCCCTCCTCTCCCTTTTCCGACGGCCAATCCTCTCCCCTTTCCCATCTGTTGCGTGTGCCAACCCATGGTCAACCTATTTTCCGTGACCAACCAATTTCTTTGCAATTTTTCGATTGGCATTGGGAAGCAGATGGGAAGGGGAGGAAGGGTTGGCGTAGAAAAAGAGAGAGAGAGGTTGGTTGTCGGCGAATGGGAAGGGGAGGAGGTTGGCCATGAAAGGAGAGGAGGGTTGGCCATGGAGAGGAGGAGGATGGTTGGCTGTCGGGAAACAGATTGAAAGGGGGAATGAGGGTTAGCCGCCGGGATTATGTCTATGCGTGTGAATCCTTGTGATTTTATATATTTAAGAATAAAATTGTACAAATGATTAAAAAGGATAACAACTTAACATATGAGATAAAAAGGATAACAAACTTAATATATATGTTATATTAGATTTTCGGGCATATATAAAAATGAGAGTTATCTCCACAAAAATTCCAGTCAAAAACACAATTCCCGTAAAGCTTTTTGTTGTTGGATTTATTTAATTGAAAGTCGATTGTATAGAATATTAAATAAATAAAAGATCCGGGTGATGATATTGCAAGTGGAGAAGGCCTTACAATTATTGTGGGCAAGTTATATACGTCACAAATGAAGTTATAAAATAGTTAAATTAAGTGAAGGTTATTGCATCGATATATTCTGGCATCAACATTCTTGGTCTGGCGATCTCTCCTTCCTCACCCCCAAAAAGAAAACATTAACACGAAGAAACCCAGCCTACATTCACACACTTCACGCAGACTGCGCGTTGATCACATCGAAGCAAATTCCAATAATCAAGAAACCCCAATTAGAAAACTCAAACGCCATGGATCGTTCCTCCAGCGTCAAGAAGAAGACCGACGTGGACGACGGCGAGAGGAATCTCGCGATGGCGCAGCAAGACCGGCCGAGCGGCGGCGAGGACGAGTCGGTGGAGAAGATTTTCGAGAGCAAGGAGGTGCCGTCGTGGCAGAGGCAGCTGACGCTGAGGGCGTTCGTGGTGAGCTTCATTCTCGCAATTCTCTTCACCTTCATCGTGATGAAGCTCAATCTGACGACTGGGATCATCCCGTCTCTCAACGTCTCAGCTGGCCTCCTCGGATTCTTCTTCGTCAAGACGTGGACCAAATTTCTCGAGAAATCTGGGTTTCTGAAGCAGCCTTTTACTAGGCAGGAGAACACCGTCATTCAGACCTGCGTCGTCGCCTCCTCCGGCATCGCCTTCAGCGGTCACTCTCTCTCTCTCTCTCTCATGCACACACACTGATTATGTGTCGTTGACAGTCTGGATTTCTCTGTGGTTTTTGGTAAAAATAATTAGCATGTTTTGAGATGTATGATCTTGCGCAATTTACGGTCTTTAATAATAATTATATTATAATGTTGGGTGTCAATTATATAAGTCATTGTATTTCATATTTCATGAAGCATAGCATTCTTTTAATTTTGTGATCCAATCCCGATAAAATATTGCACTAATGTTCGAACGATTTTGGTACCTAGCTATATAGTAATTGTTGGAATTTTGTTATGGTGCAAAAATATCTCGTCTTTTTATTAGTATATTACTTTTCAAGAAGTAGGCGTGCTGCCGTTGTGGTAGGATGGACCAAACACGTAATGGGCGCCTAATTTTTGGACCACTAATTCTTTTTTATATATATAGTTTCAATTAATACCAAATACTGAATGTTTGTTAATTAATTTTTTATGGATAAAAAATTAGCTTTTTGGAAAAAGTAAGAAAAAATTTATCTAGAATGTGGAAAAAGCGGGAGTGTGTCTTTATTGCTGTAACAGTCTGGAACTGGAAAGTTAGTCCAGGAGTGTTCACGTGTCGCAGCTTGTCTATTGGTTTAAAAATTTCTTCTATTAAAACGGCATTTATTGTATTAATTAATTAATGTTTGACTTTCGATATAAGTAACATTTTATTTCACTTTCACAAGTTTTTTCTTTTATATGTAGTTGGTTTTCATGAATTTTTCTTGGACTTGTATAGTTGGCTGTCACGTTACGCGATATGGAATTATTAAATGTTTATGCAAGTTTGCTGATTCTAGTGGGATTTATGACTTCACGAGATTCCACCAGCACTCTTGCGTGACATGCGTCGCAAAACTTGATCCAAATTTTGATTAAGTTCTTGCCCTGTCTTATTTGATTAGACCAAATCAAATTATTTAAGTTAGATACAAGGTATTAGATGGGATCACCTAATATTAAATTCCGTGTCTTTAATATTTGCCTTCATATTTCAATATTCATGTTTGAGGATTAATTAGGGCTCAAGATTTGAAGCTTAAAAAATTATTGTTTAGTAATTATGAGTGGTGGCATATAAGTGGTACACATAAATAATATAGGACGCTTTTTATAAGGTTTTTTTTTATATATAGAAAATGATGCAAGTCCATTCGGTGTAGTTTCCCAAGTTGCTAAGGGGAGTTTTCAGTATTCTGAAAATTGCACACATTCATAAGAAAGTGAAGTATATAATGGTGATTTCCATAACTTAGCCAAAAAATGAGAGAAATTCCTTAACAAGTGACAGCTTAATATAAATGAGGTGATCTTCGTGAGCGTGAGATGATCTTTGGCAATTTTTTGATTGTTATGCAGCTGGGCTGTGATATCACTAATATATTTCCCACTTATTCATTGATTATGATTTTGATTCTCTTCTCAATATTTTCAATTTGTCCTAAGATGCATATCAGATTTCCTGTAGACTACTAGATATAGTAAGAAGAAGGTTATATATAAACTCTTATTACTTCCTATGCATTGTGGTTATTTATCCATCATAATTGTTTTTCACCTTCATGAATTTGCACTGAAGAAAAACTAAATGAAGACAATCAGAATGATCCTTGATCAATTGCAAGAAAACTAGGGAACTATTTTACCGCTTTGTACTGAATTTTTGGCTGTACACTCTTTTAATACAAACTAATTGAAATCTCAGGAGGCTTTGGAAGCTACCTTTTTGGTATGAGCGAAACTATCGCCAAACAGACTACTGAAGATAATGACCCTCGGAATATCAAGAATCCTTCACTTTCATGGATGATTGGGTTCCTCTTTGTCGTGAGCTTTTTGGGACTCTTTTCTGTTGTACCTCTGCGGAAGGTAGCCTTCGTACACAGTGGTTTATAAGCTATGGTTTAATTCTGCTACTTGGAGTAACGTCTTTTTCTTGTATTGGTGCAGATAATGATCATTGATTTCAAACTTACCTATCCAAGTGGTACTGCAACTGCTCATCTCATCAATAGCTTTCACACTCCTCTGGGAGCCAAACTAGCCAAGTGAGTCACTATTTATATTATTTCATGCTATTATTCTGCTCCAAATATACGTATATATCACCCGTGATGGATTTCATTATACGTTTTGGGTGCTTTCAGGAAACAAGTAAGAACTTTGGGGAAGTTCTTCTCCTTCAGCTTCCTCTGGGGTTTCTTCCAATGGTTTTTCACTGCAGCGGATGCTTGCGGGTTCGTGAATTTCCCTACATTTGGCCTTAAAGCCTATGAGAACAAGTGAGTGGCCTCCTTAGTTTATGTGTTCATGCATCACATAGTATTGTATTTCACATCTCTGTCATTTTTCACCAGGTTCTATTTTGATTTCTCTGCAACATATGTTGGTGTTGGTATGATATGTCCCTATCTCGTCAACATATCGTTGCTAGTTGGTGCTATCCTGTCGTGGGGCATAATGTGGCCGCTCATAAACAACCGGAAGGGCGACTGGTACTCTGCTGAATATCCATCCACCAGCCTCCATAGCTTGCAAGGTTACAGGGTAATTCTCGTCTCATCTTTCTGCTTTTCTAACATATTTGATCATCAATTCGCTGTCATTTTGAAAGTGTATCGATTCTTTAGGTCTTCATCGCCATAGCCATGATTCTTGGTGACGGCCTCTACAACTTCATTAAGGTCCTAGGCCGCACGTTATTCGGCTTGTACCACCAACTCCGCAACAAAAATGCAGGTCTAGCCCTTCCGGTAGGCAGCCACACCACTTCACCACCTCCTCCTCCTCTCGTACGATGATCAGCATCGAACCCAACTTTTCCTCAAGGACCAAATCCCTACTTGGTTTGCTGTTGCCGGCTACATCACCATTGCAGTAATATCTGCTGCTACTATTCCTCACATCTTTCACCCTCTAAAATGGTACTACATTGCGGTAATATATGTATTTGCACCCGCACTCGCCTTCTGCAACGCCTATGGATGTGGCCTTACCGATTGGTCACTGGCTTCTACCTATGGAAAGTTGGCTATATTTGTGATTGGTGCATGGGCCGGAGCAGCTCACGGAGGGGTTCTCACAGGGCTGGCCGCATGTGGGGTGATGATGAACATCGTGTCGACCGCCTCGGACCTCACGCAGGACTTCAAGACCGGGTACATGACCCTTGCATCTCCACGGTCTATGTTCCTGAGCCAGATCATCGGTACTGCTATGGGTTGCATTATCTCGCCCTGCGTATTTTGGCTCTTCTACAAGGCATTCGATGATCTGGGCGTGCATGGTTCGCAGTATCCTGCTCCTTACGCTGCTATCTACCGCAACATAGCAATCTTGGGTGTGGAAGGGTTTTCGTCCCTGCCGAAGAACTGCCTCACACTGTGTTACGTTTTCTTCATCGGGGCAGTGGTGATCAATGGGATCAGAGACGCATCGGGGCCAGATGGGCGAGGTTCATTCCCATTCCTATGGCGATGGCAATCCCGTTCTATCTCGGGGCATATTTCACCATCGATATGTGTGTTGGGAGCTTTATTCTTTTCGTCTGGGAGTGGATTGACAAAGCCAAGGCCGATGCGTTTGCGCCTGCCGTGGCTTCTGGATTGATCTGCGGAGATGGGCTATGGACGTTGCCGAGTTCGCTGCTGGCGCTCGGCGGCGTCAAGCCACCTATTTGCATGAAGTTCCTGGCCAGAAATGTGAACGCAAAGGTTGACAACTTCTTAGTTGGTACCACTAGCTAGGGAACCAGAAGCAGTGTCTCTCTGTTTTGAGGTTTGATCGATTTCATTACACTCGTTATGTTCCTTGTTTTGGAAATTTATTTGTATATAGGCATATATTTATTTTTGCTTACTGCTTCGAAATCTACATTATTGAGATACTGCGAGTAAATGAGTAAAATATTCTAGTGTAGCAAACCATGCTTTTTTCTGATGTTTTGAAACATGATACTCGTCATGATCTGTAAACTAACATTTTTCTTCTTCTTTAGTGTTATTGATCTATACAAAACAGGTAAGCCTATTTTTTTTATATAATAGACTGCAAACTATCCCATGTGGGAGGAGTGAATTCGATATAGTCCCAGAGATTAATTTAAATGAACCCATGTAAAAATATCACTAATGGTATCCACTGCTTCCTCTTTATTCTACAATTAAAAAAACAATAATCAAACTCATTTTACCATATTTTAGATAGAGATAATTTTTTTTACCTATAACTCCCAAGTATTAATTTCTAAAATATTATTTGTTTACTAAAAAATCATGTGTCAACTCTATTAAATTTTAACACTAATAAACAATAAATATTGAGAAATATCCAAAAAATCCCACCAAAATATATACAAAATCAATTACGTATTATGAGATTTCCCCACTTACAACATCTAATATTAAGTGATTATTGACTACGCTCTAATTTTGTCGAAGCAATCCCCTATTTTCATCTTATATATAACTAGTGTGTGATTCGTCGAAATTCGTTGGGAATCATTTGACATCCGGGAGAAGAAGATAGAATTTCTTGTACAAGAGAAGAAGCAATTTTTGTAATTTTTGGTTGCTTAAATTGGATTAAGGTGCTTGATTTTATCGGCAAGAATACCGGTGGCCTCGGCAGATTCCAGCTGGAGGAGGTGGTCGACTTGGAGGATGAGAAAAGAGTCAATTTTACTAAATCATGTTGTTTTGGCTCCACATAGATTATATTTCCAAATCATTTTTCTACATTTCACAGTTAAAAAAGTCAAAACTCATGTCAGCTTAGCCTTGTCCTTTCTTATGATACTGAAATTTGAATTCTAGACGTATCTGTTACTGTGTTAATAATTCATGTATTTGATTGTAATAATTGATAGTTCCTCATATTTTTGTTATTAAGCAGGTAGTTTGGGTAATAAACTATAATATACCCAATCTTATTTTATCTGCTTTCTAAGAATCTTATTTGTAGGACGTGTATAAAATTGCAACTTTATTAAATTAGTGGTTGGAATAGATAATATCATCATAAATATGTACAATCTACAATCGCAAACGACAACAAATATTAGTTGGAATTATTTGCTATACTCAATAAATACTATGCATGTATTGTATAATTACTTTGATACACCATATACTAATACAGTATTCAATACACTATGATGGTAATTAAATAGTAAATGAACACACAAGCGTAACCCATAATTTATTACCCACAAAAACTTGAAGAAAATCAGTGGAAGAGGCATGGATCGGTCGTCGAGCACCACCAAGCAAACCGACGGCGACGAGAGGATTCTGGCGGCGGACGGCGGCGTGGATGATGATGAATCGGTGGAGAAGATGTTTGAGAGCAAGGAGGTGGTAGGGTGGCAGAAGCAGCTGAGTGCGAGGGCGTTGGTGGTGAGCTTTGTGTTGAGCATATTGTTCACGTTCATCGTGATGAAGTTGAATCTGACGACTGGGATCGTCCCGTCGCTGAATGTATCTGCTGGGCTGCTGGGATTCTTCTTGGTGAAGACGTGGACCAACTTTGTAGAGAAATCTGGATATCTGAAGCACCCATTCACTAGGCAGGAGAATACTGTCATTCAGACATGTGTCGTCGCCAGCGCCGGCGTCGCCTTTAGCGGTCAGTACATGTGACAAGGATAGTCTCTTTTCGAGTATATATTTCTAGGATCCAAGTCTTTCATTGTTTATGTTCCTTTGAGAAGTATATTTCTATTCTTAAAATCATGTGATTGGAATCTGTTTAGGGGAGAATCTTGGTAGTGTTTGTTCCGTTGAGATTCTTAAAAGATTCCAGTTAAAGATGAAGGGATTAGAGACTTAAGAGTTTGAAGTTCACACGCATTACTCTAACATCGAACATTGAGTGAACAAGCTAATAGGTTTGCCCCCATAATATCAGTACTGTCACATGACAACCAAAAGAAAATGTAACCACACCATTGATATGTGATTCATTCATGATTTTCTTGAATTCAAAATAGCCTGAAAATTGTTGCTGTAGTCCATGGCTCATGATCTTGCTGTTTCCATATAGTGTTATGTTTATTTTCAGTTAGTAACGGGAGCTTTTTTGAGACAAATGTTTCGTTTCAACTTTCTAATAGCTGAGCAAATCTCCACAAAAGATCCATTGAAAAAGAAATGTTAGTAGCTTGATAAAAAGACGTCCTTTTTGGACCAGATCATAAATGGTAAAAAGAATATGAGTAATATAGTGTTATATAAACCGTGATTCTTTTTAGCACTTGGATTTATCTGGGTTGAAGCAAAGTAAATGAAGAAATAATAGTTTCCTCTGTGAGGTCTAATTTGTAGGAGGCTTTGGAAGTTACCTTTTTGGTATGAGTGAAGCTGTGGCAAAACAATCTTCTACAGCTAATAGCCCTCAAAATATCAAGAATCCTGCACTCTCGTGGATGATCGGCTTCCTATTCCTCACTAGTTTTTTGGGGCTCTTCTCTGTCGTGCCCCTCCGGAAGGTACATAATCGTTTCATGTACGAGTTGAGAAGGTTCTAGATCTTCTATCTTCATGTTTTGCATGCAAGAGAATACACACATTCACAAATAACTGGCCGCTGTTTATGTCTTTGGTTAGTTGTATCTGTGTCTTAAATCAACTTTGCAGCTGTGAAGAAGATTTGCTAGCTGCTACATTTTTCTGTTTTAGCTCCCCTGACATGCCATGTAACCAAACTATATTCTTATATTGATGTATCAGATAATGATAATGGATTTTAAACTGATTTATCCAAGTGGCACTGCAACTGCTCATTTGATCAATAGCTTCCACACTCCTCAAGGAGCCAAGAAAGCCAAGTGAGTCATCATTACCCTTATCTGATGCCGTTATCCAAAGTGAATGGATCGATCTCAACAATATCTTCTTTCTTGTAAATTTTTTTCAGGAAACAAGTTAGATTCTTGGGGAAGTTCTTATCTTTCAGCTTCTTGTGGGGTTTCTTCCAATGGTTTTTCACTGCAACCGATACTTGTGGATTCGCGAATTTCCCTACATTCGGCCTTAAAGCCTATCAGAACAAGTGAGTGAGACCTCTTCAGTCTTACATTCATTAGTTTATACACAATTCCATTTCATTCCTCTCATTTTTCACCAGGTTCTACTTTGATTTCTCTGCAACATATGTTGGCGTTGGCATGATATGTCCTTATCTTATCAACGCATCGTTGCTACTCGGTGCAGTCCTGTCATGGGGCCTAATGTGGCCACTGATAGAGCAGAGGAAGGGAGACTGGTACTCTGCTCAACTTCCATCCAGCAGCCTTAATGGCTTGCAAGGTTACAGGGTAATTTCTGTCTTAATTTGTTAAACGATTTCATCAAATCCTGCCCATTTTTGATGATTGGTATTTGTAACAGATCTTCATCGCTATAGCTATGATTCTTGGCGATGGCCTCTACAACTTCGTTAAGGTCCTTGGCCGCACCTTATTCGGGTTGTGCCAACAACTCCGCCACAAAAACACCGGCCCTATCCTTGTAGGTGGTGGCAACACGAACACCTCTCCTCTAACATCTTATGATGATGAGCGTAGAACCCAATTTTTTCTCAAGGACCAAATCCCTAATTGGGTTGGCATTGCCGGCTACATCACCATTGCAGCAATCTCTTCGGCCACAATTCCTCACATCTTTTACCAACTAAAATGGTACTACATTGTGGTGATTTACATCTCCGCGCCCGCACTGGCCTTCTGCAACGCCTACGGATGTGGGCTTACTAATTGGTCCATGGCATCTACTTATGGAAAGTTGGCAATATTTGTGGTCGGTGCATGGGCAGGAGGTGGTCGTGGTGGTGTTCTTGCAGGGCTAGCCGCGTGTGGTGTGATGATGAATATTGTGTCAACTGCCTCTGACCTAACGCAGGACTTCAAGACAGGGTACATGACCCTCGCGTCTCCACGGTCCATGTTCGTGAGCCAGATCATCGGCACTGCTATGGGCTGTGTCATCACGCCCTGCGTGTTCTGGCTCTTCTACAAGGCGTTTCATGACTTGGGACTCCATACTTCGCCATACCCCGCGCCTTATGCTCTCATGTACCGGAACATAGCTATCTTGGGAGTCGAGGGAGTTTCCTCTCTGCCAAAACACTGTCTTACTCTGTGTTGTGTGTTTTTCGTTGCGGCCTTGGCTACTAATGGAGTTAGAGATGCTGTGGGACCAAAATGGGCGAGGTTCGTTCCTGTTCCAATGGCTATGGCGCTTCCTTTCTACCTTGGAGGCTACTTTGCCATTGATATGTGTGTTGGGAGCGTGATTCTGTTTATTTGGGAGACGATTGACAAGGCGAAGGCTGATGCATTCGCGCCTGCAGTAGCGTCTGGATTGATCTGCGGAGACGGGATGTGGACCTTGCCTAGCTCGCTTCTAGGTTTGGCCGGTGTAAAACCACCTATCTGCATGAAGTTTCTGTCCAGGAAGGATACTGCTAGGGTCGATGATTTCTTAGCTTCTTAGGTCATCTCCAATGGCTACACCATTTTACAGCAAATTTATCTTTATTCTACAGTAGAATTGAAATTTTTAATGAGGGAAGGATCCTTCTTTTGTTTCCCTTTGAATGGCTTCTTAGTCGGTTTGGCTAAGTTTTCTGTACGGGCTTTTTGCCCAAATCTAGGTCAATTGTAATAAAATTTATTTACGCACAAAAAAAATATATTACATCTCCAATCATCTACTTTGTTTTAAAGGAGAGAAGGAATGAATATTTCAGAATATTCTTATTCATTTGTTTATTAATGCAAAAACATAATTATTTGTATCTTATATTAAAATTTAATACATCCCACCATTCCATCTAAGACGAACAATTTCTTTTCAACACGATTATTTAGAAAAAATATATAAAATAATTAAATTGACAAAAATTAGATAAGTTCCATAACTTTTGAAGAGATAATTATTTCTTAAAAAAAAAACATACAATATTAAATGGAATGGCCCAAAAATAAATGGAACGAAGGAGTAATATATTAATACAAAAAACTTATATTAATGCAAAAGGACATAAATTACATCCATTTCAAACTCGGCGTACAAATATTTTTTGCCAATGAATATAAATAAATTTGCATATGCCTTTTGTATCAACAAAATAGCATAATACATAAATATGCATTATTAAATTTTAAAAAGAAAAAGAAATAGAGGATGCTATATATTGCACAACACTGTAGCTGCATTTTACAGTCCAGTCCAGATATAACATAGGGTCGTAGACCTTTGATTTTGCAAAAAAAGCTTTGAGCACTATTATACATCTCCCGTTAGAGATTGGTCTTAGTCCATACATATAAGTATCCACACATTCCATCAACTGATACGATGATGGCAAAATATTGTATCAATATGATTTTTAAACTATAGTATATATATGGTATCAAACTATGTGGCTTGTTTTTGTACATGAGCTTTAGGCCTCAATCAACTCTCTGATGGGTTTCGTGTTTACATTGTCTGAAGGGATATCGGTGAATTCCGACAATAACACTCTAAACTCCTCTCCGCTTAGAGTTTCTCTCTCCATCACCACCTCTACCAACTTATCAATGGCCTCCCTGTTGTTCCTTATATGATTCTTCGCAATCTCGTACGCACTCCCTATTATTTGCCTCACAGAGCTATCGATGTCTTCTGCAAGTTTTTCCGACATCTGGTTCCTAGCCAGCATCCTCATCACTAAGTCGCTGCTCTGCACACCCGGCTCGACCAATGTCCACGGCCCGATTTCAGACATTCCATAGGCTATAACCATCTGAGAATTAAAAAAGGAAAAAGGAACACACACACCTCAATTTAGCTAAAAGAAAAAAATTACAACAATCTCGAGCTTTACATTGAAAATCTTTACCTGTCTGGCCACCTGTGTGACTTGCTGCAAGTCTCCAGCTGCACCAGTTGTGATTTCTGGCTCCCCAAAGATAACTTCCTCCGCTGCTCGACCTCCTAAGCCTCCGACAATTCTAGCAAACAGTTGCTTCTTGGAGGTCAAGGTTGGATCCTCTCCGGGTATGAACCACGTTAGGCCACGAGCTTGCCCTCGAGGGATCAATGTCACCTTCTGCACCGGATCATGTCCCGGAGTAAGGCTCCTGCCATTATTAAACCACCACATTCACAAGAATTAATCTCTATAAAAGGGACATGTTCAAATAGTAACTAGTCTACTCACGCGCAGACTGCGTGTCCAATCTCATGATACGCCACCAAGATCTTGCTTTTCCCATCCGTCATGGTGGTTCCCTCCATTCCTGCCACAATGCGGTCTATTGAGTCATCGATCTCCTTCAAAGTAATCGCGCCTCTGCCTCTCCTACCGGCAAGAATGGCGGCCTCGTTCATCAAATTCGCAAGATCCGCCCCACTAAAACCCGGAGTTCTCATCGCAACAACACCTAAATCAACATCTTTCTCCAACTTCTTGCCCTTGCTATGGACCTGCAGAATCTCCTCTCTCCCTCTGACATCCGGCAAGCCTACACTGACCTGTAGGAAACAGTCACGTTTCAACACCCCCAAAAAATGGACAAATCAAGAATGCAGAAACAAGAAAGACTATCCTATCCTAACCTGCCTATCAAACCTTCCTGGTCTAAGCAGAGCAGAATCAAGAACATCAGGTCTATTAGTAGCAGCAATGACAATGACACCACTGTTTCCACTAAAACCATCCATCTCTGTGAGCAGCTGGTTGAGCGTCTGCTCCCTCTCGTCGTTGCCCCCACCGATTCCCGTCCCCCTCTGCCTCCCCACGGCATCTATCTCATCAATGAAGACGATGCAGGGGGAATTCGCCTTCGCCTTGTTGAACAAGTCCCTCACCCTCGAAGCCCCAACGCCAACAAACATCTCGATGAACTCTGACCCTGACAGCGAGAAGAAGGGCACCCCGGCCTCCCCGGCTATGGCCTTCGCCAGCAGCGTCTTCCCCGTCCCTGGGGGGCCGGTCAAGAGCACCCCTTTAGGTATTCTTGCACCCACTGCACCAAATTTGTCTGGTCTCCTCAAAAACTCCACAATTTCTTCGAAATCTTGCTTTGCTTCATCCACTCCAGCTACATCATCGAATGTTATCCCCGTGTTCGGTTCCATCTCGAACTTAGCTTTGCTCCTCCCTAATCCGAAGGGTAAGTTAGGTCCACCTCCACCGCGAATGTTTGAAGACGAACTTGCTATGAGGAAAGTGCCTAACAGTATGAATGGAAGAGCCAAGTTGGTTAACAGATCAAGAATGGCGTCTGCGACGCTCGTCTCGATCGGGTGGACCGCGAAGTCGACGTTCTTCTCCTTCAGCTTTCTGAGGAGCTCCTGCGGCAATCCGGGGAGCTGGATTTTCACTCTCTGGATTTTGTTGAGTGCGGGATTGAATATCTCCGCGATTGCTACGGTTGCGTTTTGATACAAATCAACTTTTTCGACAGCGTCTTGATCTAAATACTCGAGAAATCTTGTGTAGGACATTCTGCTTGATGCTGCCTCTCCCGGGCTCTCTGGTTCAGTTGCTGCTATACCAGGCCGAGTCGCAGGGCCTCCGATCAACGTAAGCCCGGTGGAACTGATCAACAGTTTTCGCCGGCTGAATTTGGGAATCATCTCTCTCGGAATATTGTGATCGTCTTTTGGAAAATCTTGGAGCTTGGAAATGGGAAGTAAGAAGCCGACACGGCAACGGCATGAGACATTTTTCTTGCAAGAATTTGCGGTGAATCAATCTGAATGGATGAACTGAAACGGGTTTCTTTTTTGCTTATTTGCTGTTGTCAGTTGATGGTTTTGGAGGGAAGAGTTTGTGCTAATGATTAAAGGGTTCGGGCAGAGTTTAAATAGAATTTGAATATAATTTATCCTTAAATGTGCACTGGAGATACTAAGTATTTCTATGAATTTAAAAAAAAATTGAATAAGATGTTTGTAGTGGGATTTGATGTTTGGAGTTATGCAGTGGATATTTGTGTGGTAAAAGAATTTCGTGAAGAATCCAGAATTGCGGGTGTTGCCATGTGGGCTTTGAGGAAACGTTGTTTAGTTTTTGTTTGTGGCCATACGCTTGGGATTATAATTTCACATTTACTATCACTTAACTAGACAGCTCCAGAAACTTCGTAAAATAGATCGACTCACATCTCTACAAATATTACTCATAAAGTCAACGTCAAATCTACAACTCATCCTTTTTCATATTAATGGCTATGATATTTGGAATGTGTGATACAGATAGACTACATTGTAGTATATGTTTTCCTTTATATGATTTCAAATAGAATATTGCCTTCTGAACAAAAGTTGATATCACCCGTAATCGATCCATATATCCAAATCCACCATCTAAATTTCCACCTTTATCGCATTTTTAGTAATCTTTTCCTTCATCTTTGTATAACAATAGCTGCTCTTCAATTCATTGCACTGATTTCTTATTTATTTATTTTATGATATAACTTAAAACAAATCATATCTATATATATACGATTAATGAAGAAACATGCTACACTATTCCTAGATCCTATATGGTATCTCCATGTTTCTTTATTCTTATTTACCTAAATTCTACATTTATGATTTCTTAATTCCAAAATTGTTTACTTGTATTCTTCTTATAAACTCATGGTAAGTACATATTTAATATTGTAAGTTAATAGTTTTCAATGTTCTTTCCATTCGTACCAGTAAAAGTAGAGATGAGTTAGAGGGTGTTTGGTTGAGCTTATATTAGTCACAGTCTGAAATTTTGTACACTTGAGACATTTAGAGCATCAATTCAAAATAATTACATGAATAACTTTTGAATACTTACAATATATAATGACTACATGTGCATCTAATGTTAAAGTGATTAATGTTTGATGTTAAAAATTTCAAATTTGAATCCATATTAATTAATTTCTGAAGCCAAAGATTTCAAGTTGAATCCACCATCATGCTATTTTTAAAAATTTATTCTTATAACTGTAGTATATATCACTATTTGCATTAGATAAACTTATATAAATTAATTTAAATTATATTTTAATATTGTTTGTAATGAAACCCAAACTGAATGGGCCTACCAATTTTTTTGTTATTAAGGGGCCCTTCACAAACAAAAGCCCAAGCAACCAAACAAATTTACATAAATACTGGAAAAATCTCTGCTAAAAATATATACAATTACCCGTGTAAACTCGCAAGCATCAGCCATGGCGGACGTGATGTAGAACCCATTTAACAACTAGTGACTAGTGAGGTTTTAATCGTAGAACCCAATCCATCGTTTTTAGGTGGCAAAGTCCAGACCCAACCCATTTTTGAAACTGCTCTACTTTTAACTAAGGAGCATACACACTGGAAAACTATCAACTGATTTTGTGACATTTCTTGGTCATTTTTCATACGATGACTTGTAAATTTTCGAATGATGTGCATTACCATTACCCCATTATTTCGATAGTCGGTTTTACCTTTGATGGTATGAATTGCAGGTAAAGCTGATAGACTTTTCTCCTGGTGAGATTCTTGGTGACATACAGCAGCCAGGAGCCAAGCAACCCCGGTCACACCCATGTAAAATATTTTTTATGTTATGTTCTCTGTGAATGTAAACGTCCAGTTTACTGAAGTAAAAAACTTGTGACAGAGGGTGGTAAATTGGAGTTGGCAGTGATAGAACAAGCAAAGGAAGAAGCGGAAATGTGAGTAGGAGCATCCAAACAAGTTAAACTCTCTGAAGCAGGAGCTCAGAACTTTCATCTCAGAATTGGAGTCTGAAAACTTGCTGCTTAAAGTGACCACCATTTCCATCTTTGCTGAAACTCAAGCTCACCATACTAATAATAACTATAAATCCTCTTTTGATGCAGAGTCGTCCAGCACAAAAAAGACAAAGAAACTCGCCTCCGTCGGAAGCATGAAGAGGAAGTGCAAGACTGATGCGGTCCTTAGAGAGAGCTCAACAACCTGCATAAAATTCCACACTTGAAAACTAGCTTGTGTTAGCATGTACTAGCTAGCTATCTAAACATTAGCATAAGAACCAGTGTTTGTGCAAGAAATATCTGCAGCTAATGTTTTCTTTAGTCTTGATCCCTTTCTTCCCATCTCAGCTCTCACAAAACTGGGTGGTTGTATAGATCAATGAATAGATGAAAATAACTCCAAAAAATGATGTGATACTCGAGAAACCCATCAATGAAACACAAAAACAACCTCATAATTAAAATGTTAAAACAAGAAACCGGTGTCAAAGAAGGTGACTGCATGCCTATATTTCAAAAGATTTATACAAAAGCGGATTTGTTATGATAGCAAAAACTATGAACTTACAAAACAATTACTTGTGTTTGATGCATTCTATTGGAGGCACGAATACTCCCTTAAGACCAACATAGTTCAAATTGGAGTTCTAATCTGACGGTGTAAATTTCACAGAATGGCCTTTTCGCTTCTACCATGGGCCTGGAGGTTTTTAATTGGTTAGCCAAGGAAAAGCAAAATAATAGCAAAGCCACAAAACACATTCTAAAATACTGTGATTTACCTCTAAGTAAGCTTAAATTCAAATTTACATGTTTACTATCTTATTGCGGAACATGGGAAAGTACCAGGGAAAAACACAGAGAGCACAAAATTCAATCACACTTGCGACTTTTTACTATCAAGACCACCCCTTTTGTTTCAAAAGAGAATCCTCGACAAAACTCATTGACAATTCAAGTTGGTTTTAGATAGGTGCATGCAAGAGAGTGATTCCTATGCTACAGCCACTAGATCAATCCTTGAGATGAAACATGCTCGGCATACAAAACCATCTTCCTTTATGCTTTTAGTATTGCAACAATATGAGCAGTGATGCCTCAATCTAAATATTTTTTATGAAGAGCAGCAGAATGAACTAATACTATAGCAGTAGCATCCTATTTGCAACAAAAGTGGTATTACCGAAAAAACTATAGACGAGCAACAATGCATCAAGTGATGCTCAAGTTTCATAATATAATCAATACAGAAGCACGAGGGCATACTTTGGTTGCGCAAACAAGGCCATATTTCCATACAAATTTGTAGCCTGCATAAAAGTTCAATATTAGGCCTTTATCAAAAGTTTCAATAACATGCTATATCTGAAAGTGAGTAAAGGTCAACGCATAATCTACCTCTCTATCTAAGATTAGGATAAGTCATTTCATTATAGCGCTATTGCACATGTAAAGTTTCCATCCAAGTTAATTCCACAGCATGTGAAGAGCATCAACCAATGCTATTCACCTCAATCATTAGACATTTCTCACACTCCATTCTCTTCACTCTCATCCACACTCCACGACCTATCCAACCCCCGCCTCCCCAAAGCAACAAGACCAAGAAGCTTCCTCCGAGCCTCATACACCGGGTTAGGCTCAATCAAGCACCCCCTCTCATACGCCTCCCTCAGAAACACGGAGTGCACCTTCCCTTTGGTAGACAAATAGAACATCCCCGGATGATCGAGGAACAAATCCCTCACATTCAACTCAATCCCAAACCACTGCCTAAAATGACTGATCTTCTCCACCTCGACCATCTTCTCCACAGTCAAGCTCAAGAACTCGTGCACGACCCCTACCGCCCGTTTCTCCATTCTTATCACCCCAGTCTTACTCCTCCTAGTCTCCTTCGCACTCATCTCCTCATACGGCCCAATGTAGGGCAATCTCTGCCATTCCTTAACCTTCGCCTTCAAATTCTTCCCTAACCGCATCCCTGGCGGAAACCCATGTTTAAAACTATACTTCAGGTCAGTCCTATCCACGCTGCATTCCTCTTTACAACACTCCATCATTCTCCAATTCTCTACCGCAGGAACCAAACAATCCCTAAACTCATCACTATCTTTCAGCACCAAAGAATGTGTATTGATCTCATTACCATCTTCGAGTGCGAAAACCTCGGGATTTCGTGAAATTATCGATTCCTCGAAGTCATCGGGAAGCCCTAATTCCTTCCAAACCTTGAAGATCGCCCGAAGAGGCAATTTTTTTGTGAGAGACATGGATAGAATCTTCACCAATCGGGTTATGGCGAGCGGGAGAGTTTTCTCGATGGCTTCCGATTCTTGGCGGACAATTTTGAGGGCGGCGGGAGTGAGGGCGCAGTAGGGCTGGAGCTTGTCCGGGTGGTTGAAGATGTAAAAGATGTGGGGGTACTTGCGGAGGAAGACGGCGGCGCCGCGGTTGAGGTGGATGCGCTGGGAAAGGCGGCTGATGAAGTCGAGGGAGACGGCCGGCGGGGTGGAGTTGGAGGAGAGGATGAGGTCTTGTATGGAGATGACTCTGATGAGGTTCTTGTATCTCTCCATTAGCTTCTCGAAGGTCGGGTCTCGCGCTCTTGAAGCCACGTATTGGGCGGAGGTGGTTTTCGTACGGCGGAGGGAGGAAAATGCTGAGGCGGCGGCGGCGGAGTGGAGCTTCTTGAAGAGTTGGATCGCCATCGCCGGAGACTGTCCGTGGGTTTAACCGTCACAACTCACAAGGTCTAATTGCTTCACTGGAAACAAATGTAATGAAATAATAAAGGTATTCTTTATTTTTCTTTATTATTTTTTTTAAAGCAATTGAAATTAATTTTAGTCAATTATTTAATTATTTTATTCCAGAAAAAAAGGGACATGGATGTATTGGTAAATTGCTGCGGCAATCGCAAAGAGCGGCAACAAAGACAGTTTCTCGTACCGGCACGGTGGGATTGAGTGGCAAGATTCAAAACTTTCATAATCCGACGTCAAATAACCTTTCTCCGCCGTTCAATATCGCGAGATGGTTTGGGGCTTATTTCCCGTTGACCCGCTCCCAGGTATTCTTCGGAATGATTGACTATTCACAGTTTATGTTGCGAATGTTGTGCGTTATTTTCTTGGAGGAATTTCAGCGAACACCTTGTATACATTTACAAACGGAGTTCAGTACTTGGAATCGGCGGGATACACTTACAAAGACTACATACGGCAACTGTACTTCTTATTGTTTAGGTTTTTCTATCAACACTGTCTTTCAAATGACTTTCTCAAAGAAAATTTTACCCCAGTGAGTAGAAAATCTGCTGAGCTGTAGTGATTAAGCTAGCAGTAGAAAGGAAAATTGCCTTGAGGAAGTGAAGGGTGTTTAGAAAAAGTGAACATGGTCAAGTTTGTGGGAGATAAGTTTCTACTCAAGCCGATGGGGGCTAAAAATTTGGCGCCCCCTTCTTGCCTCTTTGTGTATGTGTTATGACGACAGGATGAAGCTTGCTCTACTGCTGATTATTTTTGGACAATATAGGTGAATGATGTGATGTGTTACTTATTTGTTATGGAAGGGAAGAAATGAGAAATATGTAGCATTGGAGGGGGATTGAGTTTAGGGTAGCATCTTTGTTGATGTGATTATGTTATATCATAACTTTACTTTGGGAACTGAGGTGTTTGGTAATACTTCTAATCGACCCAATGAATACAAAGCTCCTGATCTAGCTAATATTTGTTTTCTGCTATGAATTCTTTATTGTAGCAATGAGCTCTACTGATGCTCCTGGTGTTTTTTTTACATGGCAGGTGAGCATGAATACTATATTTTCAGAAAGGGGACATACAAAGCTGGCCGAAAAGGTACTATATGTTGTGGTCTCTTTGTTGATTACTTACTACACAAATTCCAGTGCACTTATGTGAGATGTGCCAGCTTTGATGTATTTCCATATTGTTTGTTTACAATTTTATGTAATATTGATTTTCAGGCCATAGTCTCTTGCTTTCATCTTGCAAAGCTTCACTTAATGTTTGCTAATGCAGAGAATGGGAGGGAACTTTGTTTCCTAGGACCTACAACAAAAATCCTACTACTATCCTGTTAGTTGTGTTTTCTTCACTCTTATGAAATACAACCATAATTCATAGCACAAGAGATCCTTCATGAATAATGCTCATTAAGTTTCCGTTTTTTTGGCAATTATGACATGCTGTGGTTCAAACTTCAATATATGTAGCTGGAGACATGGTAATTTTATTTATTGAAAAAGTAACAGCTGGTTGGAAACGTGAGAGCTAAAAGCTTTTGTTGTCGACCCATTTGTGAATTTATTCTACTTTCTTGGAGTTGCTCTTTATTATACTAGATTAAGGTCCATGCCTCCTATTATCTCTGGGGATCTAATTGAGGAGTATTGCTGCTCATTATCTATTTCTGAATGACGACTTGATTTAAAATCCTAACATTTATTTGAGATACTTTGGTTTGAGAGGGTCACATGTGGATTTTTTTTACAACTTGGTGACAATGAGATTCTAACACAGGACCGTGAAGCTCTAGTATTGTGTCAAATGACTTCCTAATCTAAATTTGATCTTGTGGCAAAGGAGCATAATGTCAACATTTGATTCAATAGTTTCAATGTATATGCTACTGTTCAAAAGAATATGCTCTTCTTTTTTTAACAGAAATAGTAAATTTCCCTTGCCATCAAAATGTGTAGGATGTGACATAATCATCAACAAAGATAAAGGAGTTTCAAGGGTCCATGCTGAAATTGTTGTAAATGAAATGGTTTGCATGGATGATTTAGAAAATAGACATTCAAATAATTCCTTCGGAGTTCAGATAAGAGACTGCTCGAAGTATGGAACCTTCATTGACAGAAATCTGGGTTCTAAGGAAAAAGTTCATGAATCTTCGAATAAAGAAACAACACTGAAGGATGGGGATGTGGTTGCATTTGGGACTGGAAATGCACGATATAGGTAATCCATTGCATTTTCCATATGTACTTCTGGGGTTTCCTAGTTGATATGTTTCCATAGTATAGTTTCCTTCAGTTGATTTTGGAATTATTTATCTCAAATACTATAAGATTGCATTTTATGGATCTCAATCATACCGCAGGTTTTCCTATGTACCCCTCGTGCTTTGTGCGTGGTCATCCAAGCCCTCGGAGATGAATCAACTTCAAGCCAAGATGTCGATGATTGGTGAGTAGTGTCCTTGTGTCGTGTTTAGTCAATGTAAGAAGGGTAATATGCATTTTACATGCACCTTTTATGTAGTTTATTTACTACTGCTATTTTCTACGTGCGCATCCCAAGGAAGCACTCATGAACTGTTAATCACTTTTCTCACACCGTATTTTTGTAATCATAGATTGGTCAGTGCTTATATTGAGTAACACGGAAAAGCAACACAAACTTGCCCATTTCCATAAATGGACTAGTAGTTAATTGAATAAAAAGTAAAAAGAGCAAAGCTATACTAGAAGGAACAATTGCCACTAACCATGTAAAAACTATGGCATTAAATGTTTCTTGCAGTGACACTTTTACATCCATCTTATTTTCTTGAGCTTTGACATTTACACTTAACCACTTCCCTTTCCACTCTCCAAATTTATCCCTGTCCATCTATGCCTCCAGGATTATTCTCTTGCATGGTTGTTTAAGCCAGTAAAAGTGTGGAAGAAAGTAGATGTGTAAAGGTGTAGAAAGGTCATATTTGATTTTCTTAAAGTTGACATATTCACTAATAACATCAGCATGCAGGTGCCATTGTCACTCGAGCTTGGACTTCTAGATGCACACATATGATTATTGATGACTTCACCCCTATCAATGATGAGATTATCAATTCGATCGTGGCTAGGAAACCCCTTGTCCGATTTAGCTGGATAGAGGTATATATGTGCCTTATGCAAACCTTCTCCCCCCTATTCATTTGGCTTTTCAGTGCCAAACTTTTACTAATCACTGGACTGGGTTTTCAGTTAATTGCTGGAAAAACTTTCTGCACTGAGATTCCCAGCTCTCTCTCGTGAGTATACTTTTCCTATTGACCCAAGTTGTAATGACCCCTATCTTTGCTGGTTGATTGAGAAATAATTGGCTTCTTGTTTTAGGCATGCTCCCACCTTGATACTGGAAAGGGCATCTCTCAAAGCCGCCGACCCACAATCTCGAGAACAGTGTTTGAAAGGATATACATTTATGTTAGACTCAACACACAAGGTGATACTCTGGGCACTTTTACAATCTCATATTTCCAACTTGTGGTTAAGTTCCATTTTCTTACAGTGTCATGATCATTTTTGGTGGTTCTCAAAGCATATAAATAATCCTGAACCCCTCTCCCCCGTTTCTTTTTGTTCATCACAGTATAAATTTAAGGAGAAGTTGCATTTGCTTTTGGATGCTGGTGGTGCAAAAGTTGTTTATGTTGAAACTTCAGATCAATGCAGCCAGGTACATTTCTCTTTAATTTCAGCAATAAGCCGTGTTAAGCCTTATTAATTTATGTTTAGTGTTTCATTATTGCTCTATGTTGAGAATTTGCTAACTTATATTTTATTCTGTTATTCCTGAAAAATAAAACCTTAATAAAGTTGTAAAACTTGTTATCATATGCTCATAATGCATGGACTACAACTTCTCAATCTATGATATAGATTACAAGAATGGTATATAGTTGTACTAAGCTGGGATATGAGTGACTAGGTTTAGTGGTCTGCATTTTAGTAAAATACATATATTATCAAATTTTACCGAAACTTACTATTGACTAGTTTCTTACCCTGACTTAATGTGATTTATACAGAATGCAGGAGACAATCTGGTGTGTGTGATGCCAGCTGGAATGACAAGCAGCAGCGGGAATTTCAAAAAATTCAATGCTCTGCCTACGGTGAACGAGATGGAATTGATTTCAGCAGTTTTTTCCGGACATCTAGATCCTTCAGTTATGGCATCAGCACCCGGTAAGTGCTTCAGCTTATTAATATTCTCGAAAGCATTTCTTGTTCGGAAGAGATATAATACAATTATAAACTTATTAAATAGTTGTGCTTTTGCAGTGTTGGTCACATCTTCATGCTCCACAGATGAGACTGTGGTTGCAGATTCTGATGTAGAAATGGAAACTGCCACATCAGTCCATAGATCTGCTGCAGTCAATTTAATATCTTCCGCTGAAGATGAACCCAAAACAAAGATGGGAATCCACGAGGCAAAACCTTCTGTAAAAGATTGCAAAGCAGAAAATTTTGTTCATGGGATAGAATCCATCGAACACGACAGTGAAGCAAAAACAGAGGCTGGAGCAACTGAACTCGAGAACCAAGGATTTTTACCTCCTAAACAGGAAACCGTTAAGCTTGACAGTCCTCATCGAAGTGCTATATCAAGGGACAGAGATGAAGGTATCATGATGAAAATAGATGAGGGGAATCCATCCGATAGTGAGAATCTCGATATAATCTACAGCCAGTCTCTAATTGTTCGAGAGTCCAACTCATCACAATTTGATCATTCTTCGAGAAACGGTCCAGCTGCAAATTTCAAACGCTTCAGGAAGGTAATCTGCAAATGCTAGCGCGTGATTTTCTATTGTTTTGACTCACGAGCTCGTCTCAAATCCTGTTCCATTTATGCTGAGTTGATCTTCTTGTTTTGTTAGACCAGTGCTCCATCGGGGAACAGCTTCAGCAACCTTATTCCATTTTCACAGTATCCATACAAGTATGGTTTCTCTGCAACCTCTTCTCTAGTTTTTTCTTGGATTTAAGAATACATGTCTGAATGCATATGGCTTTTGCTCAGAGAGTCTGACTATGGAAACGAAGATGTAGCAGAGTCCATTAAAGAGGAGAAGAAGCGAAAGCAGATGGAGGCCATTGCAGATGACTTGTTTAACAATGAAAAGGTCTGCTTCGCGTATATTGTGTTCTAAAAGCTTTATTAGCATTATAGCAAAATGATATTCACTGCTATGGTTATGCGATTCAGGGAAGACGGCGTGGAGCTGGCACCCTTGCTTCACTCTTTGCTCGTGGTTAATCAAGAGGTATGCAGATGTTTATAATCCTGCAATTGTGAATGTGTACAGTGATGATGCTAAATTTGGTTGATCCATGTCCAAAGAGCTCTTTAGTGTTCTCGATTCTTGTAAAATTTTGAGATCAAGCAAAATGCCAAGTGACAGTCACACTGTTATCTGAAATTGGGAGTCTCAAATTGGATTGTGAGTTGGTGAATTCGACTGTAATTTTAGTTTTTCTTCTGTCTGATCCTTTGCTGTTCTTCACGGTTAGCTTTTTCTTTAATTTTTGATAAACCTGCAAAGCATTTCTTTTAATGTGAATGCTTTGCATGGAAGGATTTGAAAATGCACTTGTTTTGAATTTGTTTTCAAATATTTGGATACTAATTCTTCAACCAATTAAAATCCACGTGGCAGCGCTCGCGTACCTAGTGTTTACCATTCCTTTGTTTATTTGAAGTGACATTTGAAATTTTATAATTAAACGCGATTATACATGTGTTCTAGAAGATTTAAAATTGAACCCTTTTAAGCAAATACTATTTCGTAGAAATTCCATGATAATGACTTAGTTCAACAACCCTACCTTAATTTCCATGGCACCGCACTCAAAAGTCAAAATTATATCATAAAATGTAAAACCATTTTTTTACATGGACGTTCAACTATTCATGATCGTGAATATTTGAATTTTTTTTTTTGTCAATTAAATATAAAAATTTTAAAGGTCGCGATCACGATAGACTCGAACTCGATATTTTTGATCTCGGACATTAATCATTCTATTATTAGGTCAACACACGCATCCAATAGTATATATCATCTTTTTTATATGGTTTGTAGGTTATTACTCATGAGTATAGGGTTTGCTTAGTCTCAAGTTAAACTTTGAATAGCAACTGTGGAGTTTCTTATTGTAACGCCTCATTCTTGTAACAGATACATTATTAAAACCTTTTAACTTTTATAGAATATATAAGCAACGGAAGTTATAAAATTCAATGAACGGACGACATATACCCTATAAATATGTATATACCAACTTGAAACAAAAACAATACCAACAATTTTCAACAACTAGGGACACAACTCTCAACAAAATATATGTAAGTACTCATTAAACGTCATTCGTATTTCAACCATAGTTTTTCATCAAAAACCAGTTAAGTTTGTTCTTAAACACACTTGGGTACTAGCATAGTTTGAAACATATTTACATAAAACATGATCCTGAGAGAATGTATGTGTGGAGCTCATTCCCGTCAGCATCAATTGTCAACTTCTCAGCCTGCAAAACATATATGAAAATAAGGGATGTGAGCATGTAAACATACTCAGTGAGGAATACACTGCAAGCAGTTATAACCAATTGCGTAATGCCACAAAACATAATGAATATATTTTCTTGATCCGCCACACAGGCAATGATTCGCCACACAGGTTACGCCAGACAGGCAATAATACGCCACACAGGCAATGCCACACAGGCTTTCACCATGAATGCAACAAAACACAACAATGATTATAACCATGAACTTACAGATCAAGTAAACCCCACCTCGTGTAGACGTTTCAAAGAATACTCTTTAGCATCGGTTGTCCGCCTCGAGCTCCGGATGTCACGCCACCTAGTACTTTAAAATTACTCTTAACTAAGTTTCATATGTCCAATTAAGTACATTAGACACATTAACACACTTAAACCGTTTAATCTTAACCATAACCCAACAATACCCTTTTTAACATAACGTATGTCTAACATGAAAAATCATGTAAGACGTCATCTATCTTAGAAGAACCTCTATATACGTTCAATTATCATCAAAGATCATAAATTAACCATCAAAACTTAAATATCAAAGCTTTAGCATCAAAACCCAATTTCGACGTCAAACTAAAATTTTTCAAGTTTTGAATACGTTGGCCGAAAAATCCGAATAAATCATTTTAAGCTTCATTAATACCATAGAATCCAAATATGAAGTCAAAATGATCAAATAAAATAAAAAATCCAACATTATATGAGCTAGGGTTTTCGGCCAAAAAGCGGTTTCGACACAAGTTCGATTTCAAACGTTTTTCTTGTTCAAAACATGTTTATTTCAACCCAACAACACATATATGAACAAATATCAAGCATATAAACAACATAAATTCAAGATCAAGACCTCCAAGAATTTCGAAAATCATCAAATTCCAAAGAATGAATATGCTCAAAAATTCAACGTTAAACAACTTATCGGCGATTAACCTAACATAAGATCAAGAAATAATCAAACAACAACATATCCTCTTCATAATAATCAAAAGGACCGAAAATTCACCATGCACATAAGTTCATGTTTTTCAATTTTTCAAACCATAGATGTGTTCTAGAGATTGAATTATATCTGAATTCGAAGACCGATCGAAAATTTAACGGTTGGATCTTAAAAATTTGGAGCATGAAGTTTTCTAAAATTTTAGTGTGTGTAGTGTGTGTGAAGCACGAAATTTAGGAGAAAAAATGATGAAAATTATGAATAGTAGCTATTTATAATTCGTTGCATCAATTTTTGTAATATAGATCATTATTCATCATTTCTAGAGAATTCCACAACTCTCTACACATTTCTTCACACTTAGGCCACATTTGGTAGCTTGGGTAGGTTATACCATGTTGTGTCTAATTTAATCCCATCATGTTAGTTGGGTTAGGTTATGGATCTTGGGTCTTTTACTTGTATTGGTATTTGGTAGATTTTGAGAACTAGATACATTTCTCCTTCTTCCTCTCACCTCTCTACCCTCTCTTCTTTCTCTCTCGGCACTCTCTCTCTCCTCTCACCTAGAAGCTGCTCTCTCTCTCTCCCCTCTCACCCTCTCTCTCTCTCTCCCTCTCTCGACTCTCTCCCTCCTCGGCTCTCTCTCTCCTCACCCTCTCAGCCTCTCTCTCTCTCTCTCTCTCTCTCCTCTCTCTCTCTCCTCTCTCTCTTCCTCTCACCTTCTAAGACTCTCTCTCTCTCCCTCTTTCTGGTTCTTTCCTTCAAGAAACCCAACACGAAAATCCCCAAATAAAATCCTCTCCCCTCTTTCTGGTTCTTTCCTTCAAGAAACCCAACACAGAAAATTCCCAAATAAAATCCTCCCCCACTCTTCTCTCTTTACGTCGTCGCCCGCTCAAGCATGAAGTAACAAATTTCAGGTGTTATCTTCGACAGGAGCAGCTTCTTTATGAAAAATGGAAAATTCATTTGAGAAATCCAATAAAGAAGAGAGTGGCAATAATGTAAAATTGAATGAAAGTTAACTAGCTCAAACGCACCTCACGAGCTAGTCACAAAACTAATCGAAACAAGGATTTTAGTAACGGGCTTTGAAAGTGAAACGGGCTTTCAAATTAAATAACATGTCTATCAAATGTCTATTTTTTGGGCTGATCCAAATCTCTACCGGCTGAAACAAGCCTACCAAAAGAGGCCTTAAGGCATAAGATATGTATATTTACATATATGTACATGTATATCCATTTTATTACTTCTTCACAAATTTTATTTCTAATGCATAACAAATAAACGTTTTAATCGATTCTTATATCCAAATCACTTAATATCATGAATTAATGACCAATGCATAAAAATTAAACTTTCATGCTAAATTCATAATTATAATTTACTAAAACATTAAAACTTATAATATCAAACTTTACATTTTCGTTAGGGCGCATCCTCGCTCTTGGCCGAACAACCTGTAAAAACGTTCAAAACTCAAATTTTTATTAGTTCACAATTTAAAGAAACATAATTGACTCTTTAAAAATATATATATACATCATACTTCTTTAAGAAAATTTCTCGGGGTATTACACTTATCATTGCCAAAAATAAAAATATTGAAATATCTTGAAATAATCACAAATCACAATTGGTCAAGGCATTCATTAAGCAAGCCCACACATTTTGCTAGACATCTAAAGTCAAAAATAAACGGGAACTGTCTGATAAATGCATTTATATCTATGTATAATTACATAGACATGCAATTTTAAAAATTTCTGTATTAATGCCAAAAAAAAAACACAATGTATAATTATGATGTGTAGCCTTTAAATTTGGCTAATGATCTCATATTGACTTATCTGCCAATGTGACGGAAGGAAACAGGAGTTAAATAAATATTGTATAAGTGTGGACAAAAGTTTACTAGTTTCAGAAGAAGATGAATAATATCATGTGGCCTTGAAAGTCAAAAGGTTTTGGTTAGATTCGCGTCACATTTCACAAATAACCTCAATTATCATCAAAGTGACAAAGTTTTTTACCAGGTCCACTTATAGACGCGTCACACATTCACCTTTAATTTAATCCAATTATGGAAGCTTCTAAAACATTAACAATTATAAAATTATAATTATCCTTTAAAAAAAAGTATAATGAGTTTTTGCTCCACTTAGAAGAGAAGATCATGAATCGTGTTAAAGTTATATATCAAATGAGTTACATTACAATATGCACGAAATAAAAAGTAGACGCTCATTTGGTTGAAATATATAAAACAAATGTAAAGTTGTTCCTATAATAAATTTAATTTAATATTAAAATATGAAATATCTAAAACATATATAAAGTTGTTCCTAGAATAAATTTAATATTTAATATCAAAATAAGACAGATCCGAGACTGATTCTTAAAGACTTGTTTTAATTTAGTAAAATAGAAGCTATAGATTATGTGTCATATATGAAGCGAGACTTTTCCATCTTTTAATAATTCGATCAGGCTTCACTTTTAATTTATTGAATACGATAAAAATGCCAACTAGGCTTCGTCATGACGTATTGACGTGTTTGCTTGCTTTTGAGTTCCTCAACAACTATGAATTAAATAAGTCAAAATTTAGTTGATGTCGCGTTTTGTTTAATCCTAGTCATTGCGGCTTTTCACTAGGAAAATAATAATAAACAATAAAAAATACTGATTCGCGTAATATCATACTTATGAAATGCACAAGAAGATGTAAGTTTGGACAATCAATATATAATATTTTATTAATTTAATTTATATTAATAAAATATTATACTGATATAATATATTTATATATCTATATAATTATGTTCATACACAAGGCTACATAAATGGACAATAAATATACAGAAAATAATAAATAACAGTTGTGGATTAGTGAACAAGCTATATATAAACAAAGCATGTCGATTATGACATATCTAAATAAATTACTACACATTTGATTAAAACCCACTATTGTAACCTTATTTGCGCTCAATATATTGTTTAAATATATAGTAACTCTGAAAATGATTTTTACCTTATAGATCAAAAGATGCGTTGGGGACTCAAGCTATTGAAATCTGTAACTTGAATGAATTAATAACTCAACAAAACCACCCAATTTCAAAACTCAAGAAATTTAAAAAAAATACGTATGCATTACTATAATTATTGCGGCAGCGCGTTTGTCTTTGACCAAAAAAGAGATATTGGACTTACTCAACCAATTACTTTAAACAAACAACATTTAAGTTGCTACCATAAGAAAAAAGAACACCTAACAATGAGAGGCTTTACCTTCTCACCACTCAAAGTCAAATATAGGAAGCTTCAACAACAGAACCACTACACACACAATACAGGACTTTTCCCTCCACGCCCACAACACACATTACACACACTTTCACACCCAATCTCCCACCTATATAACCCACAAAATTTACTACAAAACAAGAAACCAACACTTCTTCATACCTATTTCCTCACACAATGGCCGATCACCAAAGAATCCACCCGGTGGACCCCGAGGCCGGGGTTTCGCCAGAGCCGCCGAAACCCACCGCCCCTCTCGTGGGCCGGGGCTCGTTCCGGTCGGAGCACGGAGACCCGGAGAGGCAGACATACCCGACCCCGCCGCACCGGACGATCCCGTACGCGCCGATGAAGCCGCCGAAGAGGAGGAGCAGCTGCCTCAAGAAGTGCCTGTGCTGGACACTAGCTCTCATCATCATCCAAATCATAATCGTCGCAATACTAGCTGCAGTAATATACTTCGTATACGACCCTAAAATCCCAAAATACTCCGTGGACGCCATGAGGATCACGCAGTTCACCCCCGGCAATGATAACAGCCTCTCCGCGACGTTCAACGTCAACATCACCGCGAGGAATCCGAACAAGAAGATTGGGATCTATTACGAGGGCGGCAGCCGCTTGAGCGTGTGGTACACGGGCACCAAGCTGTGCGAGGGGTCGCTGCCGAAGTTCTACCAAGGCCACCGCAACACAACGCTGCTCAGCCTCGAGCTGACGGGGCAGACACAGGATGCGTCCGGCCTGCTGACTTCACTGCAGGCACAGCAGCAGACGGGGAACATCCCGTTGAACCTGCGGGCGCGGGTGCCCGTGAGGATCAAGCTGGGGGGGTTGAAGCTGATGAAGTGGAAGTTTTTGGTTAGGTGCAGGCTTAATGTGGACAGTTTGGCGCAGGATAATGCGATCAGGATCAGAGACAGCAGCTGTAAATTTAGGTTCAGGCTTTGATTTGGTTTATATATTATATACATGATTTAGTCACAGGATCATCACTTAGATTCTTTTGCCAATAAATTCTGCTGCTGATTTTGGTCTGTTTGAATGGAGGACTATATAGATATTATGGTTTTGTCCTCCATATGTTGTTGTAGGCCATGAGCCATCGATTATTTTTTTTCATATATATTCTTTCATTTTATGCATCTTACTATACTATATATATATATATATATATATATATTTGGGTCAATTAATACAGAAATTTTAAGGCTGCGTCACGGTGGACTCGAACCCGAGACCTTTGGCCTCGGGCATTAACCACTCTACCACTAGGCCAACACACACACTATACTATATATTATTGATTTATAATGTTATATCTTTATCATCTGTTGATTTTCTCTTGAGTTGGTTTTCAGCATGAAAATGTATGGAATTTCTGTGGCCTCCCAGCCCCTCTCCTTTAGAATTATTTGTCTATAAATATAAGTCTTCGTTCTTAATAGTTAAGTCATGGACTTTACGGAGATACAAAAAAGAAGTTTCTTTAATTAACCTTAAATTGAAATGAAAACCTGGATACCTGATTTATTAAGTCGTATCACGTTTTTCAAATGGGTAATATTCAAAAAACAGAGAAATAAATCAATGATGTATCCAACCTGATGAAAAGTAGAAAACGATGATATTCCTTTAATCACACATAATTCGCTTGCTTCACGAAATAAAATTGAACTTTTTATAAGCTTCTCGTCTCACCTGAGAATATATATAGATTAGAATTAAAGAAACTAGTTTCTTATTCTGACCTCGTAGGAAATAGAAATTAAAAGTTTCCAGTATTAAAAAAAGGGAGTAATTATAACATTCTTGGAAAAATGCAATCTCTTCTTTGAAATTTCTAATTTTGTGACAGTAAATTTGGCACGTCTCCATTCATTTTGATCATTGCAAATTAACCTAAATTGTGAAGGTTAAACCAAACATACCACCGTAAAGCAAAAATGAATTGGAACAATGTTATATTTGTCACAAAATGCTCAATCAAACATCCTCACTTTTCATCTCCTGCTTCTAGCTAATGTTTGATTCTTACAAGCAAAGCTCAACAGCTTTAAGGTAATACATACGTTTTCGCAATGGCACACATCAGTGGATGACCGGCTTCAAAGGATGAGCTCTAAGTTTCGATAAGTCCAAGCTTGCATCTAGCTCTTCATCCAACTCTCCAACAATGCTTCTATAAATGCAAAAAGAACATTATGTTAAACCAACAATGATAAATCAAACGCAAAATATGCAGGTAGTTCCAAATCTGAGGAATACCGTACATGTTATCACCCCGAATGATGTAAAGGCCCAACACAAGTTGTTGTACGCCTTCCTACAAATAAGAAGAGAGAACGATCAAACCAAAAGCTGGATGAAAAATCTACACTGGCATAAGACCTGAAGATTTAGAATATTGGCAACTAAAATGTACAAATATGACTTCTTGCACAGCTGACGTGCATATGGCATCACTAACACTGGGGCTGGATGATAAACTAGTCCTCAATTATTTGAGGCTAATAAGATGGGAAATTGAAAATATGTGATCTCCCAGTTCCATCAATGGATCAAGATTCACTCCTCCTTTGTCTCTTTAAATCAAGAAATATAACAAAATTCAGAGATTCACGCCTCCCAGTTTCATTAACGAGATTCCTTTGTCCGTTTAACATCAAGAAAGGATAACAAATTCAGAGGTTCTTCTGTGTGACCTTTTTCTATAAAACACTGACCATTTATTTTCCAATTTCTGAACTTCACACGGAATTCAGAAGCAAGAAAACTAAAAAATGGGAGTGATCAAGACAATAAACTATAGCAGAATAATTATTCCTTCTGTAATCTGTTGACATATTTTCAGTCAATGCATGATTTACACAGCCAAGTATGGTTGGACTCCAGATTGGCACACAAATGTTAATTTGATTGAAGAACTAAAGAAAAATTGGCAGAAATGAGAGAAATGGTTGTAGTGTCAGAAAAATGAGTTAACATATTTATATCCCTCAAACAAAATCATTAAATTGGTGACAAGTAAATCGGTTAACAAATTATTCGCAAGTTTGACACTAGCAAGAGAATAGACCTTTGTGGAATACACCCGCTCATGAGACTCGTCAAGAATTATGTTTGTAGCCTGATCGAAACCTTTCAGAATTCCCTGCATGAAATCATATTTTCAGTAAAATATACCCTGAGTTAATTTTTTTCTATTTCGGCCCAAACATGAAGCTCACCACAATATTCCGCCCATCATTTGTGATAACCGAAATTGTTTCTACAAAAATAAAAGAGAGTAGCAAAGTTGTCAGTGTCACTGGTAGAGACCTGAACATGCCAAAAACACCTGTTGCTGATAGGAATTTTGTCAACTCTTGTGACAAAACTCCAAGCACAAACAACCAGAGTGTTAACATCTCCAAGCATGTCGTCTCCTACAATTCTATTACTTATTAAAGAATATTGCTTGAGTCCTTGACAAACAGTACAAATTGAGGTCTTTGTCAATCTATACCATCAATAAAATTTCATGAGGTGCCGATAAGACGAGTATGATCTAGATTCTAGAATATAATGGGGTAGATCTAATCTTCTCGTAACATGAGTGTTATCCAAAGCGAAATGGGTGATATAGTAGGAGAAGTGGAGAAGTGTACCCAAAAACAATTGAATCATGAAACACCATAATAAAATACTTTCAAAAAACGAAAAACCATCCCAGTCTAACAAAGTAGGCCATCGAGTTCCAATGACTATGGAGTAGATAAAATAACTGGCCTCAGCTATGGAACCTAATAATGATACAGATAATAATACAATATGCTTAAACAGGATAAGAGATTACGTACGATCAACAAGAGTCTCAAGTCCAGCCCCAGTTGCCATCTTCTAATCCTCAATAAAAATAAGCAACAAGCGAGCAAATGGCCTTTATGAATTCTGCATCAATGCGGACATTTTATGACAACAACTTGAATGCATGAAATAAAACAAAGCAGGAACTTATCACATCTTTTTCCCTTTCACTTGGACCGACTTAAAAACAGGGGAAATTCGTAAGTAATAAAAAACTGCACATTCTGAGGAAAATATCGAAAGTAAGTTATAATGAATTTCAGCCACTCAAGCTCCAAATACATCCCTAACAAGAGTTTTCTCGTAGATGTTACGTCCAATGACATGAGGTATCAGAAGTCAGAAAATATTTGATCACACGAAACTACCAATTTCTCTTATTATTTCACATTTCCACTCACACCAAGAAAATGAATTCCACGTTATGTTCAAAAACAGCCTGAATTCTATACAGTCCATAACATGTTCATGATAAAAGCACGACCGGAGATTAAACTACGATTCTGAATCAGGAACCCTAGTCATACATTCACCTCATACTTGCCATACTTTGCATAGAGGAAATGTAAAAATGCGTATCAATCAAAATAGTCCATAAATAAGAGAAAAAAACGATAGTTTGTTCTAACTCAAAACGAAAAAAAGAAAAAATTATAACTTCGTCAGTTATTAGCATTTTACCTCGAAGACCTGAAAAATCGAAGTCTAGTTAAGACGCAAGTACTTTCGGCGGCAGCTGACGGAATTGTATGGGGAGGTTCGAGCACCGACAAGAACTACCACTTTCTGAGGCTTCGAGCGGCGGCGGAGAGTGGACAAGAGTTCTGGGAAGGTGGAGACGGTGGAGGCGGCAGGTTTATATAAATGCAACAAATCTGGGCCGTTTGATGTTAAATAATCGCACGGTTCATACTTATTTCCTCCTTTCCATAATTTTTGCTTTGGCTTTTTGCCGGTTTTCGTATTGTTTGTTGTGTAGGGCTTTTTTTCTTCCTTATTTCAGGTTATTTTACTTTATGAAAATTTGTTGGCATTTTATGTTGTATTAAATGTAAGCTAATTTGAGAATATCATTTTAATTTATTGAGAGTTCTTATGTGTATCCTGAGTCCCGACCCATCAACTAATTATTTCGAAATTTTCATTTTAGATTGATGTAAATAGGAGTGTTATTATTATTCAAGTATACTTGACATTTTTTTATCATTAATATGCTATTTTGTATTTATTTTTAGGAAATATGATGTTGCCTCCCTCCGTCCGCTAAATATGTTTATTGAATTTCATTTTGGTCTATCCAGAAAAAATATTCACTTTCCCTTTTTAAAAACATCTACTTTATATTTTTACACTAAATTTATTCATTTATTTCCAAAAAAATTCACTCATGATACATTTTTTTACACTCATTATCCATTAATATATTCATTTATTATCTCATGATACATCTTTTAAACTCATTATCTATTAATCTATTCATTTATTATCTCTATTTACTTTACATTCATTAAAATTTATTAAAACTCGTGCCATCAAAATTAATGAACGAAAATGGTAAACGGATGGAGTATTTTGTTAAGACATATAAATTGTGTTTGAAACTCGTCGGTACTAGTATGTTGTATCCATTTATTGTCATTAGATTTTGCTATAAGAGTTACTACATCGTGTTAACTAACTCAACTTACATCATTATTTTTTTCATACATTATGGTATTATGTTCTCTATATAAAAATACATAATTAATATATAATGAATTTATTTTCCATAGAAAAATTGGACAATCATTAGTGTCGGGCTAATGTGGACGGCTTTATGCATATTTTTATGGGGGCCAAACTTATATGCCACTATTTGCGATATTATATACCATTCATATCCATTTAAAAAAATTTACTACACCCTATACCCAATTCATTAAAATAATATATTGTTACGCAAAAGTGAATGGATTCTGCAAAAAGTGAATGGAATCTGATTCTTTAACAAATTAAAGGCTGCAAATTAAAGTCTGTGCAAATTAAAATTGCAAACTCCCAAACTCGATTAAAGTCTGCAAAAATCTGCAGATTTCGGGTTGGTGAGTTTGGCTTCTAACTATCGTTATAACCTTCTTCACTCATATCCTCTCTCACTTCTTTCTTTATACAATTTTCAAAATTTTGAAAGATAAGAGAGATTGAGCAATTTCAAATCTTTCTTAATCTGATTTTCAAATATTTCGAGAGATAAGAAGAGATTGAGCGTTTGAGCAATTTCCATTCCCATTCTCATGAGCAATTTTGAGCAATTTACATTCCACGAAGAACAACCGGAATCAATAGTCGAAATATTCACTTCCACGGGTAATTTTTCAATATATACATGTTGCTTGTTGTTTCGGTGCGCCAATCTTGTCTCCGGTCGAATAAAGCTTGTTTCGGTCGTCGAAGGCTTCTCTCCGGTATATATACATATTAATCGTTGTTTAGGCCTTTCTCCGGTCGAATAATTATGTATTAACTCAATTTTCTAATAATTAGGGTTTTGCTTATTCGAATCGAAGAAAGTGAGAATATTTGGTTGCTTATTCGAATCGGCGAGAATATTTGGTATGTTTTATGTTTTCGGCATATTATTTGGAATAAATATAGTTATGCGATTTTTGCGATTTTGTTTTGATATGTTAAGATGATTTTTGATTTTTGTAAGATTATAATAATGTTTAGGAAATATAGGAAATATTTTGTTGGTTATTGTTGGTTTTACAAGTTTCGATAGGAAATATTTTAGATTTATATGTGGAATGTTTAAATTTGAAATACAAGCCTTCACCGATCGGAAAGTAGGTGAATTCGATCGAAACAACGAATTGTTTCAATATATTTGTTGTCTCCGATCGGAAAGTAGGTGAATTCAAAATTGAATTAATTTGTTGTACCAATTGAACTTTCCGATCGGTGAAGGCCTCTCCGGTCGTGGAGAGAAGCCTTCACCGATCGGAAAGTTCAATTGGTCGATCGAGACAACAAATTAATTAGTTATTAATATTTAGTTATTAATTGAATTATTTAATTTTCTAATTATTAGTTATTAATTGAAATTATTAATTGAATTTTGTATAATTAGTTGTTAATTATTAGTTATTAATTGAAATAATTATTAGTTATTAATTGAAATTATTAATTGAATTTTGTAATGATGCGGTATTATTTTCGGAAGGCAATATGTCGCATTTACGGTATGTTTTCGTGTGAACCCTTAGTATGTTTACCTTAAATATATTTTGTAATTGAGATTGGATAAATATTGGTAGATGTGATTGAATAATATGATTGTATATGATTGAATATGAGTAGTTGAATTATGTTATTGAGATTGGATAAATGTTGGTAAATGTTATTGAATAATATGATTGTATATAATTGAATATGAATCGTTGAATTATGTTATTGAGTATGTTAATATTATTTATGGCTTGTATGTTTTCGAGATATCTGTTTTGGAATATGATTGAATAAATAGCGTTTATGGTATATGATTGAATAATATTTTATTTATGGTTTAGAATGGTTAAATTGTATTACTTAATTATGGCCAGTTTTTGATAGGTGATTTGTAGTTCTAATTATTTTTATATTTGTATGATAGGATGTTTATTGATGAATTTTATACAAATGAAATAATTATTGTAGTAGTTTGTTGGTTTGTTGTCGTTGTGTAATATGTGACATTGATATAATTGTAGGTCGATCCTGTTTTCTTGAGGCCTACCACGATAAATGTGGTGGCGGATGTAAAGACTTATTATAGGATGATTATTTTAAATATATTAAGAATGTCTTGCTAGATAAAGCGTGAAGAGTTGGTAGATATGTTTAGGGGGTTGCTTTGGTCGTCGATTGATTGGACTCCGGGACTAAGTCTAGTTTTCTTTGCACCATTTAGTCTCCGTCGGATAGAGCCTACGCATCCGGAGATGTATTTTTCATCAATGGAAGATATATATGTTTTCCATTAAAGATTATGCTCTAGTCACCGGCCCGCAATTTGGGTCATCATCATTTGATCCCACACTAGACTACGACTTGAGCGACGTTGAGGTCTATAGCCTTTTTGCGGGGCACAGATTACATTCGTAATCTAGTAGATAGATTTTGTAGTAGTGATTTTAGTGATGATGTAGATCTTCGTCACTATTTACGTGTATTGCGTTATTACCCTCTATGGGTTCGTATTTGGATACGATACGGGAAGATAATAGCGATTGGGTTTGGGCATTGGTTGACGATGCGGGCGTTTTGCCGATTTCCGTGGGGCCTACGGTTACGGATATTGAGATATTATCGACCAGATGTCGACCTAATGCTCAATACCACTTTTACGGACCGATCTGGGCACTATATGCTTGGTCACTCGAGATCATACCGGGCTTGGGAAGTATAGTGGACGTCATCAATCCCACAACGTGTCAAAGTGTTGAGGTGGAAGTTCAGTAGGCTCTCACCGTGACTTCTGATCACTTTTGAGCAAGAGGTATTGAATTTTATTATAATTTTAAATCATGTATGAGGTATTGTATTTATTAGAATATTAAATAACATCTTTCAATTTATTGTAGGTCGGTTATCATCTCACATCCATCGAGTAGGACTCATTCGAGGTTAGCACCGTTCTTGGGTGTCATCTCACACCTCTCCACTCGGTGTGAATTTTGTTATCTGTCAAATCCTTTGAGGAGGGACGGCGAGTTCCGCTTTCGTCGTGGTGTGTCTCGTCCACCTCCGGTGGATGAGCCTCGACGAGACGTCGAGTTCGAGGAGGCTCCACGGTTTGTTGAGGATCACGATCTTCGGGGTCTCCATCGAGCGAGCCTCGAGCCTTCACCCGATACCCGGCCGAGGACATCATCGGTTGGGTTCGTTGAGGTTCCGTTGTTGATGAGCTGCGGTGACCATATGTGGATAGCCGTCCATCCGTTGAGAGGCGGGATACGGGAAGACATACCGGAGGCGGCTTCATCGAGCGGTGGTGGTCGGCACCAGGCGTCTTAGTTCGCCGATCGTCGTTGGATTCGAGAATCTATCCGGAATCTGTCCGGAGGGGAGCAGAGCGAGGCGACGATCGAGAGGTCTATCGAAGACAAATTTATTCCAAAGATAAAAGTGGTTTGAAAACCTCTTAGAAGACTCGATGTGGTTGCACACATAGGGATGATCTGACTACTACATGCACCTCATGTCCCACGTCATCAAGCGGCGGCGGCGACGAGAGGTGAAGATCGGAGACCACATCGCGCCCGGTCGGATGTCCCCGAGGCGGTGGACATATTGAGCCGGTGGCGACCGCATCGACCGGTGATACCCTCCCCGCTACTCTCACGGATCCATGGTACCGGTCACGGAACTACATCTCATCATTCCATGATGGGACTGGACCTATTTAGTGATCGGCGTCTCGGGACGTCGTGAGGCGACTTTCGAGCCCGCGCAGCGGTTGGAGAACGGTAACTATTAAGTCTCATATTTGGCGGTTTATAATATTTCATTATATTTGTTATGTTTTCATTTCTCTAAATTAAATGTTTGTAGTTCGGGATCCGAGAGGTGAGCAGGCACGGAGACCTTGGTGTAATGAGGTCACCATCGTGAATAGCCCGATGCCACGTCCATTATCCGATGATATATTGATAAATTACCGCGTTTCTTGAACACAAATAAAGCGATGGTGGTTGTTCGAGTCTTGATCGACAAGTCCAGTTGCATTTTCATGAATATCGAAATGCCGAGAGGCGTTTTGATGTTCGAATGCGTTTTATACAATATGCTTCGTTTTTTAAGTACATCTACTTATATTGATATGTATCCTAAAATAATTTTGCGGTCGTCGATCTATTCATGGTGTATTTGAGGATGAGACTCGATCCGGGATCGGCGTATTGGATGGGGTGGATTATCAAAACACAATCATCCTTGATACTAGTTTTTCGTAAGTCTTTAATACAATCAATATATAGTATATATGTGTAGTATCTCTAATTACTTAATTTTCAATGTTGAATAGATGTTTACGCAAAATTCATGGTCCGAGGTACATGATGCTTTAGTCCTACATTCAAGACCAGCGTGAGGCACCATTGATCATGACCCACAGAGCATTGCTTCTACATGGCAGCCACCGGCGCATTGGATAGCGATTGTCCTCGGCATGGCGGGTTATACATCATGGTTACGTGCCACGCGGTAACCTTATTTAATCAATAAATATTAATTTATCTAAATGGTTACGTGTCCTTGTTTATTTTATCTAAATATTAATTTTATAGATCATTATCCTTGCGTCATCGGCGTTTCGTGATAATGCGCGTGGATATGCACTACGGTCATTCGTCTTTGTTTGACTCGCGTATTTGGAGGATGGACCGGGATCAAGTGGATGCGAGGATGATGGACTTCGTGTGCTGACTAGATTATTGCGGCCGTTTCTTCTCTTCACTAGATGGTTCGAGGCTAACTCCCACGGATACCACCATGGAATAATGATGCGATTATTACACGAGCTGCCTCTTGAGGTATTTGACCGGAAGGCGATTTCGGTGATGGTCCATTTGCGTGCATGTTGTGGAAGGTCTTATTTCGGTTCACCGAGCATCGAATGGGTGCGTCTAATGTTGTAGCATATAGACATAAAGTAGGTGGAAATATATATGAGATATGTGATCCATATAAAAGCGAGAGGAGAGGAAGATGTAGAAATTAACATGTCTTGGTATATTGGTATGTATTTGTATATTGGTATGTATTGGTATATTGGATGCAAATCGATGTTCATATTATTTATCGAATATTTGATTATACGATAGTTATTAATCCTCGTTGAATGAATTTGTGTCTTTGTTTTGAAGAATCATACACTTTAACCTATCGATCAAGAAAAAGATATCAGCGTAAATCTCAAACTAAACATAAATCTTAGGACTCGGTTTAAGTCGATGTTAGGTGAATCGTTAAACATACACTTTAACCTATAAAGCAAACGAGCGCAATCGATAAGATAGTCTATCGGAGAAATGAACAAAGCGGTCTCCAAAGCAGGCGGAAGAAAGCAGAATCAGCACTAACATGCATCCGTCGATGTAGATAAAATAAGCAACGGAAACCACATACTAGCACTCCATTAGTACTAAAAACTCTGTGAAGATCAAAGTTTTCACCGCTATTCAAACAAACAAGCGTGCAAAAAGAAAATGGGCGAAAAAAAAATAGGCGGAGAAACACAACCACGAAAAAGAGAATAGTTTCGAAGTAATGATAGAGGAAGACGTACGCCTCAAGGAGAGAAAAATCCCCGTTATCTAGGCTGCTTCAATTCAATTCAATTTGATTAAGTTAAAATAATAATAATGTTAATAATATCTTTACATGAATGTTTTCTTTCATTACAATGTCACTCGTCTCTGGATAAGTAAGGACACTTCCGACGCGTATGAGATTCATTACCACACAAGCTACATGTCCGTAGTGCGACTTCTACTACTCGATCCCACATTTGGATGACGATATCGACCCACTTTGGGCCCGACTGACGGACTCTATTAGGAGGCATAAGCGTAATTCGGCAACATCCGGAGGAGCAGTCCAAGTAGACTATGGTGAGCAGATTGATCCGATCTGGTATGCTTGGCTAGCTGCAGAATGGTAGTACTCCCACATAGTTAGATATATGGTGACCTTTATGACTAAAAATTTATATAATCAATTATATGTAAGTGAAATCAATTTGATCAAAAAATTAACATAATTAAACTTAAATTAAGTACCATATAATTGCATGACATGAGAACACGGTATCATATCCATGTCCCACTCCAAACACGCACGATTGCGTATTGAGATTGACTACGAATGTTTTGCTTCCGTGCTTGACTTTGAAAGTGGAGTCGATGAGGGCACTACATCGTATCTGCGTGATAGTTCCATTGATACCATCATCTTACGCGTTGCTTGAGGTCGATTCAGCCGCGTACCTCTTCTCGCTTCATGTCTCTCATCGAACCATTTTTACGTAATGTGACGGATTGCCTCAATCATTGAGCAAATTGGCAATCGTCTAGCCCACAATATTCGAGAATTGAATGATTCGGCAATATTCGATGTCATAAAGCGTAGCGCTAACGGGGCGCGTGATCTAGCCCACTGCACTCCAACCTCCACCAACTTGGTGTATGCGCCACTACCATCGGCCTTCACGAGACTTTAACATAGCCATCGCTTTTCAAAGTGTGTATCTTGTACGCATAAGCGGCTTTCGAAATAACTGCGGATGGTTGCCCAAGCGGGTGATTTTTCAGCGAGATGGTAGTAGCATAATCCGTGTGTTGCATCGGGGTAGACACACTTGACGCGTTCATTATCTTGACATGGGCATCGAAACAATCAACATCTCGGATTTGATCCATAGCGACTTGTAGTCGAGGCGAAACCAAGTCCATGAGACATCATTCTCGATCGGACCAATTCCATAAACTAATGGAAAAACTTGCTTGTTGCCGTCCTTTGTCACGGCAGCGAATAATATGCCTTTATTGCGGCCCTTCAAGTGCGTGCCGTCGACTACAATCACGGGTCGGAGGCACAATGTGTACGCCTGATCTGCATGAACCGAGGGCGACAAAGGGTGGCGGAACCGACCATCGATCCAATATCCAGTCGGTCATCGAACCGGGATTGCTCATCCGTAACATATGCGAGATAACTCGGTAGTAGCTGAAATGATTCTTCATGTCCACCGTATATCATCTCGATCGCCCTATTACGGGCTCGCATTGCTACTTGTATGTAACGTGTACACCGTACTCTCGCCGCAAATCGGCCATAATGGACCTCGGCTTTAGCACTTCACCGTCTTGGCGTATTTTTCGTGATATGTATGCTGCAATTACGGGCATTAACCTTCCTTACTCCGATATTCACTAGGTTACGTGCGCAAGTATGTATAGCATCAAACTTGCGGACAAACCAAAATCCACCTTCTGCGATGCGTGGTAGAAAAGGACGCGATTATGATATCGACATTTGAATGTAATCCTCGAATTATCGGATCGAGGAATAACAAATTCTACTCGACGTTCCAAATGCCGCCCCCCGGATATCTTGATTCACCCTTTGTCGAAGATGGAACCTTCGCTCGGCTCGTGAGTCAGGAACCGAGTCCGAGGGCGAGCAAAGAGATTAGCGAAGCATCATGAGGAATAACGAGGACTAGCTAGTTGCTCGTCTCCTTAACTTCTTACGGCTCTAGGCCTCCTACGTGCTCTTGCGTGTTACTCGCATAATCGTAGATGAAGCTTCCGAATCCACCTCTCGGCGGATCCATCGTCGAACTCTACAAATGAGCCATAGCTCACCAAAGCGAACTCGCGATCTTCTTCTCTTCATCCGACTGCTTTCATCTTCTTCTTCTTCAACGTAGTCGTCGTCATCGCCGTGTCCTCAACAAGTGTATCGACCCCGGTTGTGGTTGCGCATATGTTGGGAAAGCAAATTCTGGATGGATCCATGTGTTGCGGCATATATTGAGATGTATCGACATCAAACCAATCGATGATGTAAATTGTTGTGTCAACGACGCATCGAGCGATATGTTTTGGGAAGTGTAGTCATATGTTGGCGAGGATGGTATCTCAAGCGAAGGTCTATATAGTTCTTGCTCCGATTGGGATGTGTCGGCATCGTGAGTCACATAGACCTCTGCTTGGGCATCATGAGCCAATCGAAAAGTTGATCATCATTACTCAAAAGTAATTTGATAATTCTACCACTCAGAGATCTCGATAGATAATGCGGTTGGTAGGTTGTACTCAACGAATTTCCCAACATAATTTCATTAATCATCTCTATGAACTCCCAGAAAATTACATTGTCCATTCGAACAAAGGCATTTGGTGATACCGCCAATGTAACATAAAGAAGGATCCCATCGCCTCCATATCGAACAATAATGCTCTTCCATCCCGACATCTATAACAAATACAAGATTACATTAATGAAATATCTGATCTTAACATGATTTTTCTAATGTCTTAATGTTTACACTAAAATTATCGCTACAATAAGAAAAATAGCAATCTAATCTAAGTCTAATTAAGCGAATTATGCCGACAATTATCTAAGCGAATTATCCAATAATTATAAATTGCGAAACAATCGAATTATCTAAACAAAATAATAATAAATCTAAAGATATTTGCTCAATTTAAACAAAATAATAAATTGCTCGAATTATCTAACAAAATAATTCTAAAGATAGTATTATAAATTGCTCGAATTATCTAACATAATAATAAATCTAAAGATATGAATAATAAACAAAATAAACAAAATAATAATAACAAATCTAAATAAAACTAAAGATAGTATTATAAATTGCTCGAATTATCTAAACAAAATAAATCTAAAAAAATTTAACAATAATAAATCTAAATAAAACTAACAATAATAAATCTAATATCATAAACAACAATAATTGGAAGATTATCCTAATTGATTTCATTTAAAATTAATTGATTTCATTTAAAATTAAAACAACAACAATAATTCGAAGATTATCCTAATAAATCTAAAATTATCCTAACAATAATTGAAGATTATCCTAATAAATCTAAAATTATCCTAATTGATTTAATTTAAAATTAATTTCTAAAACAAAAATCTCTCTCGATTGAATAGTTTTATGTCTCGGTCGATATTTCCTTGTTTCCGATCGGCGGAGACATCAATTAATAATTAGTATTAAATTCATTTGATAATTAGAAGATTCCGTTCGAAAATAAGCTCTCTCCCATTGAAAATAGCTCTCTCCGGTCGACAATTGAAGATTCGGTCGACAATTCGAAGATTCGGTCGAAGGAATCGTGTTAATTGATAATTTCCGTGGACCAATTTTATGTTTTCGAATGAATAATTAATTTAATTATGTTTATAGAATCAATAAAAATTAAATTACATTAAAATCCCTCTCTAAATCGACCAATTCCTTGATTCGGTCGTAGGAATCAAGAAATGGTCGTGGGAGAGAGGATTTTAATGTAATTTAATTTTTAATTCATTTATGATTTTTAGAAACCCATAAAATCATTTATTTATCTATTTTTCATATAATTCCTTTAATTCATCATTGGAGAGGATTCCTTTAATTCATTTATTTTTCATATAAAAAGCCATAAAATCGTATAAAACATCTAATTTCATCTAAACTAATTATATGCTATATAATTATAAATAATTATCTAAACGAATTATATCGAATTATATATACTAATAATGCAATAAAATCCAAACACTAAACAAATTATCCAATTAATTTAATTATCTAAATTATATATCAATTATGCAATAAATTCAAAACACTAAATGAATTATCCAATTAATTTAATTATCTAAGCGCAATAATTTATCCATACCAATAAACAATAATAAATCTAAACAAAAATAACAATAATAAATCTAAACACAAATTAATATCATAAACAACAATAAATTCAAAACACGTCGAAAATAAATAAAAATTGAATAACTTACTTGTTGAGACATAGCTCTTGGGTTGTGGATCGAAATGAAGAGCGAAAATTAGGAGCAAGAGCAATAGCAATGTAATGAAGAACGAAAATTAGGAGCAAAGAAAGAAGCAATAGCAATTTGTTGGATTTGTATTTATTCTTATCGAATTGTATAAATAGGAGAATTGGTTCAATTATTGATTTACTTTTACGCATTTATTTGTCTTCTTCAATTTTTTGCAATTATTTGTCTTCTTCAATTTTACGCAATTCTTCAATTTTTACGCAATTTTAATTTGTAAGCTTTTACTTTTCGTAGTACTATTTTGTACACTATTAATTGTCTGGTAAATATGAAGGATAATTTCAATATTAAATATTTCAAAATTCATAAGTTGTGTTATAATTTCACATTTCAATATTTTACAAAATTTCCATAGATTACCTTTAAATATTAATTTAAATATCATACATTCAATTTAAATTAATTAGCCTTGTTTCCGATCGAAAAATCGTTGATTCCGGTCGACCCTTTGATGTTACCGGTCGACCGGAGACATGAATTAATAATTAGTATTAATTTCATTTCATAATTCCTCTCCAATCGACCAATTTCAACATGAATTAATACTAATTATTAATTCTTTGATGTTCCGATCTGAATTAATTAAAATTGTATTAAAAATCCTGTCTCCAGTCGACCTATTCAAAATTTGAATTTTTAATTAAATCCTCTCTCCGGTCGATTTTTAATTAATTCCTCTCCGGTCGAGATGCATCCAGTCGACCTATTCAAAATTTGAATGTTTAATTAAATCCTCTCTCCGGTCGATTTTTAATTAAATCATCTCTCCGGTCGAGATACATGATTTAATGATTTAATGCTTTTAACATAATTTAATGATTTAATGATATCATTCATATATAAAGTAATTTAAAATAATAATAATATCCAATACACTGAAAATAATTTCCCAATCATTTATTGATTTGTTATGTTTTCGGAGTTAGTGTTATGTCATTTCACTGACCAAACTGGCGAAACTCACTAGAAATATATATTAAAAAATATAAATGGGTATGTTGTGTATTGATTTTGTAAAATGGGCATGACCTGTACACACTTTTAGAAATGTGTGTAGTTTGATATATTTTCCCTATTTTTATTGGGTCTAGCCCAACGTATCAAGAAGATAGTCAGGCATTGACCCAAAGATCATTTATACTTTTTGAGGTATGTTAAAACTTGTTATTTCGGATATCTTTACTGACATGAAAAGACCGGAGCATATGCCGAATTGATCGGAGATTCAGAAGATAATCTTGGATGATATCCCAAATCTAAAGACCATCCTCGTAAAAACGAGTCAGATCTGCCAGACGTGTAAAGGAGTTATAAAGAGCCATGTCAAATCCAAATCAAGGTTCCAGATCTGAAACGCGTCGGCAACTAGGCGATAGACCGATTGCTGAAGTCCAATTTTGAAGGAAAAAAAGTTTTAAAGATACAAAGAGATCCTATGAAGATGTGTCATTAATTGATGTGTTTTTATACTTATATGCATATTCATGTAAATCCATATCGGATTAGTAGCTATTAGGTTATAAGTTCTCTATAAATAGTCTAGATCTTCTTGTAAACGACACTTTCACATATGCTTACATCTCTGCATACGCACTCAATACTTGTACAAAACATTATACTCATTTTATTTCGATCACGTTTTTCCGACAAGGTCCTCAAATATTCGACATGGTATCAGAGCAGGTTTTAGGATCTGTCTCTGTTGCCTCTTATCATTTCCACCTAGTTACATCTAAAATATGGCTGATACTACATCACCAATGGCGCTGACCATCGTCCTATGTTAACCCTATTCTACCACAAAATCATCATCCTATCTCATTAAGCTCTCGGATGGAAATTATCTCATTTGAAACAAATCTTAGCAGCTGTAAGAGGCTATGGATTAGAGCATTTTCTCCTTTGAAATCGACCACCTCCGAAACTATAGTCGTTCAAAACTCGAGAGACAAAGAAACTCGATCGAGTTCTTGATTTGGCATAAGCATGATCAACTTCTCTGCATGGATCCGGTCCTCATTATCCGAAAGCACCATGATCATGGTGGTAGGTTTGTCACGAGCAAGGAGATTTGGGAAGCTTTGGAGATCGGTTTGCCAACCAATCTAAAGCGAAGATGATGCGAGACAAGCTACAACTCAAACCTTAAAAAGGATTCTCTCACGATGAGAGGTTACCTTAACAAAGTAAAGACTTGTTGTGATCTTCTTGGATCTGCTTTGGATGTAAAATTTCGAAGAAGATCAAGTTCTCCATATTCTAGCGGGACTCGACCTTGAATATGATCCCGTCATGGTTAGTATAACATCAAGATTTGAATCATGGACTATACAAGAGGTAAACTCATTGTTGCTCGACGAGTCAAGACTTGAATCCACCAAAGTAACACTGTTAACACGGATGGGTCTCAACCTTGACTAACCTCACACAAAACTATGGCCAAAGAAACAACTCTTTTCACAAAACACTAGAGGTGGCTATCGAATAACAATAGAGGTGGAGGTAGGAATTACGGTTTCGTGGTGGAAGAGGTGGCGAGGCGGTCTGCGGAAATAAGCCAATCTACCAACTGTGTTAAAAGCAGGGGCATGCCGCCTACCGTTGTTAGCATCGCTTCGAACAAACCTTCATACCTCAACAGCCCCAACAAAGGCAACAGCAAACATTTAACTACCAGCAACAACAAAATTTTCATCCTAATCCCACCTTGAACATGGCTCAGGCACCTGGAAATCAATCTCATCCCAGTTTCTCCGAGTATAACTTTGATAGTGCATCGTAGTATCCAGATTCGAGCTACAAATCATGTCACCAACGACTTCTCCAACCTCAACTCAATGACGGAGTATCATGGAGGTAATAAACTTCAACTTGGAAATGGTTTGGTGTGAACATTTCTCATGTTGGAAACTCGCTTTTAAACCTTCTTCCCTTCCTAGTTCTAAGTGTTTTACTCTTGAAAACCCTCTTCATGTTCCTCAAATCACCAAAAATCTACTTAGTGTGTCCCAATTTGCCCAAGATGATAATGTCTTCTTTGAATTTCACCAATCATATCCACTCCTACTACATCTGTACCACAGACAACTCCTACTTCTACTCATCCCATTCCTCATACATCTCCTTCTCCTACTTCCACTCCTATTCCATCACGCCATTCAATGGTAACACGGGCTCGTGTAGGAATTTTTAAACCCAAATTCTACTCTTCTTATGCTTCTGTTCCATCACGCCATTCAATGTGTTATGCTTCTCCTGACTTTCTCAAAACTGAACCGAAAGCTCGCTCTGATACCATGAAAGAAAATAGAAAAATTGCAGGAATAAAACAAAGCCATGTTTTAATTATATGTCAAACTATTTTCATTGTTGCACACGAAACAATACAGCAAAGGTATACTATATATAGCACCTAACAGTAAACCTAAGCCTGCAATGTAAGCTACATGGAAAACCCTAAAGTGACAACATTAACTTTATCTGCAACACACATAAAGAGCTAGCAAACTAAAGCTTGTAACAGAAAGCTTTGAATCTGAAATAGTCACGTACGTGCTCGTTCATAAACTTGTTACTATGTTGAACAAGCCAAAGTGGCACTCCAAGTGGGCAAACTAAGATGAGCTGGAACATTGTTTTGACAGCTGGGAGTTTGGCTCTCTTCCTTTGACTTAGGAGCAGGAACAACATATTCTATTTTCTCTGAGATCAAGTCTTGCGACTCATGCACACATTCACTAGCCAAAGTATGAATGCTAACAAACCTTGAGCAACCAATCTAACTTTATACCGAGAAATAACACCGTCGACTTGGCGTTTAATCTTGAACACCCACTTGCAACCAATTAGATTTTCACCTGGAGGAAGAGGAGTAAGACGCCATGTCTGTTTGCCAAGTAAAGCATTGTGTTCGGCTGTCATAGCAAATTTCCAAACTGGAGTTCGTAGAGCATCGATTTAGATGACGGAGATCCACTACTAGTTTTTGTGTTTATCTTGGTAAGAATTTGGTATCTTGGGCTTCAAGAAACAACCATTGTGTTCAGATCAAGCACGTGTTGAGTATCGAAGTCTTACACAAGCTATCTCAGAAGTCACCTGGATTCAGTCCATTCTTACAGAACTTAGAATCAAAGTTCGTCATCCACCAACAATTTGGGTGGATAACCTTAGCATTATTGCTTTGGCTCTAACCCAGTCCTTCATGCAAGGACGAAACACATTGAACTTGATATCCATTTTGTAAGGGATAAGGTTGCAGCCAAGCAAATTGATCTTCGACATGTGCCGTCAATTGAACAAGTTGCTGACATTTTTACCAAGCCACTAAGCTACCAATTCTTCTCAAGGCTTCGAAACAAACAGGGAGTTTGTTCGACATCCTTGCTCGAATTGAGGGGAAGTGTTAGCATTCATACTTTGGCTAGTGAATGTGTGCATGAGTCGCAAGACTTGATCTCAGAGAAAATAGAATATGTTGTTCATGCTCCTAAGTCAAAGGAAGAGAGCCAAACTCCCAGCTGTCAAAACAATGTTCCAGCTCATCTTAGTTTGCCCACTTGGAGTGCCACTGTGGCTTGTTCAACATAGTAACAAGTTTATGAACGAGCACGTACGTGACTATTTCAGATTCAAAGCTTTCTGTTACAAGCTTTTGTTTGCTAGCTCTTTATGTGTTGCAGCTAAAGTTAATGTTGTTACTTTAGGGTTTTCTATGTAGCTTACATTGTAGGCTTAGGTTTACTGTTAGGTGCTATATATGGTATACCTTTGCTGTATTGTTTCGTGTGCAACAATGAAAATAGTTTGACATATAATTAAAACATGGCTTTGTTTTATTCCTGCAATTTTTCCTGTTTTCTTTCAACCTTCAAGGTTACTTTCCTCAAATATTCGAAATACTGCATACACAAAATCAACTCTTTCTTATATACTCTCTGGTTATTTCTATTAGTTCGTTAATCGTTTATTACTTGTTTGTTGAAAGTTCAGACGTTCGTGATTCTTGCTAACTCTCCCTTATTTCGCGGCAGATTGCTATCTTGATCACAAGGTTTTTATTTTATTTTCCTCAATTTTTTAATGATTTAGCATTGATTAATGTTGAAGGAGAATCCGACTTAACACGGACAAACTTTTTTTTTAAGCGGCAAACATTGTTTAAAGTATTGACTTTGCGGGCTCGTTCCTTATTAGAGATTGAATTGATAAATAATTAGTATCAATCTGATCTAGGCAATTAGGCGTTAAGGACTCTCCTTGTATGGGTGAATATTTTATTTATGATTTGTATCAATAAATTTATGAATTAAATAAAATTAAAATTCGGTTTAATTTTTTAACTAACTTCAAAGAAAGATAAAAGATTAATAAATTAGATTTTGATTTCTATATGTTTTAATTTGATTGTCTTAATTATAATTTGTGATGTATAAGAAAAAAAATTATTAACATGAACTAGAGGTAAACGATAGTCAATTAGTCACGGTAAATACTCGCAAATCTTATGCAGCACATCGATCATTTATACAATGGCATACATGTTATGTTAGATATGTTTAGAAAATGCAAGTTGATCTTAAAACAATATTTTGTGAGGATGTCCACGTATACAATTACTTATTTATTTTTTTCAGTACAAATGATATTTTTATTCAAAGTCATTCTCTACATATTGCTTACGCAAGCGTGGACTCCTGAAGTCTTCATGCATAGCGCCTCTCCACCCTATCTATGCAAAATCACAATTGCAGTTGGTCTGATCCCCAAATGCTGCACCTAATCTTCAGGTAACTGCTTTTGCTTTTGATGCTAATAACTTTCCCTTGTGAGGAAGTGGGGAGTGGTAGATGTTTCTTGCTGCACAAAGGGTGTGGAATTGTTAGAGTGACTCCAATGGCAATTTTGTTCCCATTTTAAAAGTTGGAGCCAACCACAAAAAATTGACTCCGACTTGACTTTTAGCTATTTTTTTTAGTTCTATTATTTTATTTATCTTTTATCTCATTTCTTCTTCTTCTTTTCTATTTTATTTTTTGAAAATAGGCAATTTAAATCCATAAAAATATATTCAAGACCTATCTTGAATTAAAGATCGCAAAGAAATCTTTCATTCTACACAAAAATTGTAAAAAATAGAATTTGAATTTAAATTGATTAAATAATAAATGAATATAGACATATATAGATATAAATGTATGTATATTATAGTGACACCCATATAAAAGTTGATTTTATAAGTATATGATTGGAGAGAAAATTATAAAGAAATCAATGGATTTTAAAAGCTATGTAGCATTTATGTGGTAACAAAAAAGTTGTTGTCCAACTTTTAACATTGGAGACACCCTTACTGTTAGCCATGGATTCTTCTTTAAATTTGAAAAGATATTATATGAAAAGATATTTGGCAGTAGTATATAAAATTTAGTGCAACTTCGTATTCCCGGAAATGATTATTAAGTGAGGTCACCAAAATATGTACTAGTACCGAATTTGCATTTCTGTGTTTCAGATGGGTTATTATGAGCCCAGAATACAATATGAAATCTGTAATTAGGCTGATGTTAGCTCAACATAAAACAGGTCGATGCTGCTTACCAATATTCAGGTTTTACATCAACTGGATTGTTTTCCATCATTTAGGATAAAGGTGAAGGCTATATCTGTAGCGGGAACATCGAAGCATTATCACCATTTATGTAACTTTGTACTGCGTAAAATTGCAATGAAATAATTTCTAAATTAAAATATTATTCATCATGTTCTTCTTAATTAAATATCATTAGGGACTCGCACTCACCAATTAAACAATAACTCCACCAAACCACAACGTTACTTGTCTTTATCCTCCATATTTACCACAAATTCAAATTGAAAAAATAATCAAACCAACATATTCTCATTTTACAACTTATAACACCAAAATCATTATTTTTATACAAGAACCAGTAGAATCCGTAAACTGCATTGAAAATCCTAAAACTATAAATAAAACCAAACATCCCCATATATATTCATTCCCATGCAGAAGTGAAGCCAAAGCTAATTTATGTACATATAAGATTTCTACTGCTACACTACAACAGAGTTTATCACCCGATATATGGATACGAGCCCGGACTCTTCATTTCAATCTTATTATCCCATTTCCCACAATTCCAAACGCAATCAAGAATCCGAAACATCATAAGAAAAAAGACGGTTGTTCAAATAATGGGATGGACTAAGGTTGCCAAGTTAGCAACAAACATTGAAATTTCTACAAATATGAAAAACACCATATATTTTTCCAGTTAAACAAGAAAACAAGTAGGGAAAAAGAAACTAATTGTATCAACAACCACAAAAAAAAAGCAGCAGATAAACAGAACTTCAAATACAACCATGTCTATGTCGAAGCAGAAGCAGCAGCAGTCGTATGCGAAACACGACTCGCAATTCTTCCCCTTCCAATTCCACTACTCTTGGCGGCAGCAGCACCGAGCTTCTTGCCACCCTCATTAACTACTCTCCCAGAATCAGACGCCGCGGTCTGCCGAGTGACCGACCTCGACGACGTCGTCCATCGGTCAGTCGATTCAGCAGAATTCGGCTCCCAGCTGGAGGAAGACGCCCACTGCTGCTGGCTTCCAACGAAGCTGTTGCTGCCGGAGGATTCCTGCTCCTCCAAATCGTCGTCTCCTGCCGCGGACGACACCGTGCCCCTCCTAACCGTCACGTATTTGTGGAAGCTAGGCTGCATCAGATCATCGCTAGCTACAATCTCCGATTCCAAAATGGGGTCCCTTATTTCCTGCTTCGCCTTCCTCACCTTGATTTGGTCGGTGGTGGAGAGGTTGGAGGCGGAGCTGGAGTTGAGATCGGCCACGGCTTCGAGGATGGAGCATGCCTTGGTGACGCACGGCGGCAGAGAGATTGGCGCAGGTGGCGGAGGAGGAGGGGCGTTGTTTTGGTGGAAATTGTGGATGTCTTCGAGCAGAAGCGCGGTGTAGGATGAATTAGGATTTGTTAGGGTTTCAGGATTGATGTCGAGATCTCGGGATAGGCGAGATGACCGGCTTCGCGTCACCGCCGGCGGAATTACGTTTAGTCCGCCATTGTTGCCTGCTATTTTCTGCTCGGCATTTGCTAATTTCTGTTGAGGCGCCGCCTGCAACATGCCGAATGCATTCGGTTTCATGAAAATATGCTTCATTTCGAGTTGAATTGGAACATTAGGTTGATACACTATTGGAAATTTTTCGACTTGAAGAATGGAAAGAATTGAATGGAGAATTTACAAACCTGTGAGATGATGTTGGTGTCGATCTCGGAAAGAGGATTTCTTCGGTAAGGAGAGTGTTCGGCTTTCCTCGAATTGCTTCGACTAAGAGAAATCGCCTGCTGCTGGTTCTGGTTCTGATTATCGTTCGCAGCTCTCAACCTCGCCGGAGATCTTGCTCGCGGAGACGCAGCGCTTCTCGCATCTCCTCCCACATTTCTCTTCACTTGAATCCTCTTAACGCCGGCCGCCGCCTCGCCGCCTGCGTTAGTGATCTTGTCCATCGCCATGGCCGGCACCGACACCATCTTCCCCGGCCGGGGGTTAGCATTTGCGGCGGAGGAGTTGGAATTAGCCCCACTGTTTGTAGGTATTGGGGATTCAGATCTTCTACCGGGAGATCTGCTCACCCGCCTCCCGCAGCTTCTCTCCCGGCTTCCGGAGCGCTGCTGCGCCGCCTGGTCCCTCTCCCGTTCCCTACTCGGAGTCCTCCGCCGCCCTTGCGACAGGCGGCGCTCCCTCCTCCGGTTCTCCCTCGCCACCGCCTCATCATCTCCGTCGGCATTGTTGTCGTCGCATCTCCCGTTCTCGGTGTCGAAGTCGTAACTCCTCTTCGACCCAGAATACTTCCTCCCGCCGCTCTCCGAAGAGAGCACGGCCTTCCCGGTGGAGGAGCTTCGGCTGAGGCGGCCGCATTGTATCAGAATCGCGTCCACCTCTTCCTTAGTGCAGCTCGAAGTCCTCACCGGCGCCGCTCCTCCGCCAACGCCGCCTTCCAAACAGTTGCTAGAGCTCGCGTTCTTACCCTTTTCGACGAATTCTTCGACTTTTTTCACCTCGGCCTTCTCCTCCTCAGATTTCTGCCGCTCGACTTCGTAGCTTTTGCGGTGCTTGATTATGAAAATCTCTTTCTTGACGAGAGTTTCTTCTTTCTTCTCCGGCTGAGCTTCAGATTTGAGCTTTGCCGGGGGGTCAGGGAGCGCTACCGGAGGCTGAGAAGAAGCGCATACATTCTTCTTGCTCAAACAACTGCCCATTTTTAGTTCGGTATCAATAAACTAAAATTGAAAAAGAATTTGGAGAAGAAAATTTTGAAAAAGTTTCAAAATTTTGTAGTGGGGGAGAGGAGAGAAAGATAAGAATAGGGTGTAGTGTTCAAGGAAAGAACTCAAATTACTAATAAAGATGGCACTTTTTGTAGGGTGCAGAAAGAGACACCAATTTCAAATTTTGACAGAGGCGGGGCAATCAGTATAGCCGTTATCATTAAACTTTAAAGTTTAAACGACCGATCATATTTGTTCATTTAATATGTCCATAAAATTCGATCATTTTTTTTATATAAATGAGCTTCACCTAAAAATCAATATTTTTACCTACACTCAATTCACTTATTTATAAAAAAAAAATCACTCATGTTTCATCTTTTCACTCACATAATATATTTAATTATGTTGGTTCCATTCTCCATTCATTTTACACTCATAGCATTTATTAAAATCCATATCTACAAAAGCTAAAACTATATATCATGGATGAAGGGAGTATTTCAAATACTATTGCATATATTTTCAAAAGACTAGCAAGCAGAAAATAATATTAGAATGTATGATAAAATGAAGTATTTCTTCCGTCCCATCAAAGATGACATGTATTCTTTTTTTAATTATCTCATCCAAGATGAAATGTTTCTTTTTTAGAAAATAATTATCTCTTCAAAAGTTATAGTACTTACCTACTTTTATCACTTTTATCATTTTATACTTTTCTCTTAAATAACAATGCTGAAAAGAAATGAATCATCTTGAATGGGACAGAGAGAGTACTATTTAGATCAACTCCAACGGTTAACTTTATTATAGAGTTAACTATATACTATTATAAAGTAAATTATAGAGTAATCATATATTCATTTCCAACTGTTAACTTTAAATTTAACTCTATAATGGAATATTCTACTTTTATTCTTTCTATTATTAAATTAATGTTTTAATGTAATTATAATATATATATATATATATATATATATATATATATATATATATTTGTATTGCAATTTATGTTATTGTATTTTTTAAATTTTATATAATATCTTTTATGGTTTTATGTATAATAACTTTTTATGTTTTTCTATAAAATAGAACTCTTCGGTCAAACTTTTGAAGATTTTGTTCGACAGTAGATTTCTTTTTTCTCAGCCGAAGACTTCAAAAATACGAATTTTAATTTAAACAAAGAAATTTAATTCTAAAAAATTGAAATTCATGTATCAAGATTTCGATCGATAAACCATTGTCTCTGGGCTTGAAACTTGTCTCTAACACTGTCTTCGACCGTTAAACTTGTCTCTGAAGTGTTGGAGACAAGTTTTTCGATCGGAGACAATGGTTTCACGATCGAAAATCTTGATTTTCTACATGAATTTTAATTTCTTATAAATTTACATGTTTAAATTAATTTTTTAACTCTTCGATCAAGAATAATAGTTTATATTTGCAAAATTGAATAAAAGGAAAACAAAATAGCTAAAATAAAACACAAAAGAAAAAGCAAGAGAGAGAGAGAGAAACTAAGAGGGTGTTTGGTGAGCTTATAAGCTCAGCCAAACACCCTCTAACGTGATGAACAGTACCTGCTCCAACAAGCATGATATTGTTCATTAACTTGGTTCAAGCGTGGCGGTTGCGTGACCATTGGAGAGACCATCCATGCTAGACAAGCGGATTCCTCTATAATGCAGTAATTATTGGAGTTGCTCTAGAGATGGCAATCGGTCGGGCGGGCACGGATAGTGCCGAACCACTTTCGTACCTGCGAAAATGATCCCCGCCCGTGACCTGGGACGGGTAGGAGATTTCCACCATACTCGCGACCCGCGGGTTGGCGGATACCCGTGAACCCGCCACCCGACGAGTATCCGCCACCTGCCACCGCGGACTACCCGCGAAACCTTCACCCGCGACCCGCGAAACCAAGCATTTCAAAAAACACGAAAATATCACTAACAAATCATAAATCATAAAGTTCAAATCCACAATTCCACATTCAAATCCATAAAGTTCAAATCCACAAATCAATAACACAATGAAAATTCAGAATTTGGAAATTAATTAATTAATAAAATAAGTTATTAGATGGGAGGGTTTCACGGGTTCGTGGGTAATTGCGGGTATTTTTATGGGTATTTTTGGTACACGGGCCATGGTGCACGGTAGTGCCAAACCATTTTCGCATCCATGAACTAAATGGTCTTAGTTTTAAACCACTAACATACACACGGCATTTAAATGTCTACCAAACCCACAAATAATCAGCGGATACCGCAGATTTCGGTATCCATGGTCGATTGCCATCCCTAAGTTGCTCTTATAATATATAAATAAATAAAAATTATTTTCTTATATTATTTAGGAAAACAATAAAAAAATAAAGATTGATGTCAGATTACCTACTATTGTTTGGACACTATTAAAAAATTTATCCCACAACATAAATATTTAAACAGAGACGAAAAAAAAGGAATCTTGATCCATATTTGAATATTTAAAAATTTCGACATTTGACGTTAAATCATGTTATATTTGTGTTGTCGGACTGAGACAATAGAATTTAGAAATTCAAACTTGGATTCATGATTATTTTGATCAATGCTGAACTATTGTTGCTAAATGATAAATACACATCAATAATATTTTGGTCAAGAAATGAAGTTTTTACACTAGAATTAAATTAGTATTTCCATACCTTAAAATTTGTAAAGAAAAGAAAAGATGATGCCATGATGGAGTGATATGGACTCCAATCAAGTTATGGGCTCTGTGCCTCTGCGGATCGTATTTATAATTAATCATTTATATATAGACTATAGTTATATAGTACAGATTTTTGTCCTTCTTTACGCAACAAATATTCGCTTATTTGGATATATAATGTAATTCGATGACGATCCAAATATATGAGTATAAATTTTAATTTATTTTACTCATAGACTTAGCTCAATTAATTAAAAGATAATAATAAATTTAAAACAAGGTAATTAATTGACTAACTCTTTTTAGTGGATAATTAATTGACTAACTTTTGCTGTAATTGCTTGTTGCATTTAATAAAACCTTACAAGTAGTTGTGGGAAATAAATATGAAGAAATAAATTAAAGTGATGGATTACTTGAAAAATAGGTAATTTGAAGTGACGTTTTATTTTGAAAAACGAAAGTAGCGTTCCACATCACTCAATACTAGTCAGATTTGTTTTTATTTTGTTTTTTGAATTGGATGGTCAGAATAAATAAAGATGAGTGGAATTTTAGATGAGATATAGCTAGCTCAAATAGTAATACTTGAGTCACCTAAAGTTTATTTCTTTAGTAAAAGGTTTTGTTTCGAGTCTCGCTAACATATGAGTTGTTTCAATATTTTGTTTAGATATATTTTAATTTGCACTAGTTTGGCTATTATACATATTATTGGTTTTCTTTATAATATATATTCTATATTTTGTATATATATAAAAAAAAGTTGAACTTAATTACACCACCATAATTATACATTTTTTATATTTAGTTGGGAAAAGGAAACTTGAGAACAATCTTCTATCACTCATGAGAGATGTGCTATTATTCATATTTCCATATTAAGGAGTTTTCTCATCATAATATATATATATATATATATATATATGGGATAGATCAAATGAGAATCACAAGTATTTTGAGAAATGAGAACTAATCTTGAGCGTTTATTTGATATGATCTTGTGGTCCATAATTACTTAAGTAGCATCTCATTATGATTTACTGATTTTAAGAGTGAGGTTAATTAAGTAATTACCATATTTCTTTACCGTTTCGTGACTATAATTACGGATACAGATATGCATATTTATGGTATCTCATTTTTCATAATCTTTTTATTTGTTTTTATTATCCTCACAATTATTGCTTTTTGCTTAATCATTTTTCTTCTCCATCGAGATAAATGACATCAACATGTAAGTTATTGTGTTTTATTATAATTTTTTGAATAATTGATTTTTTTTAGTTTAAAAACTTGTAGAATTTTAAGAAATATATATTTGTTTGTTTTCTTTAATGGATGCGCATAATATTTTCTCAAATATGCACATGCAATGATGTCATGGACGTTTTTTTTTTTCTAGTTTGTTATCTTAAATTATTTTCATTATGCTCAATCTGTTTTTGTTCTTTTTCAAGATAAAAGTCTTCAACATGTATGTTATTCTATTTTATTACAATCTATTGTATATTCATTTATTTATACTTTCTAAAATTGAAAAATGATAAGGATTATACGTTTGTTTGTTTAGTTCAAGTGAGCTTATGATTTTTTGTTCAATTTACAATTATGCAACTGCTAAATTATATCTATTCATTGTCATGAAGTCTCTCAAAAATAAACAATATTCCTCAAAAGTATATTATGAGACGTTGGACGAAGATAGACGAATACATGAATGCTCTTACTTTTGTTTAGAAAGACTCTAATGGTAATAACCATTTGCTCCTTGAACTTTGCAAAAGTATTGATCACGTTGAAACAACAATGAGCTTAAAGACCGTCCGTATTCACATTATGCACAAAATAATACTACACCATGTACATTTAAAACTACATATATGCACATGAATATTGTTCCCCAATATTTTTTTTTTAAAATATTTATAAATATCGTTACAACTAATTTGCATAATATGCACAATAAGACTATGGGTAAAACAAACTATACATAATATACAAACCATGTTAATAATATAACTACATGCAAACGATATTAATGTATGTATTTTTGGGATGTCAATAAAGATAGTTAGCGATGCTCGTGTTTTCAGCCTTGGTAGTGACATATCCTCATAATCCTCTTCAATATCAATGCTCATGTGCAAGTTTATGCGCCAGCATAGAACGTTCTTCAGGCACATAATTGGAATAGATGACATTAAATCATCAAAATCATCACCCTCCATTTTGTGATAAAATTTCTTTTAGCTATTGATTTTTTTTCCTTCATTTTTATTCTGATTTCCTGAAAATCAAATCATAAACAATACCTTATTATAAATTAAATCATTTTTCTTGCACAAATATTTAAACACATAATGTAATGTATATTGCTATTATGTTGATACCTGAAATATTAACAGCCTAGTCTATCTCATCTCGTGTCGTCCTAGTTTTTATTTTCAGTTGTGATATACCAGAGCCTACATTAAACTGGAACTACTTAATAATAAACTCATTAAATATTAACACGGGTAGTTGTATGCATAATGTTTAAATAGAATATATATATATATATATGTGTGTGTGTGTGTTTAAAATAATAATTCATTAATATATGTACTTTATTAATCGCATTATGCACAAAACAATACTACACCATGCACAGTTAAAACTACATATATGCACAGGAATATGAGACCACAACAATTTTTAACAAAAAATTTATAAATATAGTTACAACTCAGTTGCACATTATGCACAATAAGACATATGTAATGGAATTGTACTGAATATATGAAACTATGTACAATAATATAACTACAAACATATGATATTAATAATGTATTTATGTTATGCACATGATAGATTGATGTGATGCACGTCACATAATGAATAATGCATAACTTATATGGATTCATGTACAACACACATTCAGTTATGCACAACATACATGTGACGACCCGACTTCCCAATGAAGTACGGATCATATGGATCGTCACCGGTATGATAAAGCAGCGGATATAAACATAATTAATCAATGCAATTAACCATTTAACTACTCAACAATGCATAGACTAAAAATGAATAAGCTATTCAATACCAACTCAAGTCACAGAAGGACTCGTCAAAAGGTTCAAGGTTCAAATATAACCCAATCAGGGCACAATTCAAAGTACGAGGTACGACCTCAAATTCAATACGGTATGAAAGCAGTTATAATCAAAACATCAAAAATTATCAGAGTTAGGCAGCAATAAACGTGTGGATATGCATATGACGATGCATGCCCAAGGTTCTAGAATCATTTCTAATTAAGCAACAAAACAATTGCTACTCTGCACCACCTCGCACCCATCATCGATCCTTGCTCAACCTGCACATCAAAAACGAGATGTAGGACTAAGTACAAAAGTACTCAGTGGACTCATTGCCGAAAATATTTTCTTTATCAAAAGTTATTGAACTGCCCACAATAGCACATGAGGATTTTGGTTAAAAGACTCATGCCTATCAAACGTTTTATCATTTTCCAAAAGCGTCAGGCATGACTATTTTATCCACGTTGTTCCCATATCTGATCATTCATTCATTCATTCATTCACGCACTATGGGTGGCCACCTACACATAGTCGCCGTGACCGGTCGAGGTAGCTAACCTTAACACACAGTCATATGTGTACACAATCCGAGTTAGTCCTTAACTAAGTCGGATCCGATCATACCCTTTTTTAAAGTTGGTGGACCAACTCATTCACACACCACATTGGATATACCAATCTCAGATAGGATCGCAACAAAACATAAACATTTGGCAGTCAATAACAGTTCATGTGATAATATTTCATAAAGCTTTTATAAATCATGCTTTGAGATAGATATGCATATCATTTTGTTTCAAGAGAGCCCACCGCTAATCTAAAGCTAGTAAGTCTAAGTGAGAGGGGTGTGGTTGTTCTTCCTCGCCGACTACGCATACGATCAAACCCTTCATAAGAAAATAACATTTCTTAGATTCTTTCTATCGATCGAAGGTCGTGTATAAATTTCGACTTAAGGTTCCCAATTAGGGTTTCTTTATGATTTCATGTGATTGTTTTTAAGATAATTTCTATTATCTTATATTCCAAATTTTCAAACTATTTTACTTCATTATTCATAGATGAACCTCAACTTATGAATCATATACTCCGAGTCTATCCTCGACTCTTAGCCTTATTGTTCTTCTAAACGTTATTACGTTATAGATTGTTAGTGTTCAAGTTATGATTGTATGTTATGATATTCTCAAGCCACTATCTAGACTTAAAAATTATAGTTACGTCCTAGTAGGTTGAAGCGATGACTTGTCGTATTAACACGACGACAAAGTGAGTCTTGACTTATGACTCAGTGATCACATGCTGTCATGTAAGTAAGTACTTAGGAATAGATGAATTCCTTAGGGAATATTACCTCGACTTTTGAGACATAAGGATCGACATCTTATGTTCGAATCTTTGTTTACACTTTACGACGTTGTTTGTTTCTCTTAACTCGTCGGAGATTGTATAAGTTGTATAATCGTTATTCGTTGTCGAGTTGTCTTAACGCTCAATCTAACGTCGTATTGGATTTTCGTTATTGAGTATTAACGTTGTAACTCGGCTTTTGGTTTCTTTAACTTAGGAACTCACGTTTGAGTATCCTATTATTAATAGGAAAACCTTAATTTGTGTCTAACTTCGATTCTCATTAATTCCTTCTTAAGTTATCGGAATTGGTCGATTTCTTTTGGATTCTCGTACATAAAGTATTATGTTGTTTACGTGGGGTTTTGTTTGTCGGTACAATATAAACATAACCATTCAACACTATACAATACCATACACAACATAAACTATACGAAAGCATTAGGAAACCCTAATTTCTAACATAATACACAATTATTGTGTATGTGTGCCTAAGTGTTCCATTCTTTCATCACAATCATAACCATTCATTAAAGGTTATAGATTAACTATCATAGCATCATTTATCATTGAAATTAAACTCATGCTTAACCATTTTGCAATGTTTTCGATAATTAGCAATAATTAGCATATGTATCCAATAAATTCCAATAAAATCATGTTATACTCCTATCATACTATACAGTTTAATTACCAACTCAATATCATCATATAAAATTTTAAACCATAGGTTAAAATGCATATAGTTTTCGGCAATCATAAATTAATGAGCTTTAGTGTTCAATAAATTCCACAAAAATATATCATGCTTATACCATATACTAAACATGAAATATCATTTCATATCATGCATTAAAATTTAAACCCATGCTTTTCACCACCCATATGTTTTGATTACTATATATATATATATATATATATATATATATATATATATATATATATATATATATATGTATACATATTCAATAAATTTCATTCCTTCACAACATGTTTATATTATGCAATAACATGTAATATTAACATTAAACATCAATTAATATTTATAATATGAACCAAATGCTTGGAATTCTTTTGTCCTCACACATATTTTACATATGTGTTCAATAATTCCAACAATGCATATTAGGTTCATATTATTTCTACACATAACATATCCTATCATTTTCAACAAATGAAATCAAATAAATCCTTAGATATATACATATAGTTTCGGTATTCAAAGGGAAAATAGGAGTAGTGTCTCAAAAATTTCAAGATTAATATATGATGTTCATATCATATATTAAACACTATATCTTAACTATTTTTCAACAAATAAAATCAAACAATGGCTTAAAAATACTTAAATAAATTCTGCCCATTTTTGAAAAATAGGAGTATTGTTTCAAAAATTTCAAAATTAATATATGATGTTCATATCATATATTAAACACTATACCTCAACTATTTTCCAACAAATAAAATCAAAATACAAGAAAATTCCAAAAATATTCTGAAAATTACCATATTTATTCTACATACCCCTAATACATCAACAAGAAACAATATCAAATAATATTCACAAAAGCATGCTTTATCACATATAAAAAGAATTATAACATAAATTGAAAAAAATATTAAACATTCTCCAAAAATTCTGAAATTTTAACTACAACCTTAGAACATCATTGTAAGAATTTTTCATTCATGGCTTGAGAGCATTTGGTGGCTCAAAAGTCACGAAACAAATGAGGAGCAAAACTATGGTTTTTCATGAAATAATTCAAGAAAAATCTAAAAAAAATTCTGCTCCATTAAAAATGGATAGAATGATGAGTGCTACATTTTTATGGTCTTAGAATAATTATTTGACGGTTGGAAAGTTTTGAAATGGAGGATTAAAGACTAAAAAGTGTGAAGAACAAAGAGAGAATTTTGAAAAAGAGAGAGAAAATGTGTTCCAAAAGAATGAGGCTGTAATGGACGCCCCCCTTATTATATTGGCAGCCCTAAGGGCTGTCATTACCCATTTGGGGTGGTCTTGGTGGTAATTGGGAGAAGGAATGGTCAAATTACCCGTTTTGGCATGTTAATACCGACTCTTTAAGTTTTAACGCGCTTTCGATTGATTTCTCAGAAGCTTAAGGTTTTATTATCTTAAATAGCCTTTAAAAGACTTATTTCAATGTTTATAATAATTTCATGAAGTTCGGATGGCATCCGATAAGTCAATTCCGAGTTATCGCGGAAAAACAGCGTCCGACGATTAAATTATGCTCATTCAAAATTCTATTGAATTCTTGAGATTTCATAATTAATTTGAGTCTTATAAATCATATTTAATTGATTTTGACCCTTGGTTCGAGTTTCGGGTCGTTCGGATCAATTTAGGGTTTTCCCGGTATATTTTCCCGGCGTTCGGTTAAGTTCTTCAGGAATTTCTTTCAGAAATTGATTCTTATAAATTATAAATTCATAATAATATATTACTTCATGATTTTGGTTGTTATCATTATTTTTCATGATTAGCACGGACTGAAAATTGTTCCGGCTCGTGAATAGTGCTTTTAAGACTGACCGGACAAGTATGCCCGAAAATTCTCATTCTTTGGCTTCTCACATGTTTTCGTGAGAGGATTCTAGAAATGAAATCCTTTTGTTAAGATTCATTCTCGATCTTTCATTCTATATTCAGGCTATTCAGAAAACCCTAATCCGGTAGGACTAGTCACTAGTTTTTGATTTCTCTAGTTTTCGATCTCCGAATCGATTCTAATTCATTTCTTTGGTTACCTTAAACATAATTAAGGTCTAAGCATCACAAATAATTGGTTTAAGCATCACTAATAAAAGTTTCAAATTTTTCGGGTTATTACAATACATGATCTAACAACATTTATTTCATAAAGCCAAAAGATTCGATACCTTGCAAGCTTGTGCACAACAAATTTTTAGAGGTTTTGACTCGAGGTCTTTTACCAAGTTCTTCACAGGATACATTAGCGGCCTTTTCGTCACCAGTTTGACAAGCATCTTTTTCTAGTACAATATCAGTGATTTGAGGTAGTACTTCATTTCTTGTTGCGATGCAAATTTAAATATATTATTTATTATAAGAATCCAAAATATATGTATACTTGTATTATGCACAAACACAATACCACACTATGCACATGTAAATATTGATATATACACACACAAAAAGATTATCGGTGTTATTGAAAGTGCTAAAGTATATGTGCATAGAATATAATATGTTGTGCACGCATGACGACATGTTTGTATGAAATATGCTTCAAGTGTGTTAAAATATAGGAATAACTCATATAAATGACTAACATGTACAACAACTTCATTATTCTAGAGTCTGGGTACAAAACAATAAAAAAAAATAGGTAAACCTTATGTAGGAGACCATGTTGAAACTATGACAACAAAAGTAAAGCAGATCTAAAGTATTATAATATTTAGAATATATTACGATAATGAAATTACCTATCTTTAAAGAAAAAGCTTTGAAAACTTATGTTGTTCGTGCATAAACGAAATCTCAAACTGGAACAAAAGAATCGATTATAATACAACATTGAAGATATTCGTGCGAGATCTCAAGAATCGTGAAAAGACTCAAAATTTGAGTAAAGATGGAACACAATTTTGTATATATGAATTTCGATTTCAGAGATTTGCAGAGGGAGAAATGTAGGCGATAAATTAGGGAAAATTGTGAGAAAGACAACAATTCCGTTAGGTGGGGTGGATTAATTTGGGTGGGGTTATTAAAGAAATTCACAATAATGCCCTTATCTTTATTCCAATAAGAAAAACCGTGTACAACTAATTCAAAAATGATCAAAACATTTTTTTAGATTAAACAAATATAAACCGTTGGATTTGATGATATATAGGGTGGGGATTAGTTCTTAGTTCTCATATAATAAGTTGTTCCCTCTATAACCAACCTATATATATATATAATTGGGATAATATAGTACCCAAGCATGGGTAGTATGTAGTACTCAATCTCATTCATTCATCTCATAGATCATATGATGGAGATTTTTAGATTTTTAAGCCATTGGACTGATTTTGCTACAGTAAGAGTAGATTAGTAATTTTATTTTTTATGTAATACAAAAAAATAAACCATGCATATTTTAGAACAGAAAACTCTATACATTTGAAACACAAAACGGCATATGTGTTAATAAAAAAATGAATGAGATTTGTTTCTCTAGAAATTACATGCATATTTTTATACATAAAACTACATACGATTGAATATAAAAATGTATAATGTTGAACACAAAATGTATATGAGATTGATTTCTCCAAAATTTATTCTCACATTTAGATCAATTACTTATAACTTTATAATTTGAAAAAAAATAAATGATCAACAATAAATTAAGAAAGAAAATGATCAATAAGATAAGTATTTGTGTATATTGGTGAAGATATAAAGAGAGATATCATGAATGAGAAACCTATGATTTTCTTTTTTAAAGCATGCATGTTTATGTTTCGTAGCATGCAGGTTTGTGTTTAGTCATATGCAGGTTGTTGTTTTGTAATATTCATAAAATATATGCATTATTTATATTTTTTAGTATATATGTTTACGTTTTATATAATGTATGTTGACGTTTTGTGATATGCATTTTTACGTTTTACAGTATGCATGCTTCATTTTCGACAGCAAAACTCTCCATTATCCTTCTCTGTCGTTCTGCCGCTTCCTTTTCTATTACTGGCAAACTTCGTCGTAAATCACCGCTATAACTTACATGTCTCTCGATCATTCAAAATCACATCTCTTTTTTCCACAAAATCCTTCAAATTTCTTCTCAAAATCTTATTTTTCTTTTCTCTTTTTTCTTTCAAAAGCTGTTGTCCGATGCTTCACACCGTTGTTGTCGCGCCGCCACCGTAGCTGATGTTGCACCGTCGCTGTTCGTCGTCACCGTCGTCGTAAAAAAATCGAAGAGGATCAAGAAAATCGGAGAGGGTAAGAAGAAGAAGAAAAATAATGCTAACTTTTTTATTTTTGCCCAACTTACCCTTGCAAAAAATTAAAAATAAATAAATGAAAAATAGGTTGTCTCATGTCAGCTTATGGTGCGACCACATGTTCAAAATCTGTGATCTAGATTGGGTATTATATACTACATGAGGACCGTGTACTAAGGGATATATCATGTAGAAATATAAATATTGGTAAGAAATAAGAAAATTGCACTGAACTTATAAAGTTATTGTACTAAACGTATAATTTATTAAACCAAGTTCAACATATAAAGTGTAGCATTGAATATAAAGTTGTTGCACCAATTTGGTACAATAAATTTATACATTTAGTACAATAAATTTATACGTTGGACGTAGTTTTCTTATTTCTTACCATTATTTACATTTATACGTGAACCATCACACACACACACACACACACACATATATATATATATATATATATATAATACACTCACAAATAAATTTGGATGGTAGGTCAATAATATTAGAAATTATACCTTGTATTTGAAAAAAAAAATTGTATATGAATTACATATGAGTGGTCTATTTGCTAAGATGTGTGATACTTCTTCTATTCCTATTGCAATATTATTTGTTGTCATGAAAGCAAAAGTAAATTTGTAACTAATATATTCTTGTATAGTGATGATTGTAGAAATTCTAAATAATTATTATAGTGTTATTGTGTATTTGTGTATTTAAATTATTATTATGATGTTTATGTGAATTATAGTTGATTATGAATTTATTTTAGAAGAGAAAACGTGTAAATTCAGATCTAGATCTTTGATCATGTGGATCTTGTAGATTTGGATCTAATTCTTTTGAACCCAATAGATCTGGACACGATCCGGGCCAAAAAAATCGGATCTAGATCTGAACTTAGCAAGATCCGATCTAGATCTGGTCCATTGTCATCCATGTGTAAAACAATGTTATTCATAAAAATGAAAAATGAGTAAAGATATATAATTTTTTTTGAAAGAATTAGTTTACAACCCACGATGGGGAATTTGTTATTTTGATTTTAAATTTTGAAAACTAATAAAATGCTATAAACATCCCGTCTCGATTGTGTAGTTTATCCTTATTAAATTTCAATTCAATGTTTTAATTTAGCAAAAGCTTGTTTTTGTGCCTTTTAACTATTAGATTTTCATGATATTGAGCCTATTGAACTTTTTATATTCCATTGAGACAGTGATAGAGCATTGTCTACAAATTTGAATCATTTGATGTCATTAATAGATTTCGGTTTTTCATTTACTTCTTGTAATTAATAACATTAATGTGTGTTATGTGCTAATAAAACCATTGAAATGTGTTTAAAAAGTTGCAAACCAAAATTAGATCAGTTTCCGATGAATCTTTGTGTACGTTCTATAATTTGAAGTTGTAAATATGTTGTGCATGAAAGTGAAACATGATAGTATTGCAAAAATGAATAAGAACGAGAAATTGTTCCAGTTTTTCCCTTTTCTGTTTTCTTTTTAAAGTCACGTCCATAGAAAAAATAGAAATGCAAATTCGGTTTAACTTTATGCATTACTTTTCAAATATAATAAATTGTCCTTGTTAACGAATAACGAGTCAGATGTTAGGAGTTTAATTTATGAGTAATAATTGAAAATAGCACAACATTTATCTATTCGTAGTTCTTTAAAACATTATAATTACAACACAATATTTACATTGTTTTTCAATCAGAACATGTATGTGCATATACATACTCAATGGAGGCCTTGCTAAGGACAAACACACTTTAACTTGCATATACTTATAAATTGAAGGCAATTCGTTAAAACTGTGTAGAGTTCATGTAGTTACTGAAATGCTGCTCACTTCCAAGTTCCAACGATTAATTCATCAAGATTATTGCTCATTTTGCATATATGCGGTCGCAAACATTGATGACAATAGATCGAATTTGGATCAGATCTTGCTATATTAAGATTCAGATCCGATTATTTTTTTGCTTGGGTCCAGCTCCGGTCAAAATCCATTGAATCTAAAAAAATTAGATTCAGACCATATCCATAAGATCCGTATGGTTTAGGGTCCAGGGTCTAGACCCAGATCTACATGTTTTCTTTTCTAAAATAAATCATAAATCAACTATAATTCACAGTAACAATAAAAATTATTTAGAATTTCTACAATCATCATTATACACGAATATGTTAGTTACAAATTTACTTTTGCTTTCATGACAACAAATAATATTGTAAATTGTAATAGCACACACATCTTAACAAATAGATCTCTCATATCTAATTTATATATAAAATTTTCTCAAATACAAGGTATAATTTTTTAATGTTATTGACCTACCATCCAATTCCATAACCTAGTTTATCCTCCAACTTCGATTAGAAAGAAAAATATATAATACACTTACAAAAAAAAATATAAATTACATATATGTATATTATATGGATCAACGAGCCAGATTTGGATCTTAGAAACCAAGATCCAAATTTAGATTCGAAATTTAAAGGAATGGTTCGGCTCCGGTCCAAATCCATCAGATTTTATTTTTTTAAAATTCAGATCCTGAAAAATAGATCTGAATCTACAAATCTGGATTGGATCTAGAATGTACTGTCATCCCTAGTGAAACTCATATTTATGATGTTATTTAGTTAGTCTCATGGTGTTATTTAATGGTATACTAGTAAATTAATGTTTACGTTATATAAAAAGAAGAGTGAAAATTTTATATAACTCATATATTAAGTTTGATATTCTTCTTATCTCATATGTTAAGTTTGATACTCTTTTTAATCAATTGTATAATTTTATCATTTAAAATATAAAAAAACACATGGATTCACACGCACAACTGACACAATCACTTTAATTCGAAAACTAATACTATCTTTCTCATGTTCCCCCTCTCTCTCACCCTAAAAACCTCATCTATCTATCTCTCTCTCTCTCTCTCTCTCTCTCTCTCTCTCTCTCTATGTGTATATCCCCTGTATCCCCTGGCCAACCGTTCTCCCAACGGTCAACCCTCTCCCTACTTGTTTTCTGACGGCCAACCTCCATCACTCTCCCTTTTTCCGATGGCCAATCTCCCACTCTCTCCCTTTTCCGGCGGTCAACTCTCCCTTCCTTCCTCTTTCCCGGTCGCCAACCATCCATCCCTCCCCTCTGCCGGCGGCCAACCTCACTCATTCTCCCTTTTCTCGGCAACCAACCATCTCTCCCCTCTGTCGGTGGCCAACCCCGTCTCTCTCCCTTTTCCCCGCGGCTAACATCTCTTCCTTCCCATATGTCGGCCAACCATCCCTCATTCTACTCTACCGACGGCCAACCCCCTCCCTCTCCCTTTTTCCGACGGCCAACCCTCCCTCCCCCTTCCCATCTATTTCTGCTGCCAACCTCCCTCCCTTCCCATCTGTTTTCCGGGCGGCCAACCCGCGGCCACCCTCCCTTCATTCCCCTCTGTTTCCCAGCGGCCAACGCTCTCTCCGTTCCCCGGCGGCCAACTCTCTCTCCCCTGACATTTTCTTCATCTGTCTTTTTTACTGTAATGAATGATATTTTTGTAATTTTAATTAAAAATAGGTAAAAAGAGTAGTATGTTAGTATATAGGTTATATTAAGTAAGTATGTTAACATTTGGATCAGTTGTCTCTATTAACACTAAAAAGAATATGTATATATAGATGAACTACATCGAATGAGAATCAAGTTTTGGTGTAGAAATTAACAGTCGGTATCAATCATTCAATAAAAAAACTTGGGTGAGTTCCGTCTCATCATGAGCTCACCTTTTTTTTTTTATTAAAATAATTATATATTAATTATAGTGAGTAAGGATAATTAAATATTATTAATTTATAATTATAATTTATTAATTTAAAATTATGGTTTATTATTCATAACTAGGGTTTATTAATTTACAATTAGGATTTATTATTCAAATTATGATTTATTAATTCAAAATTAGGATTTATTATTTAAAATTAGGGTTTATTAATTCATAATTAGAGTTTATTAATTTCAATTAAGGTTTATTAATTTAAAATTAAGATTTATTAATTTACAATTATGATTTATTAATTCAAAATTATTATTTATTAATTCATTATTATGATTTATTAATTTACAATTAAAATTTATTAAATTAATTATTTTAATAATAATTAATTAGTTAATTAAAAAATTAGTTAAGAAATCTCACTGTGTACAGGATAGGAGACCACCCAAATTATATTATGGACACTGAAAATAGGGACAAAATGGTCAACAATTAATAGATTCAAATTTGCAAGTACAATTCTCCAAAGATGGTCCCATCGCATAGACACAACCTTTCTTTTTCTTTCGAGCAAAAGGGGTAAGGATCGAACTCTACATTTCTCTTTTAGAGAAGATGGAACTATTTGAATGTTATTGAAAGGACAACATAATATTAATAATATGAGTTAATATTATTTTTAGAACTAAAATTTGTCACCATATTTTCGTTAAATGATATAATGGTACCACATAAATTAATTTTGTATTCAAATCTAGACGTAACACATTTTTCTGATGGCAGCCAAAAATTAAGTGAAATTTATACACGAATTGAAATCATTTCATTTTATGTAGTTCTTTTGGTTGCCAATGTGAGTATTTAGTATTAAAAGAGTTGGTCCAATCCAAATTTGAAAACGAAATCAATTTATTTGATTTTGTTATAAACATCAATATCGAAAATGGGGTCGGATTTTAAAAAACACAAACTTTAGTCTAAAAATGATATTTAACTCGGATTAATATAGTACACCTTTACTATTATTTAATGTCATTCTTCATAAAACTTAAATGCTATCTTAAACAGTGATAGAGCCAGAAAAACTATCTGAGGGGGTCCAACTAATATTGTTGAAAATCAGTGAGAAGACCTTTAAAACAAAGTTAGATGTTCGTAATACTTTTAACGCAGTCATAATATTTTTTTAATTATGACACAAAAGTAAAAAAAAATCAATATGAGAAGTTAAAATCTCCATGTCATAAGATTTATGGTTATAAAATCAAACAATAAATCAAGATTAAATAATAATAAAATATATATGTAACTTAAACTAGAAAAATTATATCAAAAGTATAAATATTTCACAACCAATTCTCAATATGACTAATAATTAATTATTCATAACAGAATTATCATTATTCGTAACACAATTATCATGCATTAATATTTGATGTTATAAGTTACCAATTAATAAAAGGTTATCATTTGTTAAATCAAATTATTAACTCATAATGAATTTTAAATCTATATTTCATTAGAGAGAAAAATATTAACTAAAAAAGGTGAAAAAATAATATATTTAAATTTTTAAGACAAATATGATAAAAAGAATAAGAAGATAAAAAGATTATCACTTTACATTGATAATTCTGCATTATTTAATGTTCGTTGTTTTGTTATATGATCCACGTACTCCCCTCAATATAATAATAAATTTGTATTTTTACAAAAAATATAATTACATACATATATACCTAATTTTTTTTACAAATCGGGGGACCCATAAGCCCCAAGTCTCCACCCCAACTCCCTCCGTCACTGATCTTAAAAGATCATGCTATTTTGCAGAAACATAATTGAAATTCAAAGTTATATTTCTTCGCTTGAACGAGAGTTTCACATGAGTGGACAAATATATTTCCCTCGTTTCGTAAGAGTCAATTGGTTTGCTATTTACGACTCCAACGTTGTAACGTGCAATTCAATATTGCAGATTTTTCTAAAACATGATGCTATGTAAATGCTATTATTTTTATAAATTGAAGTATAGAAGAAGATGGGTGAGGAGGAAATAAGGAAGGTTTGAAGAATATCATACTTATAAATTACTGAAAAACAGAATGTGACTATCGGTGTAAACATATCATGTGTTGTAAGTACTTAGGTGGTTCTTTTACTATTCTTTTCCATACCATATGAGATATAAACACCTTTTTATTTGTGTGATCCATTCATATCTGCACTTGACATCATGTAGTATCCGTATTTTTTTTATATCATAGAGAACCGCAATCGCTACTCATTATATGCACGGGTAAACTCCACGTATCTGTAAACCACATAGGATGGGTAAACCACCCTTAAGAAAACTATATGTACGGGTAAACTCCACGTATCTGTAAACCACATAGGATGGGTAAACCACCCTTAAGAAATTAGGTATGACAGACTCAAACTTATAGAGGCGTTAATGAGATTCGAACTGTAACCTTTTGACCACAGAAACCCACTTTAGCACTGGAACTAGAGATGGCAATGGATCCCGAATCCGGTCCAGATCCATGGATCCAGATCCATTTTTCAGGATCTGGATTCTACAAAAATTGGACCCGATGAATCTGGACCGGATCTGGATCCTATTCCTATATTTCGGATCCGGATCGAAATTTAATTTTGAGACCCGGATCGGTCCAGATCTAGCCCCGGATCCATTTTATATATATATATATATATATATATATATATATATATTATTTTATTATAATTAAATAATTAACCCCAACTTAATACTCTTCAATTTTCCTTTTCAAATTCTCCAAAAACAAATATGCTCCCAATTTTATTTCAAATTCTCTCAATTATGTATCAATCGGCATTCACGGCGGATCGTGTCACTTACACCACCGGCGATCGAGTTGTTTGTTGTTTCCCACTTTATAGTAAATTTGTAACTAACGTCTTCCAATATGGTGATAATTGTAGAAATTCTAAATAATTATTATAGTATTATTGTGTATTTAAATTATTATGGTGTTACTGTGAATTATAGTTGATTTAGAATTTATTTTAGAAGCGAAAACATATGGATCTGGGTCTAGACCGTGGACCCTGTGGATCTGGACCTGGATCTAATTTTTTTAGATCCAATGGATCTGGACCGGATCTTGACCAAAGCAAAAAAAATCGAATCTGGATCTGGACCTAGCTAAATCCGATCCACGTCCGGCCCATTGCCATCCCTAACTGGAACGTCCCAAAGTGACAGTAGCCGTACATTCTATTTAGTCTTTCCGTGTAATCTCCCTAAGTGCATCTCCAATGTTGCTTGTGGTTTGCTGTACCAAATCAGCTCTAATTGTCCTCCAAAACGCAAGCAAATTGCGTTTTAAAAACATTTTTGAACAATAGAAATGTATATTTGCGTTTGACCATTCACTGAAAGCACCTACTGTATCATCTTGTGAAAATTATAATTATAACCCTAAAGTTGATGAGAATTAGAAAATGAATCACAATGTAGTAAAGAAGAAGCCTGATAAAATGACTGATAAAAGAAGAAGTGAGGAAGAAGAAGCGGCTGCGGCGCTGATGCAGTAGCAAATAGGGTTTTTATTTGTTTGCGTTTTGTTATATTGTTTCTTTTTATTTTTGTTTCTGTAATTATATAATTTATATTTTTATGTTTTGTTTTTATTTCGTAAACTTTATATAAGTAATAGATCTAATAATATTATTTAACAAATGATATATTTCGAAGATTCTTATTATTTATTAATAATCAAGTTTTGATATAAATTTATATGGGTTATTGAAGCCACACATGAACTTTGGGTATATTTTGATTTTACACGAACTTTAAAAGTTCTCAATAAGTAACAAACTTAAAAATTGTAATGATTTTCAACAAATTGATTTTCCACCCAAATTAAATTGACATGGCATTAATGAAATATATTTAAGAAATTAAAATTAAATTTTTATTTCCACATGTGACCTCTCTATTTCTCCTATAACTCCACGGTAGGGCCCTCATCGTACTGTCAAAATTCATTACAATATTAAATTCGTGTATTTATTGATAACTTTTAAAATCCGTGTTCAAAATCAAAATACACTTAAAATTATGTATATAGGTTCCAATAAACCATTTTTCTGTTTATATGAAATTAGTGATTGACAAGTTTCGTAGACTACTGTAATTTGAAAAAAATTATATAGATGTGACTGAAAAAGTAGTATGAGAAGGAATATATAAATAATATTCTTTTGGATTTGAGTTTGATATAAATAACTGGAGTTGAATTACAATATATAGTGTGCATCTACTTAAAAATGAGAGTCCGATGTAAATGGTTGGAGATGGAGGCCTACCTAATCATGGGGATTGATTTATAGTTTAATGGCTCATGTGTTTTTTTAGTATATATTAATCCAATTGGAAAATAATAAGAATAAAAAAGAAAAATTATTTCTATCCCATTCTAAAACACTCATTGTTTTTGGATATGTAGATTAAGAAATATTATGTGTTGTATAAAAAAGTAGTGTGAATCATTCGAGATATTTTTATGTATAAAAATAATCCATTTTTAGATATTAGATTTAAGTCACTTAAAGTGGAACAATCCACTGGAGGCATTGAGTATAAAATAACAAAATCCTTTTTTTTCCTGAATATTTTACGATTGAACTATGTTAATCCTTAATTACTTTCTAATATAGCTTCTCAAAATAAATAAATAAAATTTACTTTAATACAGTATTTGCATGTCTCGCCTGGTATTCCATGTGATAAACTCAACGGATGATTACAAACTCTGAATGAATGAAATGCTAAAAGTATGATTATACCAACTAAAATAAAGTGCTAATAGGGAAAACTACACAAATCCCATAAACTGTATGAACAAATACTCAATCGTTATGAAAACATGCAAAATCGGAAGAGATACCCCAAATAGCCTTGAAAAACATTGTGCGAGGAACGAGTTGACTTAAAATGAAAAAGTCATACCGAAATCGGGAATCTTGACAGGGTGGAATCCGATCGTCCGATCGGATTCGATCGGATTCTTCTCTACCGATCGGATCCGATCGGATTCCTCCCCCAATATATACCAGACTCTCTCCCTCTCGGATTCACTCTCAACCTCTCGGATTTCACTCCCCCTCCCGGATTCCACTCTCCCCTTCACTCTCCCTCCCGTATTTCACTCTCAACCGCTCGCTCGCTCGCTTCGCTCTCTCGGATCGGATAGCTCTGTCGCCGGAAATCTCGCACCATGGCTTCTCAGGTACGTCGTTCTCTTCGCTCTCTTCGCTCTCCCGGACGGAATCCGATCGGTGTTTAAGGAATCCGACCGGTCGGATTCCTTAAACACCGATCGGATTCCGTCAACGGACCGATCGGATTTCTAATTTTGGTTAGTTAAACGTGCTTATTATCATAGTTTATTAGTTAAACCGTGCTTATTATCATAGTTTATTAGTTAAATCTGCTTATCATAATTAAACCTGCTTATCTTAGTTTATTAGTTAAATCTGCTTATCATAATTAAACCTGCTTATCTTAGTTTATTAATTAAATCTGCTTATCATAATTACACCTGCTTATCTTAGTTTATTAATTAAATCAGCTTATCATAATTAAACTTGTTAATCATAGTTTATCATAGTTTATTATGGTCTATTAGTTAGTTAAATCTGCTTATCATAATTTATTAATTTTAAACGTGCTTATCTACAAATGCAAAATATAGGAATCCCCACCTTAACTCGACTTGAATGTAAAAGTAAATAAGACTCACACACGCCGCCTTAACTCGCTTATCATAATTTATTAGTTAAACGTGCTTATTTATTGATAATATCATAATTTATTAGTTAAACGTGCTTATTTATTGATAATATCATAATATATTAGTTAAACGTGCTTATTTATTAGTTAATCCCGCTACTTAATTAGCACACATGCTTAATATGCTATTATTTATTTAATATGTTAAAATGTATATTATGATTTATTATGCTTAATTATGCTAAACGTGTTATTATGCTTTATTATATGTTTTATTTTATGATATTTATACACTTTATTGTTTTTATTGTTAGGGTGATGTTGATTATGTGAGACCGAGATGATTAATGTTGTGGTCCAAATTAGCACATATTATATGATCAATTATTTAGATATCATTAAGACTAGATTATTGGAGATTGGTGGTGAAGAGTTCTTGGATAGGTTTGCTAGTGGATGCTTGGTCATTTACTTAACCGGAAGCCCGGTACAAAAATATCATGGCTTTGCACCACGTGATTTCCCGTCAGATTATGACGAATGATGGTCTAGTATGGTTTCATATGAACGGACGGAGCATTTGTTTTACTGTTCATGACTATGCACTAGTCACCGATTTAAGTTTTGGAAGCTCGTCTTTCAATCTTAGTAGAGAACACCGGTTTGCAACGTGTTCGAGTGTTTAGAGCTTTCTGCCGTTCTGACCATATATCTATTGCGGACTTAGTAGAGCGTTTTTCTGATAGGAGCGTGCATATAGATGATGCGGATGGTAGTTTATACCTCCGTGCTGCATATATTATTATGCTATACGGGATGCTATTATCTCAGAGATCCCAGTCTTGGTGGAGTCGTGGGTCAGGCATTGGTCGATAATTTGGATTTATTCTCTAGATTTCCGTGGGGTGTATATTCGTATCGTTGTATGCGCCACTACTTATATCAAATTCAACCGAAGAAGAAATATCATTTTTATGGACCAGCTCGGGTATTGGTTGTTTGGTCGCTCGAGATCATACCTGGTCTGGGTGGGGCTGTTGAGAAATATGTAGACCAGTATGTCTACCCTAGATGCTTGAGATGGAGATTCAAGAGCAAGTCCTCAATCGATGATTTATCGATTTTATTTGAATCTCAGGTACTACTTTTTGCATATCCTAAAATTTGTGTTATAATTTATTATTTAAATTTTGATTAAGTCGTGTTTATTTGAATTGTATATAGCACTATATGAATATTCAGATCATACTGGCTACGGAAGAAGAAAAATGGACACATGGTACTGGATATCACTCGGACACGACGAGGCGTTTGGTGTGCCCTATATAGAGCCCCAAAATCCGTTGAGGATGGCGAACAATTTCCCCCACGAGCACGAGTCATTAGTGGTGACGATGATGAGAATTCTCGTGCCTCCGATGGTACTTCACGTTCAGCGACGAGGCGTGTGCACGAGATGGCATCCCGTTGAGGAGTCACATCACGGCGCACATGATATTGAGGGCTCCGATCGGAGAGCACCGCCCACATCTCGTCAAACAGAAAAGTAAACGAGTCCTCCTCCGACTTCTTTCTCGGCAACGATCACCACGACCTAGTGATCGCCGCCTAGAGGACCTATCGAGAGGCATGCTCGGAGGGTGATTGATGTAATATCCGCTTTTCTACAAATAAGTTTTAGAAGAATTCTTGAATTTAGAATTTAAGTTGATTCGTCCCGGTAAAAAAAAATGGATTTTAATTCCAACAAAGTTTTGAGCAAAACAAATTTTATACATCCATATTACATTGAAAGTATATATGGATTATGTGATAAATCTGTACATACATATGTATATGATAATTTTTGTTGAATAGGTTTTGTAATGACTTTGAGATGATCAATTCATTGGACTTTAAAAAAAAATATTGGATCCAAATTTTATGGGCATATAAAAACCCAAATCAATATATATTTTAAATTGGGCAAGTTAAATAAAATGAACCTTTAAATTAAAGATTTTCGTTTGAGCTTTTAGAAATTTAGAATGTTGGATATTTTGTTATCTCGCCGATTGAGCAAGATAAACCCAATTATTAATATCCGATATTTTCTTAATGACATATTAATTAAATAAAACAAGATTAATAATTACAAGGCCTCGAACTTCTTTCACATCTCCAAATTCTTCTATAAAATCCACCATCGAGCATCGGTTTATTTTGCACCACTTCAAAACCCACAGTAGAATTTTCATCTCATCTCAATTTCCTTCTTCTATCAACTACAACAATCAAGACTGCTCTACCAAAATATCTATTCGATGCTCGATTCTGCTCCACAAAACAAAGAACATCATAATTCATCGCTTCCCAAGGTTTTCCCCTTCAACATATATCATCTTTCCTATGTATCTTTTACAACATCGCTTGAACAAATAATGATAATACATCTATACTTGTTTCTCAGTAAACAAACAAGATCGTAATTGATTCCCGTGAGGTGAAACTTCAATTCCCCGCTCAAACTTTATAACCGTATGATGCACTCTTGACTAGAAGCACACAAACAGATTTTATAACATATACATGTCTGCATAACTTAAATAACAAGAATGTAAATAGAATTCTTTTCGGTTTATGCAAAAGGAATGGAAACAAAAGGGAAAATGGAAGATGGATCACAAAATACAACAGCTATAACCTTGTTTAATAAATAAAACATATAACTATATATATATATATATATATATATTAAGTGATATATTGTGTGAATATATTAGCATGAAAATAGTTTATTTGAGATAAACTAAAGTTTTGTATATTTTCGTAATTAAAAGTATTTTGATAATTTGATTTTTTTTTTAAATCAAATTAAGCTTTCAAAGTAAAAGTCGAGTAAGGGTATTGTTGGTGCCCTTAGCCGAGAAATTAATTTTCAAGAGTTAATTTATGGAAACCTGGGTGCAGCGAATCTAGTTAGGATCGTGATGACAATTATGACAGATGTTAAGGTTGGTTTTTAGGACTATAATTTAAGTTGAGAACTTATCTTGTAGGCCCTACAGAAGAGGATACTTAGGATCTGACCAATCTTTTCAGTTGCTTGGATTTGCTGCAATAAAGGTGGGTTTTTATTTTCCAAAGTATATTCTGAGTTATTGAACTCTAAATGTTTATGAAAAATGCAAATGAATATCCATGTTATAAATGCTTTAACTCTATTGTGTAAAGTGCTCCGTTGTTTAACGATCGGATCTTGGCAACAGAGCGATGGATCGCCTGGTTGGGGTTAGTGTACACACAAGGGGTATTGTGGGTCGCTCCCACTTATCTCGCATCGCGGACTTGGGTTCTTCCTATTTCGAAACATGCATGATAGTGGATCTCGTGGGCTGCTCCCACATGTTCACATCGACAAAGCAAGCACCAATAGATGAGAGATCGAAAATGGATCCATAACTATTTTACGTATGCATAGAATGCTTTTAAATATTTCTATGTTATAATTGCTCAAAGCATGGATTATTTTTTTTAAACAAATGGTTTCGCAAATGTTTTCAAATGGCTAAACCCATCGAGTATATTAGTACTCACCGCAATTGCTTTTCAAAACCCTTTGCGATTGAGCGGTCAGGAGACGCATGCGGTGAGGAAGGGTTGTTGATGTTTCTCCAAAGAATATCTCGACTTACTTCATTGTCTTATCTTCACATGGTGAAGACCATCTGACCATATTAATATTCCTAAGCCGCTTAATCATGAATTCCTTTTGTCATAGCTTTTATATCAAATATTATTCACATATAATATATGCTTAGTATGAAATGTCATTTGGGTCTCGGACTTTGAACTTGATCCCGCTGCGAGATAATATAAATATCATTTTGGTCATATTTGTTATGTACAATTATGACGCACCTTTTGTCAAGAATGTATTGCCCAACTCTAAGGACACCTTATCCATTTATTAAAGAAAGGCTAGTAGTATCGCCACGTAGCCCATTTCTTTATCTCCTGAAGCGGGGTGTGATGAGAATGGTATCAGAGCAATAGTTCTTGGCTCTGAGACCGTAAGTTGATTGATGTTGAGTCTAGATTAGTATCTCTAGACTTCTAAGCCATTCAACAACCCTCAGCCCGACGTCACACTGCCCTCAATAAGGTATGTCAAAAATGTTTTGAAATTGCTTACTAAAATGTATGCACAATATGAATATGTGATAAGTAAGGTGATAGACACTGAACATGTATTGAAAATGAACATGCACTGAGATTGAATATTTATTTAGACTGAATATGTATTGAGATTGAAAATGCATTAAGATTGAACATGTATTGAAAATGAATATGCACTGAGACTGAACATGTATTGGGACTGAACGTTTATTGAGATCGAACATGCATTGTGACTGAACATGTATTGACACTGAACATGTATTGAGACTGATTATGTATTGAGACTGAACATGTATTGAGACTGATTATGTATTGAGACTGAACATGCACTGTGACCAGATCATGTATGGAGACGTCCGTACACCGAGATGGAGCATGTATGTAGTCTTAATTTGTCTTATGACTGAATATAAGCATGAATTTTGAAATTGAAATATTTTTTCATGAGGGACCATGTGCCCTATGATTTGAAATGAGAAACCCTTGCGTAAATGCATGATTTATTATCAAGAGTTGTTTGCAAACTATTATGTGAGATTACATGCTCCGAGTAGTTGTGAACCGGTCATGATATAGAGAATTGCTATAGCAAGATGACTATAGAATGACGTAACATAGAATGATTGAACATAGAAAGGCAGTAACATAGAAAGACCGAACATAGAATGACCGAACATAGATAGATCGAACATAGAAAGACGAGAACATAGCAAGACCGGATATAGATAAAAGAACATAGCACGATCGAATATAGATGAAGTATAGAATTGGAGAACATAGAAGGACAAAACTTAGAAGGATAGACAAACGATGAGTAACGCAAATCGCACGTAGGTTCCGACACCTTTCATGTAACGATGGTTCAGACACCTTGCTAGAACTTGTACCAATCACGAAAGAAATGTGGAAAGTCACTAACCAAATTTTTTTCATAAACCAACACAAAGGCTATACAAGAGAGCAAACCCTACTATATAATATAGTAGGGTAAATGAATAAATCCTAACAGTAAATTATCTGTTGTATAACCTTGCCCTCTTTGTATAAAAACCCTATTAATTTTGAAACTATATATACGTATGTAAGAATATTCTTGAAAAGATATTATTCTGCTGAAAATATGAAAGTCCTCTTTTGAGGCATGTGATATATATATAAGATTCATACCTTGATGTGTGTTGTCGTCTTTTACGCAACACACCTAGTTATTATTGTTGATATAGATATGACATCATCACGTCTACCCATCCAAAATATTACTACAGAATGGCTGGAGAAGGAGAAAGAGAACTTAACCAAGGTGAACCTGAACTACGGATCACACCAGGACGTACGACAGATGAAAGATTTCGCAAGCACAATCCACCTACCTTTGACGGCCTTGGTGATCCTCTAGATGCCGAGAGATGGGTGAGAGCTACTGAAAGGATACTTAACCATATTGGCGGTGACGACAAGGAAAAGCTCACATGTGCAATTTTCCAACTCGTTAATGAGGCCGATTTTTGGTGGGAATCAGTAACGAACATCAACCCCAACAATGGGAGGCTTATCGTGGGATGACTTTAAAGAGAAGTTATATGAGAAATACATCCCTGGGTGCTATAAGAAAAAGAAGCAGGATGAGTTTTGGAATTTACGACAAGGAAATATGACGGTCACTGAGTACGATCGAATGTTTAATCAGCTTTCGCGATATGCTCCGCATCTAGTCGACACAGACGAAAAATGTGCAGACAAGTTTAGACAAGGTCTGCGCCTTGAGATAGCAGTCCCTCTTGCAAGTCAAGGAGCGTTGACGTACGCTCAATCTTTGAGCAGAGCTCTAAACATTGAGGCCATATTACCCCAAGCAAAGGTGAATGTGCCCACACAAGCACCATCTCAAAACCATGGAAAAATGAAACGTAAATGGGAAGATAGAAATGAAGGTAACCCAACAAAAAGAGAACAACCATGGAAAAGAAACCAACAACAAGGAAAGGCTGAAGAAAAGCCTCTATGTAGAAATTGTCAAAAGAATCACTTTGGTGAATGCAAGATAGGCTCTAACGAGTGTTTTAGATGTAAACAACCTGGGCATTTTGCAAGAAACTGTCCGAACAAAGATGGCAATAGAATTCGCAACTACGTAACCTTGGCCTCATGGGAGGAATCAAGTACCATTTGAAATCGCCAAACCAAAGATGACCTCAACCAAATTAGGGCTTATGCTCTTAACCAACAAAGCAGGAGCTCAGCACATGAAAACATAGAAGGTATGATCGCCTTAAATTGACGTACCTTTATACATTGTTGATTTAGGAGCTTATTACTCCTTTATATTTAAGTACGCATGTGAATATATAGCAGCACAACATAATAGAAATGTCGGTTCTCGAATGATTTTTAGAGTCACAAGAGCAAGCATGATGAGGTAGTCTTAAGTTAAGACTTCAATTTCGAGTAAAGGTTCGACAATGAGATCAAAAAAGAATATGTAATTTGTTCCAGTTAAAATTAGATAGGAATACAACGGATGACAATAAGTATATGAGAGGATTAGAAGTTAAGTTTCAGTAGCAAATGTATGAAATTTCGAGGACGAAATTTTTATAAGGATGGAGGGATGTAATATCCCGTTTTTCTACAAATAAGTTTTAGAAGAATTCTTGAATTTAGAATTTAAGTTGATTCGTTCCCGGTAAAAAAAAAATGGATTTTTAATTCCAACAAAGTTTTGAGCAAAAACAAATTTTTATACATCCATATTACATTGAAAGTATATATGGATTATGTGATAAATCTGTACATACATATGTATATGATAATTTTGTTGAATAGGTTTTGTAATGACTTTGAGATGATTGGCTAATTCATCGACTTTAAAAAAATATTGGATCCAAATTTTATGGGCATATAAAAACCCAAATCAATATATATTTTTAAAATTGGCCAAGTTAAATAAAATGAACCTTTAAATTAAAGATTTTCGCTTGGCTTTTAGAAATTTAGAATGTTGGATATTTTGTTATCGGGCAGATTGAGCAAGATAAACCCAATTATTAATATCCAGATATTTTCTTAATGACATATTAATTAAATAAAACAAGATTAATAATTACAAGGCCTCAGCCTTCTTTCACATCTCCAAATTCTTCTATAAAATCCACCATCGAGCATCGCTTTATTTTGCACCACTTCAAAACCCACGTATAGAATTTTCATCTCATCTCAATTTCCTTCTTCTATCAACTACAACAATCAAGACTGCCTACCAAAATATCTATTCGATGCTCGCTCGCTCCACAAAACAAAGAACATCATAATTCATCGCTTCCCAAGTTTTCCCCTTCAACATATATCATCTTTCCCTATGTATCTTTTACAACATCGCTTGAACAAATAATGATAATACATCTATACTTGTTTCTCAGAAGAAACAAACAAAGATCGTAATTGATTCCAGAGGTGAAACTTCAATTCCCTCGCTCAAACTTTATAACCGTATGATGCACTCTCGACTAGAAGCACACAAACAGATTTTATAACATATACATGCGCATAACTTAAATAACAAGAACGTAAATAGAATTCTTTTCGTTTATGCAAAAAGGAATGGAAACAAAAGGGAAAATGGAAGATGGATCACAAAATACAACAACTATAACCTTGTTTAATAAATAAAACATATAACTATATATATATATATATATATATATTAAGTGATATATTGTGTGAATATATTAGCATGAAAATAGTTTATTTGAGATAAACTAAAGTTTTGTATACTTTAAGTAATTAAAGTATTTTGATAATTTGATTTTTTTTTAAATCAAATTAAGCTTTCAAAGTAAAAGTCGAGTAAGGGTATTGTTGGTGCCTTAGCCGAGAAATTAATTTTCAAGAGTTAATTTATGGAAACCGGTGCAAATAATCTAGTTAGGATCGTGATGACAATTATGACAGATGTTAAGGTTGGTTTTAGGACTATAATTTAAGTTGAGAACTTATCTTGTAGGCCCTATGAAGAGGATACTGGGATCGACCAATCTTTTCGCTTGCTTGGATTTGCCGCAATAAAGGTGGGTTTTATTTTCCAAAGTATATTCTGAGTTATTGAACTCTAAATGTTTATGAAAAATGCAAATGAATATCCATGTTATAAATGCTTTAACTCTCTATTGTGTAAAGTGCTCCTGTTGTTTAACGATCGGATTCGCCAACAGAAGCGATGGATCGCCTGGTTAGGGTTAGTGTACACACAAGGGGGTATTGTGGGCTGCTCCCACTTATCTCAGACTGTCAGACTTGGGTTCTTCCTATTTCTGAAACATGCATGATAGTGGATCTCTATGGGCTGCTCCCACATGTTCACATTGACAGGCGAAGCACCAATAGATGAGAGACTGAAAATGGATCCATAACTATTTTTACGTATGCATAGAATGCTTTTAAATATTTCTATGTTATACTGTTCAAAGCATGGATTATTTTTTTTTAAACAAATGGTTTCTGCAAATGTTTTCAAATGGCTAAACCCACTGAGTATATTAGTACTCAGCCCTGCAATTGCTTTTCAAAACCCTTTGCAGATTGAGCGGCTGGTGGAGACGTGCGAGGCTGAGGAAGGGTTGTTGATGTTTCTCCAAAGAATATCTCGACTTACTCATTGCCTTATCTTCACATGGTGAAGACCATCTTTTGACCATATTAATATTCCTAAGCCGCTTAATCATGAATTCCTTTTGTCATAGCTTTTATATCAAATATTATTCACATATAATATATGCTTAGTATGAAATGTCATTTGGGTCTCGCACTTTGAACTTGATCCCGCTGGGAGATAATATAAATATCATTTTGGTCATATTTGTTATGTACAATTATGACGCACCTTTTGTCAAGAATGTATCGCCCAACCTAAGGACACCTTATCCATTTATTAAAGAAAGGCTAGTAGTATCGCCACGCAGCCCATTTCTTTATCTCCGGAAATGGGGTGTGACAATTGAGCTATCGAGGAAGACCTTGAGGAGGTTGAGGTACGGATGACGACGAAGTCAAGGGTTGGTTTAAGGAGTTGGTTGGTCTTTGTCATCATGGTCGTCGCGACGCACACCCACCCATTCTCCATCCGATCATCATACTCATCCCGTGGCACGGCAATCGCTGACGAGGCACGGAATCACCGATGGCGCACATGCAGACCGCCACCGACATTCTATGCACGAGTTTGGTAGGACTAAGGCCATGTCATCCTATCAAGAACCACCGTGCTTCCTATCAAGAGCCACCTCGCATATCGTGAGCCACCTCATACTTCCTATCGCCACCACATCCCGACTCCTATCGCCATCACCACCGCTACTATCGTGAGCCACCTCCCGCCTCCTATCGCCACCACCTCCGCTACTATCAGAGCCACCTCCGCTTCTTATCACACCACCTTCACTTCATTCACGATATGTTTGATATTTTTAGTGATTGTGGACAAGTAAGTTCAATTTAATTAAATAATATAAATATTTTGTGTTTATTTAAATATTTCTAAGTCAAATGATATTTTCTACGAGATTGTGTCGATTCGATGACCTCAAGTCCCGCAGCGAGCCCATCGCACTGTGAATGTCCGACATGGACACCAATGGATGACTTTAGAATGCCCGATGTGGATCACATCGGGAATGATGTAAGGCACGACATCGGGATGACGTAATGATGCATTAGTACTGTGGTGACACCAAAGGTTCGTATACTGGGAAGAGTGGCCGACAACCATTCCCATCGATGGCCCTATCATCTCCATATGTTGTTCTTGACAAACCGCGTGAGTTTGATCGACGTTAGTGTCGAACTTCAAGCTCTTCCTCGAAGCCACCCTTCACGCACGGTGATGATTTCCAGAGTGGTGGAATTCTTAATCGGGCATTTTCATGAATATTTTTAGCCGACCAAATTATTATCTGCAGACGTAAGTACTTTCAATTTCTAAGTATTCGTAATTTATTTTAGTGAATTAATTGATTAATACTTATACATTCAATTGTTCTTATTGTAGGCGATTGATCCATTCACGACGAGTTGTAGAGTGAGACCGATCAATGGCGACATTGTATTGTCCACCATGAACAATGCAAACACGATTATATTGGACACCTCCTTCTATGTAAGTATTGATTTTCCAATAATTTACATTTATTTATTTATCGCTTTGCTCAATTCAATGTCCGATTAATTTATTTGAATGTCTCAACAATGAATCCTTCAAGTTGGGAAGCTTGTTCAAGCGGTTGGAGGCCCCGAGAGTATTATTTCCCGATCAAGGCACAACGTGAATATCCACTATGACCGATTGGTCCAAAGATGCAAATGTGATTTTGTAATTTAATATCATGTTATATATTTAAATTTTAATATATTTAATTTGAATAATTTAAATTATTTTGTAATAATTGTGTTATATAGGTGATTATACCATACCTTATCGATGCACACTACGCCGTCATTTGTTATCAAAGTGCTTGACCGACGCTGATCTATATGATTCGATATATCGAGATTAGAAGATCATGCCAAAAGACACCGCTACCGAGCGTATGGCTCCCTATTGCATTTATTTGCATTCATCCCGGATGAAGGCGATTATCGAGCTTCAACGATACGGGCATATCGAAAAAAACGTGCCACTTGAATTATATATCCGTCACACCGATAACCGGTTCGCCCGGAAAGACGACGTCGCTTGTAGGTCCATATGCATGCATGTACGTTGAACGTGCAATATCCGGATCACGAGTATTAATTGGGGACTACTCATATATCAAAGATATAGGAAAATTATACTACTTTATTTTTGAGTTGTGTGAAAACAGTAGAAAACGCTGAATTTAAATGTGTAATATCTTAAATTTCAGTTTATTAATATTTGTAAATTTAAATGTGTACATATAATCTTTTTGGCTAATAACATACTTTCTCTGTGTAAATTTAAATGTGTACATATTTTATCGTAGGTGGATTAGAAAACACAATGTATAAAATTTATTATTATTATTATTATTATTATTATTATTATTATTATCGTAGGTGTTTTGATTATTATTATTATTATTATTATTATTATTATAGCACAACACAATGTATTAAATTGAATGATATAAAGAAGAATAACAATAAAAGGTGTCAAATACAATATTTCAAATATTAAAAAAATACAACAACTTTAATTAATCGCTATGCTCATCTATTCGATTTGGACATTTCCTTCGTGTATGTCCTGTTCCCTACAATGATGCGATTTCTTTGGTGCTCGACGCTCATCGCTAGACGATTCTCCCATATCGTTTGTAGGCACTCTTCTTGTAGACCTTTCACCATCGGATGGAATCCGACTTGTTCTAGGTCGTCCAAACTGCTTTTGTCACAATACGAGGCAATACATTCGCTGAGCTACCTCATTTGGAACCGCCCACTCATTGTATTGAGGGAAATGATTCACCGCACCATCGTATGTCTCAATTAAAGTGTTGATCGTGTAGTATGATTCGACGTAATTGTGGATGGATTCTCAAACCTCACCGTAATGAAAAGTATTAGTATGAGTTACATGAAAAATAAAACGACGTGTAGTATTAGTATTAAAACTTACTTAATGACAACAATTGCGTGTGAACATGGCATCCCGCCTTGGTTAAATTCTCGACAATCATACGATTTGAGTTGAAGATTGACCAGGAAGTTCCTAACGCCGATCGCACCCTATATTTTGTATTTGTAGACCTCGTCGTAGAGTAACGACGACTTTTGGACACCGCCATCAGAAGCTTTTTTCACCGCTTCTCGGTGAGATAGTTGTCGACCCACGTCGCCGCCGCTCTATCGCTGAACCACCGCTCAATTACAAGTCCGATTGCTTCCAACATTGAGCATATTGGAACGCCGCCCATAATAATCGAGAGTTAAATGACTCTGCTGCATTTGATGTTAAGAAACTAAACGGCCACGGGGGACTTTGAACGAGCCCATTTTTCCGTCCTACACGGTTTGTGGTGGTCTTTATCATTTATGCTTTCGATAGCGGATATAGCACGTTGGTATTGTCTGGCTCGATGCATAAGCGACTTCTGAACATTTCCACCACAAGATCACATTTCTGAACTGCTTTGATCTTGTTCGAGAAGTGGTGAAGCATAAGGCGTGATGAGCTTGTGGAAATACTCGATGGCGTTAGCTATGGACACGCAAAGGTCCGAGACAATTAAGAGTTTTTCAAGATTTTCAAATACCCGCTGGATGCGTGAGATACACCATGACCAAGATTCATCATTCTCAATCGCCCAACACCATACGCCAACGGAACACTTGCTCATTGGCATCCTTCACATCGCAACAAATAAAATTCCTTTATTCTTTCCTCGAGGTGCAGTACCATCTACGATTTCATCACCGGTCTCAAATAAAATAGAGGGGCAATAGACGCAATGAGAGCAACGAATGATGCTTAATCGACCATCACCATCGACCTCATAATCGGTAAATATACCGGATTAAATGCGTGTCAACATCCGCAGATAACCCGACAACATTTGGAATGACCGATCATGCCGATCAGTATATCAACTCAATCGATGTATGCTCTAAGTCATAACGCCACATCATAACCGACGCGGATACCAAAATCATGTTTCAACTCACCATAATTGATTTAGCTTCATGATTTCACTGTTGTGAGCATTTTTCGAGCATAATACAGAACTATCTTTAAACGAACCTTCAATGGTCCAACACAACCCAAATCATGGTGGCATTTGTGTTCGATATAAACTTATAAACTTTTCAAATATTACCTCGTTGGGCGTACCAGAACTCAAAATTACACCTCTCGTAGTGCTTGCATTTAAATGTCATCGTGTTGTATCCGAACGATCAACAACGATTCCGCCCGCCCATACGCCACACACCAAAGAAGATAGAGGTCATCTTTGCTATAGTAATATGAATTACTACTCAATTCTCCATCCCTTGTCGGATCCATTTCACTAGCAACAAGTGAGGTCAGCAAATATTGAGCGGAATGACCTAACTAACCGCTAGTTAGTTCTTCAAGTCGGGTTGGTTGACATCTTCGATAGGTGCTTCAATTAATCAAAGATAATAGTTTGGGAAGTCCTCCTTCTTCGAATCCATCCCGCAAAATCAATAAACGATTATTTAAAATTGATTGTTCGGGATGGTCGTTGAGGCATCTCGAGTCGGTCTCTTCGAGATCTTCTGGCCTCGTGTATATATTCTTCTTCTTCGCTTTCCATCAACATCATCATTCGAATAGGAGTTGTTGGCCTTGTTGTCTCCGTAGCGTGCCTTTGGGATTCGTAAAATCAATCACCGTAAAACATACTTGAACATCTTGTAAATATTCTTCTTGCATCTCTCGTGTGGATCAAATGATTGGGCTCTCCGGGTTTGATCCACTCGCAATATTTGTAGTGTTGTGAACTACACATAAACGCGTGGATATTCTTCGTACATGCACAATCGAGCAACGGTTCATCATCGGTTAACAATGATTTTATTATCCCACCATATCGAGACGTGGATAAATAAAATAATTGATAATCCGTGCTCAATTCATTAGCCGCAATACGTGATTGATATAGTATATGAGGTCGCAAAGAAAACGATCCGGAATTTAGACAATTTGTCGACACCCGCCAATATACGCATAATCACTATCAAACTCTCCACCATAATTCACAAGAATGAATTTCCAATTGTCCATCTACATAAAGAAAGAATAAAGAAAATATTAAAACAAAATTCTCAATCAAAATATACGTACATGTAAATATAGTATATTATTCTTTGGGGTTCTTGGCGAATTACCTTCGATATTGGAAAATGATTGAATTCTCCGTGGTTTTCCTTCAAACACCGCTCAACTTCAATTGAAAATTTTGGAAATGAAGTTATGAGATTTGAATGAATGAATGAATGAATGAATTCAGTAAATTTTATGAAGGTAAACAACAACAAATGATGGGTGTCCGTAGCATTCACGTGAAATTACCGTAGCTACAATGAATTCGCACTCATTATTGTACAAATTCATCAGAATAACAAAGAAATCGCATCTATTATTGTAGTAAATTCGCATCTATTATATCGGCCCACGTGAATGAATTGAATGCTACAATAATTTGAGAGAAAATTCAAAGCACTTATCGAGTAAATAAATAATTATAAAAAAAAACCCGATCCGATCGGATGGTCGGTGTGTATGTCTCTGATTCAATGCACACGACGGAATCCGATCGTATGCAATAAAACGACATTGAACCGATCCTTCCGATCGGATTCCGGCCGTCCGATCGGAATCCCACCGAGCTCCCAATAGAGATTTCCATTTTTAATCTGCCGTTATTTTACACGTAAAACAAAGTCACTTTATGAGGTATATTTGTCCATGCAATATAAACCTACCGATTTTGCATGTTTTATCCCATTGGGTATATATGCATATCTCTTATGAGATCCGGATATACGTGCATGCGCCACTAAAATAAATGGGTCATATTGGCCCCTTGCTTAAAGGTCAGAAGTTTTATGGCTGAAATGTGGTTCTAAATGAAACAAGCTACCTATGAACTATTTGAATTTTAATTTGCTAAAAGCTTATTTGGTAAAATTAACTAAAAATCAAACTTGAATTTGATGGTACTTAATTCACTAAGACGTCGTTTACTTTTTATGATATGATAGATTAATAAAACATATGCTTGAGTATATAAAGGATAAGATTGTTAAACAAATTCAAAATTGAGCAATCTATTATTATCCATCAAAGTAAATGATGGATTAGCTTAAATTATTTTTATTTATTTATCCTATCATGAAAAATAAACACTCTCTAATTAAACTATCTTGAAAATATAAATTTTTTAACTTAATAACTTATTGTCTTATACATTAGTTATTATCGAGTAAATTAAATTTATCTGTTACAATAAAATGATGGACTGAAGTAAAAATATTACATTTTTTAAAATAAGTATACTTTTAAAGTATTAATGTCTTAAATTTAAAAAACTAATTTAAATTTGATCAAACTCGAATAAGCTTTCGATCCCAATCTCTCATCCTCAACTCAAAACATTAAAAAATAATCATAAATAAAATAAAATTTAAGAATGTTATTACAGGATTATAAAAGCTGTATTTATTATATCAAAGGCAAGTAAGAATAACAAAAGACCATACTGAAACAACCTTAGAAATACAAAAATATAGTAGAGAAACTGCTTTGTGGATGATACAAAGGAAATGGAATGAAGCATGCTGCAGGCCAACCACCACGCAACTAATCTTACCTAAGTAAGCACGAACAACAAAACAGAAGACTCCAAAGCAGCATATCCTTTTCAAGCAGTAAGCATGCCAAGTCCACATGAAATTGTGCAAATCATCAGCCCAAATGTAGCCAAGAAATTATATTTCCTGCATTGCCAAAAAGTTAAACATTTTATAATTCATATATGTGTGCTTGCAGAGTGCAGATTACAGCCGGCTTAGTATAGAAAAACAGCACCCTTATGTGTAGAATCAAGTCGTGCCTAGACGAAAAGAACCAAAGTCCTCTTTTAATTCATCCATTTTGTGTTTCTAGTTGATATAATAGTGTTGCAAGTCTAAAATGAGTTGTGTCTGGACCAAGGCAAACACTACATCTTTAGATTATTCATCATTCATTTTGTGTTCCGAGCAAACAAAGCTTAGTCATGCAGTTGGCAATGGAGAAAGACAATGAATTGTGTTTGTTCTGTTTCCTATCCCAAACTGTGTGGTTGAATTAGGATATTTACCCTATGGATAGACGTTTCTGAGGATCACCAGTGGAGTAGCCTTTGAAGTAGAAAATCCGAGAGACGCAGTAAAGGACTCCTAATGATGCAGCAATCAGAGGGTGTTTAATTCCTCCCAGTATCATCAACATGAAGAACATAGGCAGCATTTCCAGTGAATTCTGGTGCCCCCTCTGCACACACACACAAGAAAAAGTCACAATATTTTCTCTTTGCCTATCAGCCTAGAAACAGAAAGTTACTACACCACCATTTACATTGAACCAAAGAAACGCTAGGAATATTTGGTTGGTATGGAGACTTATCCTCCTAAAACACAATACAATTTTGACAATACGCTATCTTCAGTAAGCTGGTTTTTTAGATTTATCCAAAATCTTCTTCAGTAACACCCAAAAACCATCCAAACATTCTCATAGAATTTTGAACTAACTTTCACCACAATAAGAGTTAAAATAAGACCATTCAAACTATCAACAAAACTTTAGTCATAAACTAGCTGGATTCCCTTAAACGGAACAAAATTAATTAAACAACCAATGGAATGAACCCAATACGTTGTCGAGTGCAACTTCTACAAGATCCAAGGCAGAACAAGGGGAAAAACACATTAGCACACACACCTGGACACAATTAAAGAGTTTGGCATCCTTGTTATCAGCTTCACTGGCATACAGCGCCGGATAAGACACATTGTACCTGCATTTGGAATCACGCCAAAATTCCAAACATATTCCTAGTCACGTACCAAATTTCCGAAAACTGAAAAAAAGAAAAGAATGAAGGAACAGAATGTGGAACCAAAATTACTTCTTGCGGGCTCTGCCGACTTGCGCGGCCATCCAGAAATTGATGAAGCAATAGAAAACGAGAACAAGAACTACGTATCCATACTCCCTGGGTAGCAATTCAACGCCGGCCATTTTGCTAATTTCTTCTGATTAGATCTCAGTTTTGGAAAGAAGTTTTTTGATGTATATATATATATATATTTTGGGATATCTTAGTTGTGGGTAAGAGGAAAAGAATAAGTGGTGGTGGTTTTTGCGAGGATTTTGATGGGTTTTAGCCGGCTTTGCTTGCCTTTTGATCCAAGGCGCGATAATCATTTTCCCGAGCCCGATTTCATTTTTGAATTTTTATTCTATTTTTTAAGGATAAATATCAATTTAAATTCTAAATTATACATATTTTATCAAAAATATCTTGAACTTTAAAAAATATCAATTTAAACTCCAAACTATCATATTTGTATCAATTTAAATCTCAAACTATCCTGAATATAATGGTATTTTTGATACAAATATAATAGTTTGGGATTTAAATTGATATTTTAAAATTCAAAATATTTTTTGATAAAAAATATATAATTTAGAGTTTAAATTGATATTTATCCATAGTTTCTTACTAATAGTAATAATAGAGGTATGTATTAATTTTTGTGAGCGTAAAAAGTAGAAAACTAATAGGATGACTGCAAAGACCTCTTATTGGGATTTGCACGTACCTTTAAATATTGTTTTCCCATTTTTGTGAAGGAACCTTTAAATATTGTTTGGACACAGAAAATGTTAGAAAGTCTAAAATTAATAGGGTAGTTACATACAAGAAGGGGACAATCATTAATGCCATTTAATATGATGATGTTTTCCTAAAGCAACGTCATTCCTTTGAGTCGTGGATTGACAGTCACTTGATAGTCACCTCCGATTAAGGTTGTAAATGAGTCAAACTATTTGTCGGATTAAGATCAGTAAACAAACAATATTTGTGAATTATTCTGGACTTGTACTATAAAAGTTCGTTCGAGTTCGTTTAGTGAAGCTCGTTAGCTAAACAAAGCAAAGTTTGGCGATGATAGTATTTGGCTCGTTAGCTCATGTGAAACAAGTTAGTTAAGCGATTTACTTTGAAAATATAAAATTATTAACTAGATATAATTATTTTCTTTCTATAGTTAATAATTATTGTGTTAAATCTCTAATTATTTTTATTTGTTCTAAGAAATTAATAAATATATTATGTTATTATGGATCAAATAAGTTATTTTTAAAATAAAATAATCAATATTCTAAACATATATCTAAATTTAGAAAGCTTGTTTGGGTTCGATTAAAGCTCGAATAAGCTCATGAGCTCGAAATATTCGATAAATAAAACTCGAGACTCGACTCGATACTAAACAAACCAAGCTTGAGCACGATGATGTTCGGCTCGGTTCGGTTCGATTACACCCCTACCTCCAAATAGCTCGCACTATAAACTTTTAGGATGTTTATTTTATAATGTTAGGTTGAATAGATAAAATTAATTTAATTTAATTATATATTTATTTTTAAGGATTAATATTTGAGAATATATCACAGCTTGTGATTATTTTAATCATTTGAATTGTTCTCTATTAATTTTAATCCAACCAATATAAATATGATTTGAATAATCTTCCAAATAAAGAGAAAAATTATTTATTTCAATTTTAATCTTTCACTAATCCTTTGAAGTAAACAAATGATTGATAGATAAAAATTATCTTATCATACATTTAATCCATCAAATACTCAATCTTTCAAAATGTTAATCATAAAAAGTAAACACCCCTTAGTATATTTCGTAACTAGTACACATACATCAATATTATTTATTTACACAATAAATTCATTAATAATCCAACAAAATATAAATATTTAGTTCGTGTATCATAATATTATTATTAATAATAATAAATTCAAGAATAAAAAAACATAGAATTATATCATAAAATTTGATAACATCTCTTTTGTTGTTGGAATAAGTAAACTTGGTGACACACTGTCGTTTAGCGTTCAAAATAAATTTATAACCTATTGCCCATCACAGGCGTAGCCAGCGATAAGTATAGGGTCGATCCCACGAGGAGTTGGTGTAGCAATCTCTGATGTCACGATGTCACTTGAAAGGAATGAGAGTAGTGTAATTATTTTGATCAATATAGGTAAGGCTAAAGTAACCTGAAACAAACTCAAAGGAAATATCAAATAATAAAACGAATCTGGCTTGGGCAACAACTTGGTGAAGATGATTAACACTCGGTCATAGGTGCAAAGGTTTTCACTACATGACATGCATCAACCGGTTATAAGAGACATACATCGTGATCCCATTGTCACGCGTCACGCCCACGACGCACCCCTCCAAATCTATCATTTCCGTGTAAAGAAATGCAAGGGACATCCTATGCAAACTATCTAACCCGTAATGCCCACGCACGAGGACACCTCAGTACATGCAAGCTACATGCATAAGTTATGATCTAGACAGGACCGGATTGCAAAGGCAATGCTAGGACTACTCCAACTCGTCCACACGCAACAGTACTATTTGGGGCGCGGGACACCCACACCTTAATCCAATTATTACTTGCAACCTCCTCGCCCACTATGTTATTCGCGACTAACACACCGAGTTTGGTTAAGTTATATATTGCTCAGACCTAGTGCTTGGGAACACACGCATGCAGATCGTAATGCCCTACTTAGACCTCTCGAGTTATATTAATCATGCTTTACTTAGTTATACCCAAACCAGAATAAAGACTTAGCTAGACATAAAATAAACAAACATGCAACAGTTAATTGAAACCATCATGAAAAGGAAACAACTTACTATTACTTGAATGAAACAAACGGCGAGCCCAAAGTGCCGCCAACAAACATACGAAAAGCGAATAAAAGTGTTTGCTCCGAAGGGACTTATTGTATGTGGTGGTGATGGTGATAATGATGAAAGAACTAAAAGCTGTGTGAATGATGTCGTGCGCAAGTCGCATATTCATCCCATATATATAAGCTTCGAGAGAGATCGACGATGGTGATGGCCCATGGGCTGGATAATCCCTTAGGGTTTCCTTGTTGATTGACGTTGTTTCCTTACCCAGAGGGATTTGAGATGATCTCATCCTGATTTGATGGGATCTGGCCTTCGCGCGCATCTTTTCCGGATTTAGCGGGATTCATCCTGATCCCGCGTGTCTTTCCCATCACGGGTTGTTCCTTATCTCGCATCTCTTGGTTTCTCGCTTCTTCACTCCGCTACCCATTAGCTAACCTTTGGAGATTGAACTTGTGCGGTTTGTAAGCGAGGTCACGCCGTGTATGCGGAACAGCTATCGGGGTTAGATGTCCCGATCGTGAGCTAAGCTCTTTGTGCCCTCGGTGCAATCGTATCTCGCCTTCTTCCAAGCAAGTTTCCACCCGTATTGCCCATTTACGCCTTGCTCTTGCCCTGCAGATCAAAGGTGTCCTTCCGCACACAAAACACAACAAGAAAGACACAAAAGACTCGATCTAGACCCGCATAAGACACGAGAAAAAGAGCACAAAACTTGGGCTCACACACGCACACACTTTAAACATGCTTCTCCTCAAGCATGCACGTAATTTTCCCAAGACAAAGCAAGAAAGAAAGACTCAAAAGACACGGAAGGTTAGCACATCTTCACAAGTTTGGTTATCTCGCCAATATAAGCTCATTGTAACAAGCTAGTAATTCAAGTAGACTCAATTCAAGCAACGACCATCAAACAAGTCAAAATACAAATTTGAGCATATTGGGCATTTTCTCACCAACGCCTGCACTCTTGTGTATGGGCTAGTGTATACGCTCAGACATCTGTCATTTCGACTATGCTTTATGTTCATGTGTCTCTACCATCTCCACCGCTTAGACTAAGTTCTAAACATTTATCCTTAGGTCTTTTATTTGGTTGTAATGGGGCTTAAGACATAGGTGAGAGATTTTGAACAGAAATAGGGTCATCATGGACTCAGGTTTGAGGAAAATATTTTGACTTCCATGGATTTCCTTTCACCTTCTTCTTACGGGCCTCAACACAAACATCTTAGGACTTCGTCAATATATTTTTTTCGTTCTTTCAATTCTGGGTACCTTCTTTATATTGGGCATTTTGCCCAATTCTTTGAAATTTGGGTAACCCCTTTTTTTCTTGCCCATTACGAGGCTACTGTTCTTCCCTTCTTGTTCGCCTTTTTCTTCTTTTAGCTCCTGAGTCTAATTGACCGGGTAGGCTTCTTTTTTCAGGCTAATTTAAGTGAATGAAGGAATCTATTAAGCTTAAGGGGGCTGAACGAGGGGCTAACAATAGGTAGGACATTTTGGCTCAGTGGCTATTTTAAAAGAAAAGAAATGCCTAAGTCATCTAAATGTTTTCGCTAAGTCAATGAGGCCTCGACACAAGAGTGCACGCAAGTTCTAGCATAAGCCTAGTGAAGATGTCAATTATCACACAAGGAAGGAAACTGTGTTGATCAAGATACAACATTTTAGGCTCAAAGCTCACCATGTGTGCTCAAATTCAATTCGTCTTCCTTATCTACATACGGTCATGCTCAAAATAGAGAACCTAAAACTACCAACATCATTCATAACAAGAAAAATACAGGCCAATCAAACCCACCAATTTAAATATGCTAATCGACACACAAAAACGAAAACCTCTCCCCACTCACACACTTTGCGTTGAGCAAAGTGGGTAAACAAGGAGGGAACACAAACAACAAACAACGAAACGACATGAGCAAGGTAGGCAGTCCCCCCACTCACACACTTTGCCTTGGGAAAAGTGGTTCAGAGTGGCGACCAACTCTCTTAACTCAAACAAACAAAACAGACGCAACCCCTTCACTCATACACTTTGCCTTGAGCAAAGTGGGTGAGAGAAGAGGGTTGACCACTAACAACAAACAAAGCAAAACAAAAACAAAAAAAGAAAATGTAAAAATGGAGGAAAAAGGTCGAGGAAGTCGATACCGAATCCAAGTGGGCAAAAATAAGTGACGGCGTCATGGGTAGCTTTGAGTTGTTCCTCCACCTGGTCAGCGGCTTTATGTCCTCATCTTCTTCCTCGCTATCTTCTAATCCCTTCCGGCCGATCGAGATTGGCGAGTGTTGTCCGGTCATCGTGGTGGTTCCGTGAAGACGGGTCCGCCGCTCTGGTCATAGTAGATATCTTTCATTCGCTCCAAAGATAGCCATATCAATATATTGCTCGGGCTCTGCCTGTGTCGGTGTTTGCTTCGTCAAGACCTTGACTTGATGGCGGGAGACCACCGGTGGGCAAGAGATTCTTTGCTTTGGACGGGTCAGATGTCCTTGAAACGGGCAATCGCGAATGCGATAAAATTCACCTTGTGGCCATGCTCCATGCACCACAAAATAAACAACTCCCGCTGGGAGACGGAGTTGTCGCTATCCACCTTGCCAAGAAACGTAGGACAAGAGGCGATGGCACATCCGCATGGCGTTGCTCTTCGCTCATTGCCTTCGCGTATCCCGACTTGAACGTTGTGCCTGTGCCAATTGTCGACCATTTTTCGCTCCATTCCTCCCTGTGCTCGGGTATGAAGGTAAAGGCCTCCTCAGACTCAAGCAGTTTTGGTCTCAAACACTTCTGACATGCCCAAGGAGCAATTGAAATCATTCAGGGAGAATGAGAAGCTCCTGCCCATCAGCCTGAATTTTATGCAATCCGTGGTCAGCTTCACCTTGTTGGGGTTTTTTACCTCGAGGGTTTGAATGAACTCCCCGCCCGCCGTGATGTCTGATCGTCCCGCCATTCTAAAACGCCCACATCCAATCCTATCGAAATACCTCCTCACTTCATCTTAACCCGGGGCTATCCAACACCTCCATATCAGCGTCTTGGGCTTCACAATGCCTCGCGGTGGTCCGTGGATGAACCGGTGGCCTCTCATGATCGGGGTGATGCCTTTCCTCTTGCGGAGGAGGTGTTGCCATCTTGGCGAGTTCACCATGGGTTCTTTTTCATGGTGGTACGGAACTTCCGACGAGGCCTCTTTTTCGGTGGTGGTGCCTTCTAAACTTTCTCCGCGGGGTCTCTTCTCTTTCCCATCTCCTCCTTCTCTCGGGAGGGTTCACTCGTCATACCTTCATCCGAGGCGATTCCTCCGTCCTAGTTGTAGTTTCCTCCTTTCCTTCACCGGGTGGCCTTCTCCTTCACCGCTTTGACCTTCTTTTCTTGGGCTTTTCCGTCGTCTCTCTTGTTGGTTCTTCCGACATTTCCGTCATGGGTGAAGGCACCGTCTCCTCGATTATCTTTTCTAAGTCTTCAAAGTTTACTGGAGATGGGCTCTTGGGCATCTCGGGAGTGGTAGGGGTTTCAGAGGGGTGGCTATCTTTGTTTTAGGCTTGGTGATTTTCTTAGGCTCGGAGGGGGAATCGAAGATTTTTGTGGTGTTTTTGGCTCTAGTTCTTCGGGTGCTCATTTTTTGGAAGAGGAAAGGGGCTTCTTTCTTAAGGGTTTGATCGTGAGAGAGAGAGAGAAGTTGCAGAGTTGAGGCGACGTGGGAGAGGGAGTTAATGATGGAGTGGCTAGGTGATGGGTGGTTATGTCCTTTCTTCTGACAACCGCCTGTCGCACACTCTAGAGCTTACCCTCTTGCCCACTGAGCTTGTAAGAAAAATGCAGTGTCTCACTTTGCTCTCCTCGGTCATGGTCATAACCCGTCCCTATAATTATACCAACACAACACCACACGCAAACCAGGGGCAAAGCTAAATAAAAAAATAAAAACATAAGCAAATAAAAAATACCAGGCTTCCTGTCAAGACTGCTAGTTATCGTCGTGGCTCGACCGACTGCACTCTTCATTACTCTTCACCGCTGGGGCTTGCACTTGATGCAATTCCCCGGATCTATCTCGTGATGCCCATAGTAAGCCTTCGAGCCGTCCATTGACCTTGAAGGTCTTTCTTGTCTTGGTCTGCGACCCGACAACCCATTCGAAAATTGAGTTTGACTTCATATGGTCCGCACCACTTGCTTGTTAACTCCTTCACATTAATTTAAATCGAGGCGGTATAAAATCACCAATTGCCTTGCTTGAATGCCTCGCTTTGATAAGACAATCGTGTGCCTTCTTTAATCTTTCTTTATATAGAACGACATTATCACAGGCCTCTCAGCCTTATCTCCTCTACAACTCTTAAAGTTGAAGTTTTCTAGCTTGGCCATCACAGTCCCAATCAAAGTTGAGCTTGTTTCTCGCCCAAAATGCCTTGTGCTCTAGTTCTACTAGTAGGTGACACATCTTGCCAAACATAATTCGCATGCGGTGACATGCCCGAGGGGTCTTGTATGCGATTCAGACTCCCATGCGCGTCGTCAAGACGAGTGCTCGATCCTCACTGTAGGTCCCACTACCTTCCTCAATATGGTCTTAATGATTCATTGACAACTCAACACCCGTTGGCCTACGGATGGTAGGTCGTGGTTACCCGTGGGTTACACCGCACTTCTCGAATAATTTGGCGATAGTAATGTTGCAGAAATGGGTTCCTTGATCGCTGATAATTGCATTGGGCACGTCGAACCTGTTGAATATATTAGCTTCGAGAAAAGCTGAAACCACCTTTGAGTCATTGGTGACACTTGCCTTGGCCTCAACCCATTTTGAAACATATTCCACTGCAAGCAGGATGTATGCGTTGCCCCTTGAGCTCGGTAATGGTCCCATAAAGTCCATCCCCCATACATCAAAGATTTCAACGGGGAGGATAGGTATCATGGGCATCTCATTTCTCCTCGTAATATTTCCTTCCGGTTGACACTCCTTACATTGCTTACATAGCTCATAAGCATCCTTGAATATCGTGGGCCAGAAGAATCTGCTGTCTAACACCTTCCTCGTTGTTCTCTTGTGCCCAAAGTGACCTTCACATTCTTTGGAGTGGCAGTGATTCAGAATATCTTTGATCTTAGTTTCGGGCACGCACCGTCGAAGGACTTGGTCGGTACACTTTCTCCATAAGTAGGGATCATCCCATATGTAGGCGCGACAGTCTGCTTTGATCTTGTTTCTTTGGTATGTAGTGAGCCCAATAGGGAGTTCTCCGATGGTTTTGTAATTCACCACGCTCGCATACCATGGTTCGAAAACCGTGCCACAACGAAGTATAGATGTTCTTGTGGAAGGTCTCCGAATGGGCATGTGGTCTTCCCCTTCAAGAACTCCACTCAGTGGTCGGCCACAAGGTTTTGTGCTCCACTTTTGTCTTTGATTTCTACATCGAACTCTTGGAGAAACAAGATCCATCGATCGATCGTGGCTTTGACTCCTTTTGGCCATCGGTATCTCGTGGTGTGGTGGTGTAGACGATTGTCTTCGCCCCGATTAGGTATGATCGAAATTTTCAAAGGCAAAGACGACCGCCAAGAGCTCTTTCTCGGTGGTCTTGTAGTTGCATTGGGCGGCATTGAGAGTTCTCGAGGCATAATATATAGCATGACTTTCCTTTCTCTTCGTTGTCCCAAGACGGCTTCCACAACAGTACCCACTTGCATCGCACATAACTTCAAACGGCATGCCCCAATCGTGGGAATGGATGATCGTGCTAAGATTAAGTTGTTCTTCGAGTGTCAAAAGCCATCTTACACTCTTCATTGAATTCCATGGTACATCATTCGGAGTAGTCGTGTAATGTGGGTTTGGGCGATCTTCAAGTCCTTCACAAATCTTCAGAGAATCCAGTGCCCAAGGAAACCTCGCACTTTCTTTTATCGAATTTGGATAGGTTATTTGGCAATGATCTCTACTTTAGCTTTATCTACTTCTATTCCCTTTCGGACACCACATGCCCAAGAACAATCCTTCTTGTACCATGAAACGACATTTCTCATAATTGAGGACCAAGTTCTTTTCGACACATCTTTGTAGGAATACCTCCAAATTGCCTAACAACCTCGAATGATTCCCCATGACGGTAAAGTCATCCATGAAGACCTCGATGCATTTCTCCAATAGTCTCGAGAAGATGCTCATCATACATCGCTGAAATGTTCCTGGGGCATTACACAAGCCAAAGGGTATTCTCCTGTAGGCAAATGTTCCAAATGGGCATGTGAAAATAGTTTTATCCTGATCATCTTGGGCAATCCAGATTTGCATGTAGCCCGAGTAGCCGTCTAAAAAACAAAAGAATTTGCTTCCAGCTAACCTTTTCAACAACTCGTCAATGAAAGATAATGGGAAGTGGTCTTTTCGGGTTACTGTGTTGAGCTTTCGATAGTCAATACATATTCTCCAACCTGTTTGGAGTCTCGTTGGGATCAGCTCGCCTTTCTCATTTTTCACTACCTGAATGCCTGACTTCTTGGGCACAACGTGTACTGGGCTGACCTATTTACTGTCCGATATGGGATATATGATGCCTAAGTCAAGTAGCTTCAAGATCTCCTTCATGACTACCTCCTTCATAGCTGGGTTTAACTTTCTTTGTTGATCGCGTATCGGTTTGGCTTCTTCTTCCATTAAAATATTGTGAACTGATCGCTCACTTTTCTAACACTAAAAGGTATAAGTATAGGTGTTTAAGCATCGTATCCACGAGAGATTGTATCACGAAAACATAGAAGCTAGCTCAACGACAATTCATCATTATTCAAGCACAGATAAAGGATGAGAGGTTTTGGGGCTTCGGAATTTAATCCAAAGCAAAGGTAACCAAGCAGAAATATAAAATAAAGCAATAAACTCGCGGAAGATAACTATGAAGAAAGACTAACCCTGGGATGCACCAATCCTATCCACAACGATGTTTATCCCGCTTATTATTAACCATTTTAATCCGCATAAGACGGAAGATCACATATATAACCAACAACTTCGCCACGACAATTGCGGTAGCTGATTACTAATTTTCCCTATCACGATTACGTCTCTAGAGGAAAATAAGCAACCCAAACGGATCACTAAGAATATGCTTCCTACGAATGTCCTATCTCGCCACGACTCGCGCTTATTCGTATTATGCATTCAAGATCGATTGACAATTAATACGATTACGTCATTAATCGGCAACTAGATATGCATTAAGATTGATCGTAAATCAACACATATAAATAAGCACCATGAATCATGAATCAATGCCTCGAAGGTAAATAACAAAAGCAGGACTCACAACATATATGATCGAATCATGCAAACCCTATGATTAGAACGGAAAATTAGCCAGACATAATAAACGGAATAAAATACGATTTAACCATAAAACGGAAATTAAATGTATAAAACCCGTAGGAAGCGTTGATGAACAATGTTTGGTCTTGAATCCAATCCCAAGCGACGAACGGAAAACAACGGAAAACGATTCGACAAAACGTTCCGATCGATAACGAAACGATAAACTAAACTAGAACAACGAAAAATCAATACTAGAATTAAACTAAATAAAGACTAAAGCTAAAGAATGAAAAACCGAGGAAAATCAAGAAAAACGAGCTCGGGGCGATTGGTGCGATGGGGCGCAAGGGCTCGCCCTATTTATGAAAAGGGTGGAAACCCTAATTTGCGCCCGCCACCATGACCGGTCCTCGCGATCGCTAGTGCGATCGCTAGTATGTCTCGCTTCTTCGCCGCGCCGCCTCCTGCGCCGCATGGTACCTCCCGACCGACTAGCGGTCGCTAGCAATTCGAACAGTCGCGAAATCGTCCGATGAGTTCTCGGCGCCAGTTTCGTTTCGGCACGAGGTCGCGGTCGCGGCTCTTCGGGCGCTACCGGTTTTGCCTCGCGACCAGCCTAGCGACCGCTAGTCGGTCGCTAGAAACTTCACAGACAGATATTTTCTCGCAAGGCCGCTCCTTGCTTCGATTATCAACATATAAACCACAAAGCGCCAAAGGAACACCCAAGAGCAAGATCTTCTAGAAATAGATAAAACATTAAGAAACGATACATAAATGCACATTAAACGAGCTAAACTCATCTTCAAATATCAACTATAAACGTGTAAAATGCGCGCTTATCAAACCCCAAACTTAAAGCATTGTTTGTCCTCAAACAAAAGCAAAACAGAAAGACACAACAAAAGATCAACGAGCGTAGCAAAGATGATAACCATTCTAGCCTCGTAAACATATCAACGCCAAAACATTAGTGCACATGACGACGTTAGTCCACTCAACACAAACAACAATTTACGGCAAAACTCATTTAATCCAACCTCACAAAGACATGTGTGTAGAATATGAGGATACACTCAAACTCATAACGAAATTAAGGACGTGTATACACTCAACGATCAATGCAACGCAACATCTTACCATAGGCTTGCTGCTTTCTAATATCTCCACCGCGTCATCAGATTCAAATTAGGATCAAAGAGGTCTTTTCGGAGGTTATAATGCAGCACATTGGTTAAGGTAGGATAATATATGGCTAAGTGACTCAAGTATACCCAAGCACCACCATTTATATATTTAGACACATATGGACTTTGTCCATTTTCTCTTCTTCCCAACGTGCTAAATTGACGCTTTTATGCCTCATAAGGTACCTATACTTTGATTAAAGACCCTTCATGCTCAATGCTCATAGCTAACTTAACATTTTTCTTTTCTTTTCTTTTCTAGAGCTTATAGGGTTTAACTTTCACAACAAAGGTATTATTCTTCACCACGTATGTATTTTTCTAAAAGAAACTTTTCTCGCCATAACTACATCAAAATTTCAACCCTTTTGATTCCCATATCCATCCTCACCTCCTATCATCCGTTAATCGAAAGAAAAGTCTAATAAAGGCTCAAAGAAGGCGACAAATGGTATTTATCATCAAGTTAGTGTTTGGGTGAATATGTGGTTAACAAAGATGGCCTTTTATCCTTTCCAAATTAAACACATATTGCGGCCTCTACCACGTAAACACGGCAAGTTCTAGAAGATAATCACATGCATGATATCACACAATTAAAAGAAATCAGATCAAGATATGTATACGGTGAAGCTCAAGTCTCACAGATAAGCAAATGGTGAAAACAACAAGTTCTAAGCCATCTCACGTCATTCATGCGTCATTTTCAACATATCATGCACTATCATTAAATTTCACCAAAATTTCTATCGTCATTGGCCACGTGGATTAACACACTTCACTTAACTCGTTGATCGGACGCATACCTAAAACGAAAAGAAAAAGCGTAAACACGACAAAAGCAACACAAACAAAGACACGACAAAACACGAAAACAAAATAAAGAAAACGCTGGGTTACCTCCCAACAAGTGCTTAATTTAACGCCTTTAGCTAGACCATTACTAACCTTTTTAATCGCGCTTTTGTGGCAACAGACATCTTTCTCAACTTCATGGACCTCCTAAACTTAGCATTCACGGATGACCACCACCGACTATGGAAGTGGCCCCAAACTTGAACGATACACTCGGAGTTCCATGCCGAGTCCACTTCTTCCTTCTCGCAGCTTCCTCGATCGGTCGAGTACCTCTAAACGCGAGACGCGTGCGACAACGGTACCATGATCGAAAAGCAATCTTCGGCTTTCCAACGCCGTGTTGCTTGATGGCGTCGATATAAAATCTTGAGCTCCTCATCGTTAACACGAAACGTGAGATTACCTTCCGCACATCAATCAACGCACGACCGGTTGCTAGAAAAGGTCTACCTAAGATTAGTGGTTGTTGTTTCAATTCGGGATATCTAAAATAACAAAGTCGGCAGAAAACAAAATCTCAATTTAACAACACGCCTTCGACGATACCTTTTGATATGTGATGACCGGTCACCATCATCGATGAAATCTTCGCCGGCTTCATCTTTCCTAGTGTAGCCGGTTGAAAACGCTCAATGGCATCGATTGATGCTCGCCCCAAGTCGCACAAAACATTTGGAAAATTTCGCCGCGATCTCGCACTCTAACGTGAAACCGCCGATCCTTCGCTTCGTAGGAGCTTCCTTGCAAGACGGCATCGATTCTTCTGATAGGGTAATTTTCTCAAATTTCCGCTTTCTTCTTGCTTGCAAGTGCGTCTTTAAGAATTTCATGTATCCCAAGATGTTTCGCGCAGCTCAAAGAGAGGCAAATTTATCTCAACTTTCCGAAAACCCTTGAACGAGCAAACCTCGTCATATTTCGACTGACAAGTCGACTCGGAAACGGGCCGGAGGAGTGTATGTGCGACGATTAGCTTCGGGCGCCTCGCGACCGGGATGGTCGGGAGGTATCCGCTGCGTTGGACTCTTCTTCTTCGCGGCGAGCTTGCGCGAGCTCGCATACAATTTCTCAGCAAGATGCTCACCGATTGCTCGCGGTCGGGTATGCGCGGCTAGGTCGCCATGAACGCCCGCGCGCGACACCGATGGATCACGGTCGGTGCGGCGGACACGTGCTCGATCGCTGGCTTCGTGGAAAATTTTGACGGCTGGATCGCGATCGGGCTCGCGGTCGCGAGCTTCGCTCGCAGTTCGCGTAATGCTTTCTTGCTCTTCTTCCCGGTAGGGCTCGGGCAGGCTCGCCCACTCGTCCGGATGGCGAAGCATTGATTCTTCGGGTTCACCTCCGACACTCGGAATTGGCCCATCTTTTGTAGTGCATTCACTTGTACGGCTATTCGACCAATTTGATTTTCCAACATCTTCATATGCTTCCCCATAGCCGTGACAAAGGACTCCAAATGGTTTATCTTCCGTCCGTGTTGCTTATAAACGACTCGTTCGTTACAATTGTTGGTTGCTTACAACCAATCGCCGTGATCATGTCTTCGAGACTTGGCTTCTTCGACTCTCGAATTAAACCATTCTCGAGCGGTGAAGTTCACTTGGGAGGTTGTTGGAAATCGGATGATTCCTCCGATTGATGTGGTCGACGTTCTCGTCTCAATCGACTCTTCAAAAGAGTGAACTTCTTCATGAGATCGTCATATTTTGAATCACTCGACAAAGAATGCTTTGCACAATGGCGCTCTCTCCGCTGGCCATTGATAGCTGTTGCGCCATCTCTCTACAATACGGCTTGCCTCGCCTACTTGTCGGTTCAATAAACAGCCCCGCCGACGCATCCACCATGCTCCTCGCTCCCGCCATGTCACCCACCGTAGAACTGTGTGATTTGTTGCTCCTCGAGAACCCATGTTGTGGACATCGCCTCAATAGACCTCGAATCTCTCCCATGTCTCGAATAATGATTCGTCGTGGTTTTGCAAAATGAGATTTGGCGATGATCTTTCGCTTCGCCACGGAAAGTATTTCGAAGAAACTTCATAAAGTTTTCCCAAGTGTCGATGCCGCTCGGTCCAAACTCTTGAACCAATCTTTTCACGGGCAGCAATGAGAAACCGAACACGCAGATCCGGATCGGTCTTCAGGCACCCCATTCTGCTTGATGGTGTCACAATATCGAGAAAGTCTCGAGATGCGATTCGGTCTTCCGTGACTCCTCCCCCAAACCGCTCTCCTTAGACCATACCGATCGTACGGTTTTAGCTCAAAATTGTTTGCATTCACGCAAGGCCCCAACCGCCTCCTTGTACGCATAAACTACCTGAGAAAAGAGGGCATTTAGCACCGACAAAAATAAATAAACATAATATAACTTGAGTCAAATTATTCCTATGTGATCTTAACAATCCCCGGCAACGGCGCCAAAATTTGATCGCTCACTTTTCTAACACGAAAAGGTATAAGTATAGGGTAAGCGAAGTATCGTATCCACAGAGATTGTATCACTAAAACATAGAAGCTAGCTCAACGACAATTCATCATTATTCGCCACGGATAAAGGACGAGAGGTTTTGGGGCTTCGAATTTAATCCAAAGCAAAGGTAACCAAGCGAAATATAAAATAAAGCAATAAACTCACTAAGATAACTATGAAGAAAGACTAACCCTAGGATGCACCAATCCTATCCACAACGATGTTTATCCTACTTATTATTAACCATTTTAATCCGCACAAGACGGAAGATCACATATATAACCAACAACTTCGCCATTTACAATTATGCGAGTTGATTACTAATTTTCCTATCGCAGATACGCCTCTAGAGGAAAATAAGCAACCCAAATGGATCACTAAGAATATGCTTCCTACGAATGTCCTATCTCGCCATTCACGACTCAATGCTTATTCGTATCATGCATTCAAGATCGATCGACAATTAATACGATACGTCATTAATCGGCAACTAGATATGCATTAAGATTGATCGTAAATCAACACATATAAATAAGCACCATGAATCATGAATCAATGCCGAAGGTAAATAACAAAAGCAGGGACTCACAACATATAGGATCGAATCATGCAAACCCCAGGATTAGAACGGAAAATTAGCCGTACATAATAAACGGAATAAAATACGATTTAACCATAAAACGGAAATTAAATGTATAAACCCGTAGGAAGCGTTGATGAACAATGGTTGGTCTTCAATCCAATCCCAAGCTTAACGAACGGAAAACAACGGAAAACGATCGGACAAAACGCTCCGATCGATAACGAAATGATAAACTAAACTAGAAAACGGAAAATCAATACTAGAATTAAACTAAATAAAGACTAAAGCTAAAGAATGAAAAACCGAGGAAAATCAAGAAAACGAGCTCGGGGCGATTAGGTCGATGGGGCAAGGGGCTTGGCCCTATTTATAGAAAAGGGTGGAAACCTAATTTGCGCCGCGCGCCGCCCGCGATCGGTCCTCGCGATCGCTAGTGCGATCGCTAGGTATGTCTCGCGCTTTTTTCGCCGCGCGCGCCTCGCGCCAAGATGGTACCGCGACCGACTAGCGGTCGCTAGCAATTCTGAGCAGTCGCGAAATCGCCGGTGAGTTCTCGGCGCTGAAGCTTCGCCGCGGGCACGAGGTCGCGGTCGCGGCTCCGGGCGCTGTTGGTTTTGCTCATGACAGGCTAGCGACCGCTAGTCGGTCGCTAGAAACCGCATTGATTGTGATATTTTCTCGTGCGCCGCTCCTTGCTTCGATTATCAACATATAAACCTACAAAACGTCAAAGGAACACCCAAGAGCAGTATCTTCTAGAAATAGATAAAACATTAAGAAACGATACATAAATGCACATTAAACGAGCTAAACTCATCTTCAAATATCAACTATAAACTTGTAAACGCTGCTTATCATGAACGACATAGATGGGTTGATGCCCTTGATGTCGCCAGCATCCATCCAATAGCTTCCTTGTATTGCCTAATGACATTCTTCACGCCTTCCTCCCGATTCTGACTCGGTTTAGCATTGATGATCACGGCAAGGTGTCGTCCTTCCTAGAAATATATACTCAAGTGATGAGGAAGAGTCTTTAGCTCGAGTTTGTGAGCTCTCAAGCGGACGGGCGAGCTTTTCTTCTTCCTTCACTTGGGTGTTCGTATATCGACCACTGAGTCCCTGTTCGCTTCAGAATAAAGCAAGGCCTCGACATTGCCCATGTCGCTTTCTCCGTGAGCGCCTTCCTCCTCAAGTCCACTTTGAATGGTCGTGATCTAGAGGGTCTTGCAAACCTATCTCGGCGTGATGTCTCCACCACGGGTTCAACGTGATCGATGAATTCCACGACTTCAATATCATTCGGATGCTCCATGGCCTCAAGATGTTAAAGGTCACCGTCTCGCCGTCAATTCACTGTGTTAACTTGCCCGTGTCGCAATCAATCTCGGTTCGCCGCCTTCATGAATGGTCGGCCTAATAACATAACAGGATTTGTTACCCATCGCGCCCATATCCGAAGACGTAGAAACCACGAAAATATGAGTTCCTCCACTTTAACCAATACGCTTCGATGATTCCTTCGGATGACGTTGGACCGTCTCGCTAATGGATAACCACTCGCGCTGGCTTCGTGGTTCCTACTTTCAATTGTTGAACATCGATAAGGCATGACGTTTATAGATGCCCCAACCAAAGATGGCCCTTTCGATCCTCGCTCGCTTATTATACGTGGAATAAAAACATCCCTCGATCTCCACACTTTCGGATAATTTCCGCAGATCATGGATACATTTTCACCCACTTGAAATTTTGCATCATCTTTGTATTTCACCTTCTTCTCGCACAATTCTTTTCATGAATTTTTCCCATTTCGCATCGTGCCCGCAGCGGTGATGAGCGGTATATTAATTTCCACCTCTCAAACACGCGATACATCTCACTCATTTCTTCCTCTCTGCGGTTCTTCGCCAATCTGCTCGAAATGGAGGTAAAACCTAGGATTAGGTTCGACATAGGTCGGCTCAATGATTACATCTTCTTTTCCATTTTTCCTTGGGTAATTCCACATGATCATCTTCGTCTCGATCAATGTGATCCGTGAGATCTTCTATTTCGTATGACCAAGGCCGCCCTAGGCATGAAAACTTTTTCTCGCGCTTTCTTTCCGCTTCTTAAGGCTACAATAGTTCGGTTGGGCAAGTTCGTTTACCTCTACTTGTGGAGGTAAAATTCTTGCTTTTCTCAAGACGCGTTACGACGGTCGTCAATTGGGCAACTTGGTTCCCAAGGCTCTAGAGGGCTCCCATTGTCTCGACCTTGAATTTCTCGTTCTCTTGTTGAGCCTTCACATTCTCTCGTGCCATGGTATGTACAAGTTCGGCCAATGACGGCCCACCATTGTGGTCACGCTGATTATTCCTGTATTGTTGTTGTTGTTGTCCTGCCCCTTGCTGGTTGTTAGACCACCTAAAATTTTCGTGGTTCCTCCATCCTGGGTTGTAGGTTTGGGAGTTTGGATCATATCTCCTCTGCTCATATTGTCCATTCCTATTTTGACCCACTGCGTTGACTTCTTCTTCTTCATAAAAGGTGGGGCATTGATCCGTGTGATGTGTCACGGCCGCGCAGATTTGGCACACTTTAGCTTTCTTTTGCCCTGGTCCCGTGTTGGTCATGAACTTGTCGAATAGGTTACAAAGTTTATCCAGCTTGGTCTCCACGGCTGAAGAAGTAGCGACGGCTTGCCTCGGAACTTCTCCTCCTTCGTCTCTATTTTCTTCGCCATCTCGCCCAATAGTCTAAAGGCCTCACCGAACTTTATTCATTATCGAACCTCCACAAGCTGCATTCACCCAAATTTTCTCTGTTGCCCTTAACCCGGTCATGAAATATTGGATTAGATCATGGTCTCGAATTTGATGTTGAGGGCATTTCGTCTGCAGATGTTTAAATCTTCCCCAGTAATCATAAAAGGTTTCCGTGCTCATTTTGATGCTACTTATCCTTTTCCTCATGTTCAATGCGGGCGTGAAAGTACTTTTCGAGGAACAGTGCGATTGTGCCCAAGTGGTCACACTTCCAATGGGCAAGGTGTGAGCCATTCTCTTGCCCCATCATGCGCAGAAAGGGAACGATACTAATCTCACATACTCTCAAGGTTTTCATTGACGCGGATAGTTCCACACGCCATCTCGAAGTCTTGTAAATGCCTTTGTGGATCCTCCTCGCATGTCATCGAATCGGAGGATTTGGATGAAGGAATGCTTCATCTCCGGCCGCCATTGATCGCAGCAAAGTGATGCCCATTGACCTCGTGTTCGTTGTTGGGAACACCATTTCCCTCAATGTCCGCGCTACTTGCGGTTGGTCACCCATCGATTGTCCTCCGGGTTTTCTTCTCGCTAGCTGCCTTTGCCGCTTGTCGCCTCCGCATCGCCGCTCTCCTCCGCCTTGTGTTTTTCGAGCTCGGGATCGCACAAAGTTCTCCGCTCTCCCCGCAAGGTTAGGTCGTAGCATACAATAAAGAAAGCAATATAAACACAAGAAATAGAGATTACTATCGAATGCGCAACTCCCCGACAACGGTGCCAATTTTGACACGCTGTCGTTTAGCGTTCAAAATAAATTTATAACCTATTGCCCATCACAGGCGTAGCCAGCGATAAGTATAGGGTCGATCCCATGAGGAGTTGGTGTAGCAATCTCTGATGTCACGATGTCACTTAAAAGGAATGAGAGTAGTGTAATTATTTTGATCAATATAGGTAAGGCTAAAGTAACCTGAAACAAACTCAAAGAAAATATCAAATAATAAAACGAATCTGGCTTGGGCAACAACTTGGTGAAGATGATTAACACTCGGTCATAGGTGCAAAGGTTTTCACTACATGACATGCATCAACCGGTTATAAGAGACATACGTCGTGACCCCATTGTCACGCGTCACGCCCACGACGCACCCCTCCAAATCTATCATTTACGTAAAGAAATGCAAGGACACCCTATGAAAACTATCTAACCCGTAATGCCCACGCACGAGGACACCTCAAGACATGCAAGCCTACATGCGTTATGATCTAAACAGCACCTGTATTGCAAAGGCGGTGCTAGGACTACTCCAACTCGCCCACACCGATCGTACTATTTGGGGTGCGGGACACCGACACCTTAATCCAATTATTACTTGCAACCCTCCTCGCCCACTATGTTATTCGCGACTAACACACCGAGTTTGGTTAAGTTATATATTGCTCAGACCTAGTGCTTGGGAACACACGCATGCGCATCGTAATGCCCTACTTAGATCTCTCGAGTTATATTAATCATGCTTCACTTAGTTATACCCAAACCAGAATAAAGACTTAGCTAGACATAAAATAAACAAACATGCAACAGTTAATTGAAACCATCATGAAAAGGAAACAACTTACTATTACTTGAATGAAACAAACGACGAGCCCAAAGTGCCGCCAACAAACATACGAAAAGCGAATAAAAGTGTTTGCCCCGAAGGGACTTAATGTATGTGGTGGTGATGGTGATAATGCTGAAAGAACTAAAAGCTGCGTGAATGATGTAGTGCGTAAGTCGCACATTCATCCCATATATATAAGCCGGGAGAGAGATTGGCGATGGTGATGGCCCATGGGCTGGATAATCCCTTAGGGTTTCCTTGTTGATTGGCGTTGTTTCCTTACCCAGAGGGATTTGAGATGATCTCCTCCTGATTTGATGGGATCTGGCCTTCGCGCGCATCTTTTCCGGATTTAGCGGGATTCATCCTGATCCCGCGTGTCTTGCCCATCACGGGTTGTTCCTTATCTGCATCTCTTGGTTTCTGCCTCTCTTCTTCACTTCCGCTTGCCCATTAGCTAACCTTTTGGAGATTGAACTTGTGCGGTTTGTAAGGAGGTCACGCCGTGTAACGGAATGACTCTTGGGGTTAGATGCCTGGCGTGAGATAAGCTCCTTGTGCCCTCGGGGTGCAATCAGATATCGTTAAATCCGCCAAGCAAGTTCCCACTCAGATTGCCCATTTACGCCATGCCTTGCCCTCGCAGACCGGTGTGTCATCCGGACACAAACACAACAAGAAAGACACAAAAGACTCGATCTAGACCTAGACAAGACATAGAAAAAGAGCACAAAACTTGGGCTCGTCACTTGGTTTTTGAGAAATGATAGTAGGTATTTTGTATAAAAATATTTAACAAGAGAAAAAATCTAAATTAAAATTAGAAAAGAAAAATTGAAAAAAATTCAATGTAAAAGAATAGAAAGGAAATAGAAAATTCCAGAAGCTTAGTCAAGGAACTAGCTGGAATATTCTAGGAGTGTTAAGTTAGCCTAAGTAGCCCACATTAACACCTATAATTACATATATTATGTAGTGCATATTTATTTTTGAATCAGTATGTAGGAAATTCTTTCTAAAATCTAAAATTTGTAAAAAAAAAAAAACTAACTTTACTTTTGAAGAAGAAATAACCAATATAAATAAGTTGCATGTTCATAAACAAACATTAACATAGTATAAATCATAGTTTGATGTAAAAGAAAAAACAAATTTACTCAATGTCAAGAGATGAAGTTCATATTCCTTGAACAAAAAAAACCTATAATATATTGTAATTTTATTAATCATAGAGACTGTAGGATCATAACATCTCATAAAATAAAAAATCATAAACACTATATAAATATTTATAATGTAACATCCCGCCAACCAACCAGATACAGATAGAGGATGCCACGATTTATAAGCGGAAGAAGGGGAGTGAGTATTAAGAATGAAAAGGGTGAAACACACGTGAAATATTATGTAACATAGGTGGTGTCGACAACTAAGATAAAATATACACACTTAGATATATATATATATATATAGGGGATGGTTAACGTGAGAACCATTTTTATTGTGAAAACGTGAGAACCAAAAAATGATGAATTCACAGTGAAAGTTGATGAATCATTGGGAAGTTATCTTGAATCCAAAAAATAGAATTTTAGCCTCATGAGATTCGAACCCGGGTGAAAAATTCTAAATTTTTGAATTCAGTAAGTTTCTCAATGGATTCATCAACTTTCATGACGAATTCATTTGGTTATTAGTTTTTAGGATAAAAATAGTTCTCATTTGAACCAAACTCTATATATATATATATATATATATATATATTCGCATATACACACCAGCTTAAAATGCAGAAAAATAGACAATAGCTAGTAGCTCATTTAGGTGACATTGCATCATAGCCCAAATCGGGGGACCTATGCGTTTTTTATTTAAGCATACAGGAAACGAAAAAGCAGACACCAACACGGTCAACATTCGGGTCCATAGCTCTCCTTACTCCAGGTCATTATCTGTAAACATTTAAAATAGTTGGGGCTGACTAACTGATTTACTCAGTGCTATAGCCAAAAAACGATTTAAGTCTAGCATGTTTCATTATACACGAGATATTTTATATATATAAAGAAAAAGCTTAAGTATAACAGATATTATCACAAACCCTCGTAAACTGAGCGACCAACACGTTGTTGCCTCATTTGGTCATTGGGGAGCCTAAAGCTCACTAATGATCCATGCCGGAGTGGGCAATTAGGGCAAATTCCCAACTTCAGACTTCTGTGTCACTACCTTGATTTGTGGTAGTCCAAGACACAATTGTTAACTTTGAGAGATAAGAGATCTCATCAAGTGACATCGGCCATACCGATTCATTGGCACACAACTATTGTGTACCTAAAATATTTTATACATGCTTGACAATTTCAAGAAAAACTTAAAGTAAAGTTTGAACATAAACCCGCCTTTCATAGTGGTTCACGAGCTCAGATAGTGTCTCAGCAAAACAAATTGAAAGTCTTATAGTCATATTGCACATTCAAACAAATCAGACAAGTGTGCCAAGGATAACGATTTACTGTTATGAAACACATGTCATAAATGCATCTTAATTACTAATTATTTTAAGTTCTAATACATTTAGAAAAGTGGATTCCGTTCTTTTAGGGGACGGTTGGTATGCAGGAATGGAATGGGAATGGAATGGTGATTCCTGCGTCCATTCCCATTCCGATGGTCGGTAAGATTTTACGTCAGAATCACCATTCCGAAGGAATGCTTATTACCATGAACATGGGATTAGTCATTCCTTCCTCCCCATGGTATTAGCTATTACCATGAATATGAGATTAATAAATTTATTTATTTATTCGAAAAATTATTTTATTTATTTTTATCTAGTAAAATTAATAATAAAATAATAATAATAATAATTATTATTATTATGATAATAAATAAATAAATAGTAGTTATTAATAATAAATAATTTAATATAATAATAGTGATAAAAATATAGTTATTAATAATATTAACATAATAAATAACAATAAATACATTAAATAATTATATTAAATAATAATATTCTTGATAAACATATTAAGATAATAATATTATTGATAAACATAATAATAATAATATTAGAAATTAATAATAATATTGACATAAAAATAATAATTAATACCAATAAAGATTATATAAAATATTATTATTAATTAATTAATTATGATAATAAATAAATAGTAGTTATTAATAATAAATAATTATAATATAATAATAGTGATAAAAAATTATAGTAATTAATAATATTAACATAATAAATAATAATTAATACAATAATAATAATAATAATAATAATAATAATAATAATAATAATAAATACTAGTAACAATAATATTAATAATATTCCTAAGTAATAACATTAAAATAATATTCCTAAGTAATTGTATTAGAATATTATTATTATTAATAATAATTAATTAATAATAATAGTAATAATATTCCTATCTAATAATAATTATTGTTAATTAGTAATAATAATTAATTATTATTATTGATATTATTATTATTATTATTAATTAGTATTAATAATATTCCTAAATATTAATACTAATTATTATTATTTTTGTTATTATTATTGTTATTATTATTATTATTATTACGATAATAATAACATAAATTATAAAATCATAATTATTTTATTTGTTTTATTTCATTCCTATTCGTTCATTCCTTGTACATACCAGCCATATGAATCACATATTTCATTCCATTCCATTCCTATCATCATTTCATTCCAAAGTTCATTCCATTCATATCCAATTTCATTCCTGCGTACCAGCCGTCACCTTAGTTCTCAAGAAGCTCTACTCCCTAATATTCATTTAGGTACTCCAATTGAACTATTCCATTTAGTAACTTTGTTTAATTAATTAGCTTAGTCGAGCTACCTGAAGCAACAATTAGGTAGGGAATTATGGTGAAATTACTAATCATGTTGTAGTGTTCTTATTACTATTCAGTAGTATTACTCCAATTAGTCAAGTACTAGTTTTGTTTAAGGTTGAAGTCATGACACGAGAGCACCTAACACACCTCAGAGTTCAAAGAAGTCCCTGCTGCCTACATCTTACTTTTTCGTACAAGACTGTGAGCAGCCTAAGATTTATTACACATCTTACATGCAGCATCAACATCGCATACCATAAATATCTCTCAGTCTTCCCACATGCATCATTCACATATACAGCACGACTTTCTACAGACTATAACATGGGTTCATCAACACCAATTTGCTCAATGCGAGGCTAAGAACATCAGGCCAACTTATTCTAAGTCTAGTGTCTAGCAAATATTTTCATAAACATCATGCTCATATTCCTGAAGGTCTATATGATTCTAGTTACCAAATCCAACAGGGTTCTCGGCTCCTATTGCAGCGAGCATCAAGGCACGATAGCTATTAATCCATCATTCTTATGGGCAAGCAAACATGAAGGATGACGAGATAAAGGCACGATAGCTATTTATTATAAAAATAAATTTATTATACTGTTAATATATTTAAAATGAATAATATTTATTAAAAAATATAAAGAAGGTAGTAAACATCAATAAATTTCTAAATGATAATTATATGATTATAGCTTATGAGATTAATATTTAATCATAATATAACGTTACAAAGCCACCAACAAAATATAATATTTGTTTCCACCATTATAAAATTGTATTTTATAATAATCAACTGCAAATTTATTGGACAATGGTAATGAAAGATCCATTGGATAATTGTGGGTGTCTTTTGGAGGGGAATGACATTGTTGTAAATTTTGCCACTTAACAAGTCGTCCAATCTGTGGATATAATTGCATCGTCTTTTTTGCACTCAAACAATCTTTGATGGTATACGCGAATTCCATTAAACATTAATTGAGTGTATTTTTGCACCTTCTCCCAAAAATAATTAAAAATCTCGCAATTTTCGTTACTGATCTTTTGATAAATATAGATAAAATATAATACTTTATTTTTCTATAGATTATATTCCAACTTTAAGTCCAATAATTAGATGACATGGATTGCCGGAATCTCACAGGGGAATTGTATAAGAAAATGAAATGAGTGAGCAAATCATTACGATCGTTTACACATTTGTATGCATACTTTTGTATCTTCATCGGTCTCGGTATTCATGCCCACATCTCCACACACAAAATTAAAGAAATTTGCAATTCGATTTCGATGAGCAATGCTTGTGCTGTTTCATTCTATGTTTGACTGACTTATTTAGTTTACACACATTGTCTTCTTATCAAGAAAGTTCAAATCTAAAATCGCCAATAGGAACAACCTTAAAATTGTCCGAGATTCAGCATACTGTAACTGTAAGACAGAGGCGATCAAGATCCCATGCATCGTGCGGGCACAATACTAGTTTACTATTACAGAGGAACTCATGCAATGAGCAATTGCACCCCAGATGATGCTGCGCAAATGATAAGCCCAGATATGGCTACGAACCCGTATCTCCTGCATAAGATAGTTAAGTTTGCATCACAATTTAGATTAGCAAGTCAGACAAAATTTGATTGAGTCGACTAATCACCACTGGTTACTGCAGATAAATGCATCTAGAGATACCAAGTTTAATCAATTTTGACATTGACATAAAAACATTTAGGGATGCAGGCTTCAACTGTAACCATTTGTTCGTGAAATGCATCAATATACATGAACCTGAATCAACATTGACATCGACTTATTTCAAGGAAAAACAGTTTCTAATCCAAGAAACTACTACGGTTGCTTATTCCTTCTTAAATCCAAATAGCCTTCAAGTATCCAAATTAACACGGATTGTTCATAAAATAAATTCAAGATTGCTATCAAACATAAAAGGCAAGAAGAGCTGTATTTCTTTGTCAATGTAACCGAAAGAGGCTCTCTCACCCGATTGTAAGGCGATTTTTGGGGTCACCGGTAGAGTATCCCTTGAAATAGAAATATCTTGTAAGTGTGTAGGCAGCCCTAGTGATGCAGCAGTCACAGGGTGCCTAATTCCTCCCAATATCAACAAAGTGAAGATCATCGGCATCAGTTCCAATGAATTCTGGTGCCCCCTCTGCACTCACACGATTCCAATTCACAACAAAAACATGCATCTATAGGATCAATAATAAAAGAAATAGTATACATGTTTAATTTAGAACTGCAAAAACACAGAGAGAGAGTGGGACCTGAACACAGTTAAAGAGCTTGGCATCCTTGTTCTCAGCTTCGTTAGCGTAGAGGGTGGGATAGAACACCTTATACCTGCGCCCAAATTACAACTCAAAATCCACAATTTGGAATCAAATCATAAACAGAAAACCCCACCCAGAATTGAAGAAAAGTACTTCTTTCGGGCTTTGCCTACTTGGATTGTCATCCAGATATTGAGAAAACAGTAAGCAACAACAACAAGAACCACGTATCCGTATTCCTTAGATACTAATTCCACTCCACCCATCGCATGCGATGCCCTTTTCCTGTTCTTTTCGTAATATTGATGAGATCTTGCTCTGTTTGATGCAGGGAAAGGCTAGTAGTGTTGAGGGGAAATCTATATTGTAAGTGTTAGGTGGGTTGGAACAAATAGTTTCGATTATTTAAAATCAGGTCAGCGGCCATAACTTTTGGCCCAAGACATTATATTTATTGCATGCAAGCGGGAGTTGACGTTGGGTACCTACTACTCCCATTCCTGCTTTCATTTTATTAACATGAGAAATGAAATAACAACTATAGTTTCTCTTTGCATCTACAAAGTTGAGTTCGTGATTTTCGTGCAAAAATGATCGCCTTTCACTTTACAAGTCGTCCTATAAATCCTTATGCATATATAGGAATACGGTGAATGTATTAATTTTTCTTAAACTTATGGTGAGAGTGTTAATTAACTATAAACTTATGTAACTATATACTTATATTTATGTTATAACCATAATTTACATGAACGTGTAAATAGGTGCAAATGAAATGTTAATTTATAGTCAACGGATAGAAGAAGCATGAGAAGAGCAAATTATGTCATAATAATTCATTTATTCACGAAAAAACGATTTTTAGTTCCGTATTTTTACTGAAATTGAAACATTGATAAAGTCGACTAAATTCATAAAGTTCAGCATGTTTTCAGATTATATAGAAAAGTTAAGTGAAAATTAAAAGCTTACAAGTTAGAACTTTCCAATATAAGAAAGTAATATGGGCTCAGTGAACCGAACTGGAAAACAAATTTCCGACGGGTAAAACAGCAGCAATTTCTACTCATTACGCCACCAAGTCGATAACAGATAATTTCTTTTCTAATTCCTTGATTTAAATACTCTACAACATACCATATCTTGATTGGTAATTCGAATAAAATGCTAAACGGTATTGAGAAAAGAGAAAGATTTGATTTTCCAGCCGAGTCATTTCCTGCATCTTATGATATTTGACATACAACAAATTTGATCCAGTTCTGCTTACATTGATCAAAATATAGAATCTCAAGAAGGATTGCTAAATTATCGATTTTATCTTGATCGCATCGCCCTTCCACAAGAATATGTGCCATTATGTTAAGGCGGATATGAATTTGGAGATCTTTGACTGTGCCCTTTCTCTCTCTTCTGGTCCATCAAGGTCACCAATGTTGTCGTGATACTCCTGTGTGATTCATAGACAGAAACGAAGAATACAAAATCAGTGCTTATAAATTCATGTGTATGCTTAAATAAATACAACCTTCAGAAAGTAGAACAAGCACACCAGACAACCCAAATGATGTGTCATCAAATATGTGACCTCTCCGTACCAACATATAATTAAGGTTCCAACATTTAATCTTTGCCTCAGAAAATTGTTGAAAGTCCCACAAAAGTTCTAAAATGAAGTGCAATGATCTTCCTCATATAGGTTCTACAGGTAAGTCTTTCTACAACATATTTGAACTGCTCAATTGCACATGATCAGAGTAAACATTCTCTCTCAAGTCATGGATATGAACTAAATGAGTGATAGGCACCACATGAAGGATGACGAGATATAGATGTCAGCTAACAAAGAACAGACAAACTGATCTCACGACGCTCTAGGGCCATAGATCAATATATTACTCATTAAGTTCAAAAGATATGCCTGAAAATTTTATCTAAAAATGTAAGGAAGCAAAGGTTGAATTAGCAATGGACCTTTTCCTTTTCGATTAAATAAGTATGGAAAGTATTTCCATCCTGCTTTTTATTGATTGACAACTGAATAGTACATAAATATGCAAGCTCAATAAAAAGAAACAACTAGCTCAGACATGGGGGTACTAAGCATTAATTCCACTAGGAACATCTGACATGAAGAGCATAGGAAGAGGAATCGTTGAAAGTTCAAGTTGCCATTTTGGCCATAAGTTGAGAGGCTAATACCTGAAGGATATTCTTCACATCATTCTTAGTTAACTTTTGCTGCTTCAATAGCAGTTCAATTCTTGCTCTCATCCGAGGGTGCCTATAAGAGACAACTCCACCAATTAAAATTAAAAGACCAGAGAAAGATAGCTACAGAAATTAGTCCTCTCATTGATTAATGTATAACATGGCTAGACTTACTCTGAGGTCCAAAGATGACCCAGGATAACAGCAATCAACTGCATAAGCACAAAAATAATCAACTACAAGAATCACCAGAAGAAAGTAAAATAGCTAATAACAAGAAAAAAGAGGGAGATGCCTGAAGAGTGTAGAGCCCAGAATCCAGCTTCCGGTTATATTTCTCATCATCATCAATCTGCAAGAACAATACAGAAAATATACTCACAAGATATACCTATTTTTTGATTTTGTATAGCAAGGCAATAGTGATAAAAGAAGAATATTAAATATTAATCACCTCAAGATCGTCGAGCTCAAGCTGATTAAATCGTTCAGTCTCTTCTTTCACTCTATCTGAATATCTATAAACCATAGCGCACATGCAGACACGGGCACACAAAACAGAGAGATCAGATTCACTAAGACAAAATAATCAAATATCCCAAGTAGAACTGTCGATTTTTTGTTGTTTGCTGAAGGATGTACTTGATAATTACCTCATATAGAGTTCCATAAGTCGATCTATCTTTTCACACTCATTTTCAACAAATTTGCTTAACAATCTTTCCCTTCTAGAACCCCTCAAGATTCCACCTGGAGAACAATAAGCATTACCATTGGTACAATCACATTATTATGCGAGTGAAAATGATAACAATGTGTTGAGGGAAATATAACTCTAGGTTTCCATGTTCTCAATAACAAGGCACATTACTACAAACAACATTGAATGGGCAGACTACCATCAATCTAAGATTTAAGGACACGTGAAGTATCACCTTCATGGAAACAGTAATTGGTTCATTCAACATAAAATAATTCCACGATAAAAATAAAAGCCAAATGAATTCCAAAAATCCTAATTACATACATTCATACCACCATAAAATTGCAATTTCCTCTCAATAGTCTCAAGGACAAAGATAAAATCATAAACCAAATGGAATTTGCATGCTTACCAAATAGGGATGCAATTAGAGATAAGAGGCGTTCTTCCAATTCTTCCTTGGAGTGTTTTTTCTTATTCTTCTTGCTGAGAGGTATCTAACCGACAAAAAAAGGTCAAAATCTCAGATACAAATGCATATCATCATCTTTCAAAATCAACAATTATATCTTGCTGCCTGAATTCAGTTTATTATATCATGAAAACTAATCAATAGAACATAGAAATTAAATAGCAGAATAAAAGATAATGCTTCAAGTCACTTTACCTTAGTCATTGAGTTTTCTTTCTATAAATTTAAAACATGTATATAGCACGAATAGCAAAACTACATAAATCACGAAGTAATCCATCAAAGAAAGCACGTGAACGTACTATTAACCTCACTAACTGCAGCTTAACAAGGAGAAGGGCAGTGAACTTGCCTTACCCATAAAAGCAGGGAAAGCAGTCTTCAACCCCATCACATCAATAAACCGTTCGCACGCAGGCGGATAGTTTGTCATCGCAAAATCCAAAGCCCTGATGGCAGACCCATAACATAGTTTCTTCTGATTCATAATAATGATCATCAACTCTACCCCTTCCGCCTTCACAAACCTCTCCTTATTCTCCAAAGGCATCAACACACAACACAAACAGTTGAACAAATTCTCCACCATCTCCTCCTCATCACCCATCTTCGGGTCCTTCGACTTGTACATTGCCACTGCCTGCAACAAAGTGTCCACGCCATTCATCTGACCGAACCTCTTCTGGTTCGCAGCACTATTCTGCAACAAAATCGCCAGAATCTCAGAAGCATACTGCTTATTACTGTCGAATTCGCGAATCTTAATCCGCGCTTGAAGCCATTTCAACAGCTTCGTCTTCTCACAGACAAGCTCGGACGCAGAAGGCTTCACCTCGATAAGATTCTCAATAGTCGACAAAGTGTTGTAAATCGCGGCCGACTCATCGGGGTCGGAGTCATTCAAACGCGCCAAATTCTGAACCAGCAACTCCACCGCATTATTTTCGATCAGCGCGTCGACGAGCACCTGCGCCGACTCCTCGTTATCCTCGATAACGTCGGCATCGGTAAGGTCCTGCAGGAGCGTGACGGCATCAATGGCGATATCGGTGTTGTCGTGGTTGAGAAGTCCGGTGAGCGAATTGACGGTGCCGAGGCTGACGAGGTCGGGGTAAAGCTCCGGCGCGCCGGCGAGGATTTTGAGCTTCTGGAGCTCCTCGTGGAGTTCGAGCTCGGAATCGGCGAACTTCTCGGGGTTGTCCGGGTACTTGAGGCGGGCGGCGGTGTTGGCGTTGAGGCGGCGCTCCAACGAGAGGGCGAGCCGCTTTAAGGTTTTAAGGTCGAGGGTTTCGACGGCGTTCTGCTGCGATTTCTCGAGAGCTTCGAGGAGCGAGAGGTCGATGGGGGCGTCAAATGATGGCGGCTGCGGGAGGTGGAGCGGATTCGCTTCTGAGGCGGCGGGAGGTCCATTACGTCGCCGTGCCGTTAAGATTTTGATTTTTCCGGCCGAAAGCCCTAAATTGATTTTTGAAAGTGGATGATGCTGTGATGGCTTTAATATGATGGGTCGCTTCGAATCAATTGGGCTTTGATATTGGTTACCTGAAATCGGCCCAAGCAAATATGAAAATTGCCATCAGAACAAAATTAGAGTATCGGATTTGGATTAAAAAGAAAGGTTATTGGTGCATAAATACACCAACTTTAGATCAATTTTATTTTTCACGAACTTTAAAAATTATAATAAAATAACAAACTTAATGACTTTAATAATTTTACTACGATTTTAAATTTAAGCCAAATTAAATATGACTTGACATCTCGAAAATTTCTGATGATAAAACGATCGATGATATGTATTTACATCGTAAAGAGAGGATATTGATTGTTTTGATTTCAACTAGAATCAGACGATAAAACAAACGAGAAGATTTGATTTTTGTAATGAGGGTTGGCACGCTAAATCCTATAAACCAAAAAATATGATTTATTTTGATGGAACGACGATGTTTTATGTCATTTCTCTACGATGTTGTTTATATCACTAACCGTTTAGTCTATAATAAATTTTTGAAATATCAAGTCAGATCTAATTTATCTTGAATTAAAATCATGGTAAAATACTAAAGTCATTAAGTTTTTGTATTTTGTGACAATTTTTAAAATTCGTGGAAAAAACCAAAAATTAGCCTCAATTTTGTGTATTTATCGTCAATAATCATAAAAAAAATAATAATAATAATAATAATAATAATAATAATAATAATAATAATAATAATAATAATAATAATAATAATAATAATAATAATAATAATAATAATAATAATAATAATAATTAAAAAAGGTTAGATTATCGGATTTCTGTGTTTGTACGTCGGAGTTCTTTGGATACATATTTATTATAAGGATAAGGTATAAATATGTTCTCAATTTATAATATATCATAAAAATACCGTTAACGTAAGTTTTGGTGTAGAAAAATACAGATTTGTAAATAGATGGTGGAATTGTACCCCACTCCATTTCAGAGCTGTTAAATCCCTTAATTTTTTTTCATTTGCGACGAGCTCCGAAAACATGGAAAACGGTAGAGCTCTACAACTTGCCTTACTGTGAAGCAAAATTTTCAGTCCGTCGGCATTTCTTCGACTCCAACATTCTTTATAGAAAAGAAAAGATTAACAATACAGCTAGAGTTTCACAAATTTGGGAAAGCTTGAAAAAACCTACTCATTATCTTGGATATTTTATATATTGAGATTTTTGAAAAAATATTAAGCACCAAAATTTACACTACAAGTTGATAATAACCGTTTCTTTTCCAACTGCAATCCAATAGTGGGCTAATCTTCTTGAAAGTTGAAACCATTTTGAACCTTTGGGATATTGTGTAGTAAGAATTAAGTAAATGTAGCCTAACTTCATGGATTCTGACTTTCTAAGAGTTTGTCGATGTGTGTATGTAACAACCAAATATATTATATTCTTCTGATAATAGATTTTAATGGATGAATGGGCTAAATATTTTTGAAATAATTGGAAGTAACTCGTCCCCACGGACTTAACTCAGTTGGTTAAGAGCAAGCATATTTGGAACATGGCATTTTTTAACATGTTCATACTCAAGGAAGATATTTTTATCAAATCAAAATATATTTGTTACCAGTGTGCAATCCGTTGAGTTTCGACGACAAAACTATTTTACGTTCTAATTTATGCTAAAAATAAGGTAAATATCACATAGCACTCCAACGTTTTCGACTTTTTACATTCGTGTTCTAATATAAGCATAATGACAAATCAGACAACAACCTTTTAAATGGGTTCGTAATAATGTCATAATCACAAGAATCGGACTCGTTGTGTCTATATGGCATGTCGGAAATTCACGTCAAATGCACATATGAAATAAATGAAAAACCATGAAAAATAATAATTTGAACCAAACAAAACGCCGTCGTTTTAGTTTTATCCCTGACAGAACAAGTTGTACACTAAGCAAATCTTTTATGTTGCCGCTGCCGGAGATCAAACTGGAAATGAAAGCATTATACAGTCGAGACAATCCTAGCTCTAATTCTATTCCTCAAAATCAATCCATGAATTCGCATTTAAAAACTTCCCTCAAAATCAAGTCTTGCACCTTGATAGGATACGCCCAACTACTGGGCCCAAGCATCGGGCCCAATACAAGTAACCACGATATCAAGCTCGGCTGGACAAGTTCGCCCATGAAGACTCCTAAAATCGGTGGGAGCGCAGAAGCGGCCATATCTAAAGAATCCTAATTCGAGAGGATAGGATCTCGAATCCTAATTAGAGAAGACTTGGATTCAAGATCTGAAGTCAATACATTCGTGTATAAATAGAGGCTAGATTAGGCGAAATAGATTCATTCACACTCTTTGTAATCGCTTTACACATTGATACACAATACTCTCTCTCCCCGTGGGCGTAGATCTTATTCATAGATCGAACCACGTAAATCCTAGTGTTCTTAAGCATTTATTTCCTTACGAAATTAAGATCGATCTTTGGCGCCGTCGTGGGAAGCGAAATTTTGTGTTTCGATCGACCACCGTTTGTGGAAATAATCATGACCAGTACACCGAAGCCGTGCATCGGGACCGTCGCCGGCAACAACAACGCCGACGGCGAAGGAACGCCGAGCTCGACTTGGAAGAGCCCAATCGGAGAAGAAACCCCGAAGGACATGTCCAAAGTCTCGACGAGCACGGACACCCGCCTGCGGGAGGCGGTTACCATAGCGAAGAAATCGCAGCAATAATCCAGGGAACATCCGGCTCATAAGTAAACCTCGACGACGCCGTCGAGGGTTTCTCGAGAAAAATAAGGAGAGCTTTCTCGATTACCTCGGTGAGCATTGTGGTCGCCACGTCCGAAGAACGGAACGCGAAGCCTCATCTAGACACGAGGCATCACAACGAGAGGTCGGGGCCCAAACCGACCGCGCAAGGAGCGAGCAGCGCGGAGAGGACGTCGTGACCGCCGCGAAGCCGGCCTCGATCGCCGAGAATGAATCCATCCGTGAACTCGCCCGATCTCAAGGACGGCGGCGCAGAAAGGCATCGGGCCGCCGTGAAGTCGGTCCGAGTCACCTCGCGAGTTCGATCGTCGAACTCCGTCCCAATCTCCGGAGGGCGGCTTCGATGGATACGGAAAATAGTCACCCGTTCTCAAATAGGATACTCAACACTTCTCTCCGGATAAATACGGGTACCAAGCATCACCCCTGTAATGGTGAGGATCCACAGAACTTCCTCTCGCAGTTCAATACAACATGATCAACCAACGTCTCGGCTCGGTTCATATGTGTAAACTCTTCCGGAGTTACTCGTCGACAATGCCGCGGTGGTTCGACGATCTACCTACGGAAGCATCGGCTCTATCGCGACGATGGCGCCTTCCATCGAAGGTTCTTCCAAAAGTGAGTCAAAACATCGTCGGCACACCTCCTCACCATAAGGCAAAGCCGTAACGAGTCCATCGGTGACTTCATGACGAGGTTTAACAAGGAGTGTTTGAAGGTCAAGCGTGAGCGACTGTTAGTCATCTCGGCCTTCCAAAGCGGCATTTTGCGGGGCCTTATCCGAGAGATCGTCAATCGAACCCGTCTCGCGACGAGTGTGGCGCATGCCAACCGGTTCGCCAAAGCGGACGAGGCGACAAGAGAAAGCGCGAAGCGAGCAAGGCGAGACCCCGGAAAAGGAAGAAGAGATGAAGGAAGGAAGATCGGAACCAAGGCGTGCGCGCTTGGAAAGATTACATCGCCCGATAAGGTCGAGCTCGGTCCGCGTGGCGCCTCGGGCGACCTCAATACACCCCATTGACGAAGCCGAGGCGAAATCTACGCTCCATATGAACTCGTTCGAAGCCTCGACCGATGGCGGGAGGAAGAGGTGCCGAACCGAGGATAAATCTTGCTCATTCCACGGAGACTATGGGCACGACATCGAAGAGTGCAAGGAACTCATGGGAGAAATAGAGATGTTGGTTCAAGATGGACCTCTGAGAAAGTACCAGGGCGGTGTGCCAAGCCGACCGAGTCAAAAGAAGAAAAGCAAGGAAGAGGGTGCGCACTTACTAAAAAGCAAGCGCGACACCGACGAAGAAGGAGACGACGAGCCCCAATATGATGGGGTGGTCTCCACTATTACGGGGCTCCCCCGTGGAGTCACGAAGTCTTCCTTGAAGGCCGAAGCCCGAAGTCCTAGAACCGGTGAGCCTAACAACAAGAGGTTCAGAAAGGACGAGGCGATTACTTCTCGAAGGCGACCCGTACCATAATAATACCCCACCGGGATGCGTTGGTGATTCGAGGTAGTGGTCGCGAATAAGTTGATGAAGCACGTGTACATTGATAGCGCGTCGGTGAGCATCCTTTTCAATGAATGTTTTGACAAGCTAGGGATAGAAGAAGCGCGCCTCGCCTGGCGCTTGCCACTCGAAGCTTCGTCCGAAGAGACGCGCCGGAAGGGATAATTGAGCTACCGTCACGGTGGGAAGTCACCAACGAGCTCCACCAAGGTGGTGCAATTCTTCAGTAGTGAAGGCCCACTCGCCATATAACATCATACTAGGCGAGATTGGTGAGCAGCTGTAAGGGTGGTGTGTTCAACGTACCACCTAACAATGAAGATACCACCACGGGGGAACAGCCGTGATCCGAGGTGATCGAAGCAAGCGAGGAATGTATGCAAGTTGCTTACGAGGTGCGGGACCTCGGTCCGGCCCACAGGCATAGCAATTAAAGAAACCCGAGGAGTCGGGTCGGAAGTACATCGCCACTCCACGGCGGTCGGTGGAAGAGGTCGCATTGTACAAAGATGAGCCATTAAAGGTCGTCAAGGTTGGTTTCACCAAGGCACCTAAAGTGAAGGATCGGATCATCCAACTCTAAGGAATTCGGGATGTGTTTGCTTGGTCTCCCTCGACATGACCGGAGTCTCGCCGAGTATCATCACTCACCGGCTCAACATCGACCCGAACATAAAGCCAGTTCGACAGAAGCAAAGAATTTTTGCAGCCGAACGGAACCAAGTCATTCATGACGAGGTGAATCAGCTGTTAAAAGCACGCATACTGTTCGAGGTCAAATATCCGACCTGGATAGCCAACCCGGTGATGGTAAAGAAAGGAGGAGGGGGATGGCGAATGTGTATTGACTACACCGACCTCAATAAGCATTGCCCAAAGGATTGCTATCCCCTTCCCAACATTGACAAGAAGGTCGACGCGCTGGTCGGATACGAAGTCTTCAGTTTCTTGGACTTATACAAAGGATATCACCAAGTCCTAATGGACGACGAAGACGCGGCCAAGACAGCCTTCATTACCGACTTCGGGGTCTTTGCGTATAAAAAGATGTCATTCGGCCTTAAGAATGCAGGGGCTACCTATCAAAGGATGGTGGACAAAATATTTCAGCCCTACATAGGTCAGAATGTGGAGGTATACGTAGACGACATCGTCGTCAAGAGCAAGGAAGAAGCTGCATGTGTTGCCGACCTCCGGATCGTCCTCGGCCTTCTTCGAAAAATCAACCTAAAGCTGAACCCCCAAAAGTGCACGTTTGCAGTCCGGTCTGGAAAGTTCTTAGGGTGCTGGGTTTCACAAGAAGGGCTAAAAGCCAACCCGTCCAAGGTCCAAACCATTCGAAATGAAGATGCAAAGACCCTCCATAGCGTACACAAGGCGACAGGTGCATAGCAAGATCGAGCCGCTTTCTTTCAAAAGCCACGGACAAGCGACTACCCTTCTTCAAGACACTCAAAAGCCCGAAATTCTCATGGGATGATGTACACAAGTCCGCCTTTGAAGATCTCAAGAGCTACCTCGCCAAACTCCCACTCTATCCGTCCCGAAGAGGAGAGGTCCTTTTCTCTACCTCGCCGCCTCGGACGAGTCTATAAGTGTAGTCTTGAGTGCGAGAAGAAGGACGTCGACTCGGTGTATTTTATCACCGAGCACTAAAGGCCGGAAGCGAGGTATCACACGGAGAAGCTTGCCTTAGCATTGGTAACGCGCGAGGAGACTACGTCCATACTTCCATGCACATCCCATACGAGTCCTCACTGACTACCCACTTCGGCAAGTATTGACAAAACCCGAAGCCTCAGGGAGAATCGCGAAATGGGCAATCGAACTGGGCGAGCACGATATATCCTTCTGCCCCCGCCAGGCCATCAAAGGACAAGCCCTAGCGGATTTCCTTGCCGAGGCTAACTTCGTCGAGAAACCGAAGCCCACTGAGTCCGTATCAGACGATGCCGAAGCCGAACCAATAGATGAAATACCAAAGGAGTGCTGGCAACTCTACGTTGACGGGGCTTGGGAAAAGCGGTAGCGGGAGCAGAATCTTACTCCTAGGCCGGACGGCGAGATCACCTACTCACTTCGGTTCAAATTCAAAATCGAACAACGAAGTGGAGTATGAAGCACCGATCGCGGGACTTCGCCTCGCTCAAAGTCTCGAGATACGAGCCGTGCAGAGTTCACAGCGACTCTCAGTCGTCGTGAGCAAATGTTGGGAAAATACGAGGCAAAAGCGGCGAGAATGAAGAAGTATCTTGAAAAGCAAAAAGCACGCAACGGACTTTCTCACACTTCCGGATAGTTCGCATCGAGGGAGCAAAATAGCCGGTGACATCTTAAGTAAATTGGCCTCGTCATCAACGAGCCCGCCAAGATGAGGAAGTCCGAGCGAAGCATAGACGATGCCGATAGCGAGCCGAGGTCAACGTAGTCTCGGATGAAGAACCCAATTGGATGACTCCCATTCGAGAGTACACGAGAAGGCGAGCGCCCCATGACAATTTGGAAGCTAGGAGGATCTGAACAAATCTGCGATATACAATTGAGCGGGGATCCTATCTGAAAGTCATATCTCCGCCTCTCTTAAGGTGCTTGGGTCCGAACCGAGCTAATTACGTTCTACGAGAAATATCGAAGGATCGTGCGGAAGCCACATCGGACCCCGAGCCTTGTCAAAGAAAGTCATGCGATGGGGATACTATTGGCAACAATGTTCCAAGACTCAATGGACCTCGTAAAAAGTGTCCAAGTGTCAAATCCATGGGAGCGTACCAAGGCTACGCAGACCGACCTCACCTCCATACATAGCCCTTGGCCGTTTATGCAATGGGGATCGACATTGTGGGCCCTTTGTAAAGCACCGGGACAGCTCAATTCTTAATTGTTGCGATCGACTACTTCACGAAGTGGGTGGAAGCGGAGCCCTTAGCGAAAATCACAAGCAAGAACGCCTCAACCGTGCGGAAGAACATAGTGTGTCGCCGGCATCCCTCATGTCCTCCTTTCGGATAACGGAACACAATTCACGGATAAGACATTCAAAGATTGGTGTCGAGAGCTTGGATCAACAAAGTTCACCTCGGTGGCCCATCCTCAAGCAAATGGTCGGACCGAAGTTACCAACAGGACCATCGTAAAGGGTCTAAAACTCGTCTCGACCGAGCTAAGGGCCTCGGGTGGAAAATTTACCACAGTGTCTTATGGTCGCATCGAACAACACCTCGGACCTCGAGCGGAGAAACACCCTACGGTTTGGTGTATGGAACCAAGCGGTGATCCTGCAGAGATCGGATACCGAGTCCCGCACCATTGACTTCTCTGCGAAGCAAATGGGGAAAATCTACGGTGATCTAGACCTACTCGAAGAAAGAGACCTCGCCTACATCGAGGAAGCTCGATGCAGGCAACAAGTAGCTCGGTATTACAACCGCCGTGTTAAAACCCGACAATTCAAGTGGGCGACCTCGTACTCGAAATAATGAAGTCGACAAAGCGCGCTGCTCGGCAAGCTGGAAGCCACATGGGAAGGACCTTACCGGGTCGACGAAGTCCTCGGCAAAGGGGCCTATAAGCTCGCTCAATTGTCCGGTGAGCAATTACCCAACGCATGGCACATCATTCATCTGAAGAGATATTATGCATAAGTGTCAAGGGTCGGGTCTTGTTCGGTCGTGTCTTTAAAGTCCTGTTTAGAGTCTGAGTCTTATTTGGTGGTCGCGTCATCTTTTATCAATAAAATATTATTTTTTGCAAGTTCTACTCGTCACTAATGCATAATTAATCTTCACATTATTATTTACCCTCTACGGAGGACGAATTCCCTCGACGGAGGTCAGATTACCTTCGTTTCATACGAAGGTAAATTTAAACGCGCGCATGCCTACATACGAGATCAGATTTCCTTCGTTTATATCGAAGACGATTCTCTCTATGTAGATGATAAGGGGACCACCCCTCCCGATGACCTCGGCAAAAAACAGGAACCATTCCTACATACGAGATCAGATTACCTTCGTTTATTTCGAAGACGGTTCTCTCTATGTAGACGAATAAGGGGACCACCCCTCCCGATAACCTCGGCAAAAAACAGGAACCATTCCTACATACGAGATCAGATTACCTTCGTTTATTTCGAAGACGGTTCTCTCTATGTAGACGAATAAGGGGACCACCCCTCCCGATAACCTCGGCAAAAAACAGGAACCATTCCTACATACGAGATCAGATTTCCTTCGTTTATTTGAAGGCGGTTCTCTCTATGTAGGCGAATAAGGGACCATCCTCCCGATGACCTCGGCAAAAAAAAAAAACAGAACCCTACTTTCGTGCAGAGGCGGATTCCTTGAGCGGAACTCTACGAAGACAAACTACCTTCGCATATTACTCTTGTTCAATACAAAGTCAATAAGAAATCATTCTTATTAAATAAAAGATGTACGAGTTACATTTTACGAGGACGGGCGGATCGGGAAAAGGCGAGCCAATCCCAGAAAATCGGGATTGACTCATCTATACTAATCCTACCTCTACCTCGTCCTCGGTCTGTCACGGGCCCCTTGTGCGACCTCGGTCACTTGAAGATGCCGCTCTGCGAGCTCGACCTCGGACACTCGAGGGCCTTTGGTTTCGACCCGCGAGGATCCACGTCGTTCGAGGCAATAGCACCTCTCTTGCGCCGCCTCCGGATCGTCATAATTCGGTTCATTTATTCTAGGCGAGAAGCTCCGCGAAGAAGAGGCCTCTGCATCCCGTCGAAGCATTTCGTCGAGTTGTGGTTGTCGGCGATGACAGTTTTGTATATGCTCCCGAGCCTTTTAATTCAGCGTCTTGCTCGTGAAGTGGTGCGGAGGTCCGACCATATTCGCGGTACGGCCGCGCTGACAACGGCGCAGCCTCGACAACCTTGGCTTCAACTTGGGATCGTCATCCCACCATTTGGTGGATAACCTCCTCGTACTCGGCATGTTCCTCGGCTATCACCTTGGCCTCCTCCTTGGCGACCTCGAGCGCCTCCTCCAATTCAAAAGGCGAGCACGGAGCTCGTCGCGGCTCTCTGGCGGCTTTATGTGACATCGGACTCACGCTGTACATGACCAAGCTGCCCCTTTATATGGAGGAGTTCGACCTCTTTCAACTCAAGAGCCCGCGACAGGTCTTCGATTCGATTCAACCAAGGAGAAGCATCAAGCATTTCAGGCGACAACTGAATAAAAAGATAAGTGTTTTCATATAAACTTGTGATTCTATTAATATGCCTTAAGCGGAAAACAAGTTTACATTTACATTAAAAAAAAAGGTTACAAGGATCAACTGACCCCGCCATCAGCTCCGAGCCGCATCTCCTCGTTGCCAACCCCGCTTGCCTCAGCTTCGGCCGCCGCCACCTCGGCCTCTTTCTCAGCTTCGCCCGCCGCTACCTCGGCCTCCTTCTCAGCTTCGACCGCCGACACCTCGGCCATCCTATAAGGTTCATCGGCCGCCCCCGGCCTCGGCTCCTTACTCGGCTCGGCGGGATAGCCTCGGAGAGGATCTCGATCCACCGAGCAAGCAGATGACTCGGCGGTCGGCGAGTCGAGGGCGAGTTAGACTACGAATAACAGGCGAGCTCTTCGGACCGCCGACAAGGAGACCAACGTAAGACCGCGCGGGCGTCGGTCTCCACCACCGTATCCGTACTTAGTTTTATCTAAGTCGGGATAGTCATCGACGACGCCATCGATGTGTCGGATACCGCCTCTTATTCGGCAGCTCGGCCATCTTGTTCGCTTGACCGGAGAACTTCGAGACAAAAAGTTTCTCGGTGTGGCGGGCTCCCAATGAAGCCGCGCCTCGGCTTCCCTCGGCTGATCGCCCACACGGCTCCCAATCGACCTTGCTGCCTCGGCGAAGCCGTTCGGCCTTCAAAAGGTTATCTCGCCGGCGCCTCCGCCGTGCAACCTCAACCCCGGCCGGACCTCCTCCATCACGGCCAAAGCCTGGCCTCCTCTCGGCCGCAACCCGAGCCGCGATCACCTCCACCATAAGAAGGGTCTTCTCCCTCCGGCTCACGGGCGTGCGAGCCAAATGCTCAAAATGAGCCACGGCATCATTCGGATGCCCGACAACAAGCTCGGACACGCTTTCAATCGAACCTTCGTCCTCGGTCCCGTAATAAGGCTAACAATATCAAGCAAAGCCTCAACACACGGTGGAAAAATTACGAGCGATGCATTACCGGGGAAAAGGCGGACGTGCGACCTCGGTGCCAAGGATCGTGCAATCGTCATCGTCGTCGGCGGGAGGATGGCGATCCTCTTTTCGGGCGGGAGGTGCGCGGAGGCGGCAGATGCTTCGCTTGAGGCAGCGAAGTCTTGGCCGAGGCGGCGAGCACTCCGGTGGCGAGGTCACGATCTTCTCGGCCCTCTTAAGGGTGACCTCGGGCAGAGGCTTCTCCGCCTTCTTGGGCTGTGACCTCGGGCTCCCCCCCCTTTCTCTTCCTTGAGGACACGAATTCCACTACAGAAATAACAAATGCCAAGTTAATACAGAGCAACACAAAAATAATATGACACTAAAGCTAAGTGCAGGGCCTCACCGCCATGGCTCGTCTGCGATGCTTGAGGTCATGGGGCTCGACCCATGACCGCTAGTTCGGCCTCGGAGAAGGCTTCGTCAACCAGGCCAACCCGGTCCAGATACATCTCCACATCACCGAAGCAATCCCCAATGGCTACATCAGCCAACCTCTCGCGCTTCCAAGCAAATTCGTAAGAACCATCAAACCGGCAGAAAAAGTACTTCTTCTGCCAGTTTGATATCTTCGACTTCGTCTTTATTTTAAATTTACGACGGGGTGATAAGTAATACCACCCGCACTATATTTAAAGCGAAAAAATCTAAGGATGAGCCCTAGACTCAGCAGGCGTTATGCTATGTGCATATATACAAGGCCGTCAGTGACGAAAAGAGTTCGGTGTTATTTGGGCAAAGGGGATAGCAAAAAGCTGTTGTAACTCAACAAACACGGAAGGATAAGGAAGACGAAGACCGCACTTAAGGCTGTCCTCGTATACTGTTACAAAACCATACGGAGGAAGGCTAGCCTATCCCGGACGAGGCGATTAACCCGTGATTCGGAACAAAAATTCAGAGGCAAGCTCTAATATCGAAGGAATTGTCAAAACAGAAGAAAACGAAGAAACCTTTCCTAAATCATAATAAGGAGGATATTCTAATCTACACAAGGTAGGTTGGGGGGAACCAAGATGATAAACTTCAAAATCCACGGAGAATCCGGTGGTGACCTGAACACGATCTGGCGTTCGAGGCCGTGAGAACCGAGCAGGTGGCGAAGATGAGGAAGCCATGACTTCTTGGTTTTAAATTCGAGGAAGATATAGCTGAAACCCGCGAGGACGATAATGGCGGTGACGAATCTACGGAACACAAGAGGTTTGAATTTTTGAATATTGAAATGTGCAGTGATAGGCGAAAAGGCGTGTCGCGGAAGTTATTCTCCCAATATGCGCTTTATTGGGAAACCAATCTGCTACATTAAATGCGCATTAAATGCTACAAGGCATCCGCGTTCGGTCTCGACTTCATGCCCCATAAAAGCGGCCGACCCTAAGACCTCGGCATAACGCCCGTCGGTGAAGCCGACCAAAGACCTCGGCATAACGCCCGTCGGTGAAGCCGACCAAAGACTCGGCATAGCGCCTCGTCGGCGAAGCGATCGATGACCTCGGCCTAACACTCGTCAGCGAAGTCGATCAATAACCTCGACTTAACGCCTCGTCGGTCAGTCGGCCGAAACCTCGACGCGCCTCGTCGGGAGAAGCGGTCGAAGACTTGACAACACCTCGGCGGTGAAGCGGTCGAAGTCCTCGACTTAACGCCGTCGGGTGAAGCGGTCGGAAGACCTCGGCAAGCGCCCGTCGGGTGAAGCGGTCGGAGACCTCGCTTAACGCCGCCTGGCGAAGTCGGTCGAAGACTTGACGCGCCTCGACGGTGAAGCGGTCGAAGACCTCGGCTCAGCGCCTCAGCGGTGAAGCGATCGAAGACCTCGACTTTACGCTACAAGACCTCGACGCGCCCGGCGGTGAAGCGGTCGAAGACCTCGGCATAACGCCTCGTCGCGAGAAGCCGGGACACCTCGCCGAGATACAAACAACAAACATGACCTCGACGGGCGCCTCTGCGAAGCACAAGATACGATATCTGACGTCGAAGCATTGACACACACAAGTCGGACAAAGAAAAGAATGTCAAAGATCGTCCAAACCCGCCGTCATAAACAACCCCAATCCGGCATGACCTCGTTTACTGCGTCTTTTGGGGGTGTTGTGATAGGATACGACCAACTACTGGGCCCAAGCATCGGGCCCAATCAAGTAACCACGATATCAAGCTCGGCTGGACAAGTTCGCCCATGAAGACTCCTAAAATCGGTGGGAGCATGAGCTCAACCATATCTAAAGAATCCTAATTCGAGAGGATAGGATCTCGAATCCTAGTTAGAAGACTTGGATTCAAGATCTAGGTCAATACATTCGTGTATAAATAGAGGCTAGATTAGGCGAAATAGATTCATTCACACTCTTTGTAATCGCTTCTTACACATTCAATACACCAATACTTTCTCTCTCCCGTGGGCGTAGATCTTATTCATAGATCGAACCACGTAAATCCTTGGTGTTCTTGCATTTATTTCCCTTACGAAATTAAGATCGATCACACCTAAAATGGAGTTTCTTGCTAAGTTGAGGACTGAGAGGGAGCGAGTAGCCGGAAAGAAGCAAGGCAAAGTGCCCCAAAATGAATTGGAGTCGAGGTTGAGATACAACAAAGCCTGCTAGGAATCGCCCACAAGCCCAATGAGATTATTGTGGCACAAATCCAAATACTGCAATGAGATCGTAGAAACATAGAGGCAGACATTTCCCCAATGAAGTTGTTGAAGGCCGGGTTAAATTTGTTGAGTTTATAAGAGAAATTCCCAAAATCCACGTAGGAATCTCACCATGGAATGAATTGTAGCTAACATCCAAAACTAAGAGGTTTTGTCAAGAGATCGAAGCAGGAAGGGATGGGGCCACATAGAGAATTGGGTGAGAGAATGAGGGTTTCACCTTTCAAGAATAGAGAAGTTGCAGAGAGAGTGGAGGATTTGAGAGGTCAAGTTTTGTGCAAAGAGGTCGAGGATCGTGAGTCGACCAGAAATGAATAACAAGGTAATAATAACAAGAAAGATAGCAAAATTAAGATTTTGACTTTGGTTTTGTCTCTTTCAACCATTCCTAATCTGCAAGCCATTCTCTTTTCTTTTCTTTTTTTTTCTTGGTTTCAGTATCATGGAAGAGAAAGATTAAGAGGCAAAACGAGGTCGTTTCTCGTAGTATTATTTATGTCTGCCACGTAGACAAAAAATGGCCCTAACTACTACGCCACGCTGGTAAAATAGGCCGGATTTCAGTCTTTATGACACGTATGTTAAAAATTTACGAAGATTTTGATCTGATTTATTATTATGCTTACGTTTGGGATACAAATATAGAAAATCGAAAATATTGAAATGTTATAGGTTATTTTCTCTTAAGAATAAGTTAGTACATTTTTCTAAGTTATAGTATTTCGATAACTTAATCGAAAAAGTGTTTGATGATACCTGTAATTATCTAATTAAAAATTGATTTTACTATTCATTATTGTCTCAAACCCCATATAATAACCGAATGTCATAACATGTTTAAATTTATAGATAATAATGCTTATAATAATTGATTATTATTCTCAATAAAGACTTAAAATATAACAAATAATGACAAACATCATGATAGGTTTTAAAATATGCATGCACCGTCCACACTTAATATTGTTGGATTTGTATACTGGAAGCAGTTTTGGTTGAGCTTGTATACAATGTTTCCTGTTATCACTATTTCAATCTCTTATCTGAATTGTTTACTTGATTGCATATGTATGTCCCTTTATCTCATATAAAAGTTAGATCATACAGTGTGTTGTAGATCACAGAAGTATGTATGATTGGTCAAGCTTAATAAGATATAAAAAGTATCACAGCTGAGACAACTTGAGGACGAGTTGTCGGTATAGGCTGCGGTTTAGATAAGAAGTGACTTGACTTAGTTGCTTGTCTATACTGGTACGTCTCTGACGTATTGATGGATCACAGTGAGATGAGTTCTTCTATCTGACCGTTGTGAAGAACCTAGATCTCGGAGACTTACGTTGATCTAAACCTCGATAAGGTATTAGATGAGTATGAGTTGATGACCATCACTTTGACTTGTTATGGGTGAGGGTTACATAAGTTAACCTAAGATTCTCTGCATCTTGGGTGGAGGCAGTGCCTGTATGTCATGTTAATTACCTGTGTCGAGTTACTGTATCTGTTCAGGATGATGACATCCCCTTAAGGAGCTCAAAAAGTTTATTGTACTAAACCCTGCAGCTTGAGTTATCTCAAGTACAATAATAAGGTTGAGTGGTACTACTTAAGGAATTAAAGTAATTAATTATTTAAGCGATCGAGTAAGCGTAAATAATTAATGGACGTCGATATCTTAAATACGGGGATTCGTTAAGTCTAAATGCGAGCCCGACTCAACTTCGGAAATAAAGGGATAAGTCAGCATTTATTCTCTAGTGGTATGAATAAATGTTTATGAATTAATTTATGTTTTTGGCTGAACATAAGATAATTAATTTATTTGAGACTGCGCATCTTTATTTCTTGCATTTGATCCCTGGGCTGGCCCATAAAGGCCTTTAAACTTATGATTTTCGAAAGCCTCCTTATAGAGTCCCTCTAGGACTCTACTTGATCATCTATATCTTAAGTGATATTATTATATTTATTAGATATGCATAAATTCTATCTTGATAGGATTTAGGATTGCATTATAAATACAAGGTGAGAGAAAATCAAACCCTAATCCTAGAGAAAAATTTTCGAGAATTACTATTCCTAAATAGTGAGAATTTTTGAAAATTTCCAAGGAGGAAGAAGACGAATTTCTATAGCACTCTCCATAGATTGTCCTCACTCGGCATTGGAGTTTAGGCAAACGGGATATAGTCCAGAAGATCAAAGCACGAGTCTTGATCCTTTCTTCCCCGACAGATTCTCAGGTAAACACGAGAAAACTCCTACGTGTTGCAATTAATTATATAGGTGCATGCTAGGCATATAATCGATGTATGGTGAATTAAACATCCAAGATAGATCATCGGAAGATGGTTAAAATCAGATTTCCCTACAAATATAATATATAACTTTTGAGAAAACTTTTTGGGATGAATAATAGTAAAATAATATAAAACAATTGTCATACTATCTTCACTATTGCATAACGTCCTAATAATAACCTATCATTTGTTTGAACAAATAAAATTAATTAATTATTTAATAATTTTGAAAAATATTAACCGGGTAGAAAAATTCTAGTAATCAAGGATTGAGATATCTTATAATCATAAGATATGTATGTATGAATATAATATATTAGCAACATGGAGATATATACTAAGTTCATACAAATATTTAAATATTAAATAAGTTTTTATTCGTTCACAATTTAAATGAAATTTATGTGTTTTTTATTTAATAAATATTTTTTTATTGAATCGGTGATTTTTATTGATATGGTGATTGTTAGTAAGATAATTATGGAATTTAAAAAGGAAGAATTTATATAAATAAGAATAAAGAAATATGAGGATGTCAAGTAAGATCCAGGAATTATATAGCGTGCTTTTTCTACTAATCGTATATATATTTACTTTATAATTTTATATAAAAAAATGTTATTAACATCTAAATATATGAACTTTGAGTATATTTTGATTTTTCCTATAAATTTTAAAAATTGTCAATAAATATACGAACTTAATATTATTGTGATTTTTCTCAGAAATTGAATTACGGTCAAAATTGAAACTGACATGGCAATCGACATAGCGGCATTTCATCAATACAACGTCGTTTTACTTATACAGTATATATTAATTGACCCTGAAATACATGACCTTTAGGTCCATGTTGTTTTTTTTATACTAACTTTAAAATTTGTCAATAAATACACGAATTTAATATTATTATAATATTTTCCAGAAAATTGAATAATGGTCAAAATTAAAGCTGACATAACAATCGACCTAATACTTATCAAAACGGCGTTGTTTTATTTATACAATATGTATTTAAAGAATCTTAAATATATCTCACACATATCTCTAACCCAAATCTTATCGTAAGTTGAGGTTAGAGAAAGAGAGATGAGATGGGGTGCGGTGTGGGCGTGAGTTAAAAGGGATTTAAGATTTCTTTGACACATATTATATTAGAAAACGACATCGTTTTGATAAAATGATGTCACATTGATTGTTATGTCATCTTTAGTTTTGACCGTCATTCAATTTATGAAAAAATTACAATAATGTTAATCGTGTATTTATTGATATATTTTAAAATTCATGGGAAAAATCAAAATATACTTAAAGTTCATGTATTTAACCGTCAATTAATATATATTGTATAAATAAAACGACGTCGTTTTGATGATGTGACACCACTTCGACTGTCACGTCAGTTTTAATTTTGACCATCATTCAATTTATAGGAAAAATCACAATGATGTTAAATTCTTGTATTTATTGATAATTTTTAAAATTGATAGGAAATAACAAAATAGACTCAAAGTTTATGTATTTAGACACCAATAATACTATAAAAGATATTATTTAATGTAGATCGGAATAATAATTCGATCATATTTTTACTCAAAATATATGATTAAATTGACAGTTTTACAAGAACTAACTTTGAAATAATTTTCTCTAAAAATAATCTAGATATTTATTTTTATTTTATTTTATTTGCAAAGGTTTGTCATTTTTCAGCAATGAATGAAGCCTTGTGTTATTTCTTTGAAAAGGTTTGTCATTTTTCAGTCCTTCCACTAAATTTTTCTGAATTCACAAATCTGTCCTTCCATTAAATTTCCAAATCTATCTATTATACTAAAGCAAAGTAGTTGCATGAAAATTCCCTCCAACACATTACTCTTCCCGCCAAAATTATTCATTTTCATGAAAAAATATATTTTATTCTCATTCTCATTCCAACAATGAATTAATGCAATCTGTAATTATTTCATGCATGCATGCTACGGTTCCAATGCATATTTTTTAATTCCAACACAACTTTCTCCACTTTTCATACAATCTATCTATTATACTAAAGCAAAGTAGTTGCATGAAAATTCCCTCCAACACATTACTCTTCCCGCCAAAATTATTCATTTTCATGAAAAAATATATTTTATTCGCATTCTCGTTCCAACAATGAATTAATGCAATCTGTAATTATTTCATGCATGCATGCTACGGTTCCAATGCATATTTTTTAATTCCAACACAACTTTATCCACTTTTCATACAATTTCCATGACCAAATTATTTGATTTCGTACATAAACGTAACAATATAACATCAATAATATGAATTTTGTATGCAATTTTCATACAATTTCCATGACCAAATTATTTTCGACATGATTAAATTTATCTTCTTCCACATTAGTGTTATGTCCGCAACAATTTGACTAAGGATGAAATCCTGTAAAAAATTGCAAAAAAATAAATAAATAAATCATGTTATTGGTGTCATATTCTTAAATTCATATATAGAACCGAAAATTGTTATAGTATCTCATTCTCATCCCAACAATGAATTAATGCAACCTGTAATTATTCAATGCATGCCACGGTTCCAATGCATATTTTTAATTCCAGCACAACCTTCTCCACTTTCAATGAATTAATGCTACCTATAATTATTTCATCATGCAACGGTTCCAATAGTTCCAAACAAAAAATTCAATTGATATGGAATTTCACTCACTTTTAATTTTTCGTTTGCTTTAATTTGATCCATGTATTTGGCTGTGAATCTTTTGGGTTCTAAATGATCGACCATCACTACTTCTTTTTTTTATTTTGACTTGCCTAAGGATGCATGTATAACAACCAAAAGAATAGGATATTTGTAGATCAATAAAACATAAACCAAATAAAAAATTAAAAGAGTTTAAATAAATACTTCAATCTAATCACCTTGATGGCTAGGTTGTTTGTATCCTAAACCGTCGGTTGCTTGCAAATTTCTAGATTTATGTTCCTGTAATGTGATATAACATTACATTATTTATTTTGATATATTTTATAGACAAATGCTTCAAATTATATCAGGATAGTGTAAACAGACCAAATTATAGTTATCTAAAATTAACAATCAAGTGTTTTTGAAGTATTTACCTGTAAGTAAAGATAATAGTATATCAGGCAGCACCAATATGCTCTATCTCTTGATCTTCTGAAAAGAAAACTGAAAAGGTATTAAAAAGTCTGTAACAATATGTAACATGCCAGCATTAAATGCAAATGTGTCTTGAGAATTTCACTCAAAAGTACCTATTAAGTCTGTAAATGCAAATCAGTCTTGGGCATCTGAACAGGCAATTAAAAAGAACAACTATCATTAGTATCAAAGCATAAAGAATGTATTTGTAGAATCGTTTCAATGAAAACACTACTATCACACCACATAAAGAATGTATTTAATTTTCTTTTATTTAACTTTTTTATTGTATTTGAACTTATAATCTTAAATATAAAAGTATATGCTTAAGAAAAACAATTACTCCCTCCGTCCCCCATATTCCTAGGAAGGAATATGGGGTGCGGGTTTTAATAAAAGTTGTTGAGTTATTGTGAGTGGAATAGAGGTCTCACATTTATATAATATTAAATTAGTTAGTGGTGGGCCATAGGTGGTAAAATGTGTAAATAAATAGGTTGTTGAGGGTAGAAAAGAGAAATAGTGGTGGTATAGGTGATAAAGGTGTAATTAAAGAATATTATTGAGGATAAAGTTGGAAAGATAGTTTATAAATAGAATAGGAAGAATTTTGGGGGCGTCCAAAATGGAATCTTAGGAAGGAATATGGGGGACGGAGGGAGTATATAACAAATTAAAAAATTTATAAATATTAAAGTAATTTATCCACTTCATGTGTAAATTGTTTTTAAATAAGTCGCTAACATACTTATAAAATATATAACGTTATAAGATATTGTGTAGCTCTCAATGTTATTGTACTTCCATTTTCTAAAATTATTCAATTTAAAATGATAACACCTCTATGATATTAATATTTACTAATTTTTAATATAATTATTTAACAATAAATTTTTTAGACAAAAATAAAATTACTCACGTGCATCGCACGGGCACAACACTAGTAAAATACAAAAAGTGAAATCTTCAAGATCATTCTACAGCATCTAGCTCTAAGCTGAGCAGAGAGGTTGAACCTCAAGTTTCCTCCACACATTTAAGCACGCAGTAGGAAATTAAGGAGTAAGGAAGTTTTAACCTTGACAACCAAAAATGGCGGGGCAGAAAAGGGTCCTCTTGCTGTGCGGAGACTATGTCGAAGATTACGAGGTCATCATTTGTTATTTTATTAATATTTATTTCATGTACGTTCTTCCAACTGTTCGACAAATTTACTTTGTGATATTGAACTGAATGGATTGACAATTGCGTTTATAGGTGATGGTTCCATTTCAAGCGTTGCTGGCATATGGGCTATCCGTTGACGCTGTGTGCCCCGGCAAGAAAGCGGGCGATATTTGTCGCACTGCAATCCATGATCTTCGTGGACATCAGGTTTTGTGAAACTATGTTGTGTTTGATTGAATCGATTTGTGTTTATGCCTTGTGTATGCTTGCGTTGATTATACAATGGAAGCCGAAATCTAGCTGTAGTTTTTGTTGTTCTGATTTGGATCTGTTTGTTATGGTAGTTAGCTGAGTTTTTGTGTGCAATACATACTTGCTGTGTTGCCTTTGCGATTATTGTTGGTTTTCGGAGCGTAGTGGAAGTTTGTTGCGTGTGAGAAGTTGACTGATTCCGTGTATCCTAGTGGAAGAGATATAAGTCGAGGTTGGGGAAACATTTAGTATACTGTTGATTCTCGTTGTTGTTTAATGTTTTTGCTTTGCATTGAGCAACTACTCCTGGTGCTTGTTTACTTTGAAAATTTAGTTTAATTGGATATAAGGTTGGATATGATAAAGTTGATTATGCTTACTTTGATGCATTAAGAAGGAAGTGGCGGATAAATTAACCTGCATTTAATCACTTCAAACCAAATTAACCGAAGGCCTTAAGTTATCCACCTTTTTAGATGAAGAAAAGTATATGTTGAATATTTTTTGTCAATCCAGTGAATCCATCCTTAATTCCTTATCCACCAAAGTAAACAAGGCCATGGTGTTTGTGAATCTGAGTTTATGCCCTGTAGATGTAGGATGCTCATGTTTTGGCATGTATAGTTTGAACTTTGAAGGGCTTAGGAGTTTCTTGATTGGTAAAGACTGTTTATTTTATATTGATGTAGTTTGTGTTGGATGTTAAAAAAATGTAATTGGATGTACTGTTTTTACCAATGGTGCTAGACTTTCGAATATAGATTTCTTTTATTTGAAAAACTTTTCCGTTTGTTTTAATATTTTTCTCATCTAAATTTCCTTACTGCTTGCTTTTGCTATCCCGTTTCGGTGACTAGAAAGAATGCCTGATCAGTGTTGATTGTTGCATTAGTGTGAATATAATTGAATGACTCTATTATATGTGTTGATTTATGGACCTGCTTTGATCTTGATTGAAAAATTGATGCAGACATATTCTGAGTCAAGGGGGCATAATTTTGCTCTTAATGCTACTTTCAATGAAATAGATGCTACCAAATATGACGGACTGGTCATACCAGGAGGACGTGCCCCAGAATATCTCGCAGTCGATGAATCTGTTGTAGCTTTGGTGAAAAAGTTCGAAGACTTGAAAAAGCCGATTGCATCCATCTGCCATGGACAGTTGATCTTGGCTGCAGCTGATATGGTTAAAGGCAAGAAATGCACTGCTTATACATCTCTTAAACCTGCACTTGTTGCTGCTGGTGCACATTGGGTAGAACCAGATACCATGGCTTTCTGTACCAGCGATGGCAACCTGATAACTGGTGCTACATATGAAGGACATCCTGAGTTCATCCAGCTTTTTATCAAGGCATTGGGAGCCAAGATATCTGGTTCCGGAAAGCGAATCCTATTTCTTTGCGGAGTAAGTTCCAATTATTTAGTTTCTGCTTCAAGATTTATAATACAAAATAACTGATCTTCAGCTTAGTTGGCTTGTATACCTTGACTGTCTGGCATGTTCTATCTTTATTGGTTAAGTAACTTCGCTTAAGCACTTTTTTCTAAATCTTTATAGTTACTTCTCTATACAATTATGTTTCATCTAACTCCCAGCTCTGCAGCATTGCTCATTCTTTTCAGTTGAGAATAGCTGAGCTTTTTTAGTTAAATTAACTACACATTAATTGAGTGCTTTGCTAAAAATTTCATGATTCCTATAAAAATAGTAAAATAGTTACTCTGCTGCAGTTTGAGTGATGTGATACAGAACTGTATTCAGCTATTAGGGAAAAGTATTAGTTAAGTTCAAAAAAGATTGTTTTTTTTTAGATCAAGAGGTACAGAGATGATGGACGTTTTAATTACAAAAACTGAAATAGTTTGCATATAATGATAGATTTTCTTTTACCCTTTTTGGTCGTGCTACCAAAATTCAGATATTTTGCATGACCATAGAAGTTTTGTAGTTCTCACTGGGATCTTCTATCTCCAAAATATTATTTTAAGCTTTATGTATTCCTGGTTTACATATTGTTTAGTTTGAGTGTTGTTAGTTCATCTTTGATATGATGATTTTGGAACTTTTATGCTTTGATGGGTTATTGTTTTGTGACTGTGGAGCAGGATTACATGGAGGATTATGAGGTGACTGTCCCATTCCAGTCTCTTCAAGCCCTTGACTGTCATGTGGATGCTATTTGCCCGGGGAAGAAAGCAGGTGACACATGCCCTACAGCTGTTCACGACTTCGAAGGTGATCAAACCTACAGTGAGAAGCCAGGCCACAACTTTACTTTAACTGCTGATTTTGAAAGTGTGAATGCCTCAAGCTATGATGGACTTGTCATACCCGGGGGTCGTGCTCCAGAATATCTGGCACTTAATGACAAGGTTATTCAAGTGGTGAAGGAATTTATGGAATCCAAGAAACCAGTAGCATCCATCTGCCATGGCCAACAGATTTTATCTGCTGCTAATGTATTGAAGGTAGCTTTCTTTTGAACACATATGTTATTATTTTTGGTGCTTTCTCCTACATGCTCACAACCAACTTGTTTGATGTTGATGTGTGGTTCACGCACATTTAGACAAAACCACTCTTCAACGAAGACTTGCATTGTTCTATTAGGTTTAAGTCAAGGTAGAGTCTCACTAATGATCCTAATACGTCTACCCTTAATTGTTTGAAAAATGAATTTGATATTGTGTTTCTATGCCAACGTAATGCTGCACAGTTATTATTTAGTTGATAGCAAATTCAGAAAATTAACCTTCCATGTTATGACAGCACATGTTCAATTAATGATAAAAAATGTTGCAGGGCAAGAAATGTACTGCATACCCGGCTGTGAAACTTAACGTTGTTCTAGCGGGGGCTACATGGTTAGAGCCCGATCCTATTCACCGGTGTTTCACTGATGGCAATCTGGTTACTGGAGCAGCCTGGCCAGGCCATCCTGAATTTGTAGCTCAGTTCATGGCTCTTCTTGGCCTGACTGTATCGTTCTAGGTACTTCTTCTGCTTGGTACGGCTTGTTTCCGCGTCACTTCACGACCATATACATCATCGCCCATATGTATACATGTATGCGTTATCGGGTTATGTCTAGTTGTGCTTGTGTTTATGCATGCTGAGTTTGGGGTAGATTGTATCTTCCCTGGATTGTATGAGAATGTGTGCTGATTATCTTTTGTTGGATATTTGGTGAAGTAATATTATATATGCTTACATCTATTATTATAATGGTCGACTAAGTTTTTCAGCTTAGAAGTTCATAGTTACGATTGGTAATTGTAAATCTAAATAAATGTTGGCTTTAGTGTTCACTAGTTAGATTAAAACATATGAAAGTTTAATTATATAGAGTAATTTAGTTGGGGCTGAAAAATTATGCATAAATCTTATGATGGTGGAATAGAATAATTATTATATTTAAAATTAGAAGTAATGTTCCTGTGTGGTGCAACAATCATGGTTCATCTTTTTCTTTTTCTTTTTCTTTTTCTTTTTCTTTTTTTGTAGTAGTAGTAGTAAAAGTGTAAAGCAAAATAAACCGCAGCAATTGGTAATCTTAATCTTATCTACTAACATTCTTCTCAAAAATAGGGAAAAAAAGAATTAAAAATCTTATCTACTAAAATTGAGGTCTACCCTCTGTGGATGGATAAGAATATGTGAATGTAGGGCTCTTCTCTCATGAGTTATAGACAGTGCAAACAAGTAAGCAGATTTGCATTATAAAAGTAAGATATTTGCACCGTGGCTATATATAGGCATGTGATATCGGTACCTAACCGCAAGTTGAGGTTTACCAAATGTTGCTGGCATTGTTGATATGCGAAAATGGATTAAGAATTAAATTAAGGGGATTATTTTATTTTTTTGAAAGAAATATCCAAATTTACGAACATGAGATTTGTTATTTCATCACTCCTCCATGGTATTACATATTTATCACTAGGATATATATATATTTTCGACAAGACTATCATGATTTATCATTTACTTTAAAAATTCTGAAATTCGTAAATCAATTTTGTAAGAATACAAGTTATTCACAACTTTTGCATAATTACAAGAGTGAAATTTTAAAAATAAGTGGAAGTTCATAATTTTTTAAAACGAAACTTAAATACTAAATTAAGCTTTCAAAATTTAGAAAGTTCATATAACAGAATTATAGAAATTAAAATGAGAAAACGTAATTTGGTCATAAAAAAGTGTAAAATATCTAAATAATAAAACTTTATGATATTTACGATATTTTTTTTAGTGGGGAAAGAGGCGGTGGGTAGCAAACCTTAAACCTCTAAGCTAGCACAAAAGGTTTTTACTGCTTGAATGTTATCAAATGGAAGATATTTATGAAATTTTATGAAGATCATTAATAACTTATATATATTTTAAATTTTCAATACTAATTTAAAAGGTAATAATTAATATTACAAGGATCTTTGAATTTCTTAATAGTGCTTATATGACAAATATCACATAATAATAATTATTATTAATATTATAATTATAATAATATATCTCTGATTATATTTGATAATATGAGATAAATTTCATTCAGTTTCTATATTTAATTACTATGTCAATTGTGATAATGGAGTTAATTAAGTAACTATAATTCTATACAACTTTAAAAACAAAAAACAAAAAAAAAATCTATAATTTCACTATTTCAGTCATACTTTATTCTCTGTAGATACTAATTGTAGGAGTTCTGTTTTTATTCCGTTTCATTTCCTAATCTGCTATATTATCAGTTATCATAATTATTTTATTTTCACCTAATTTAATTTTTGTATACTAGCCATCACATAAGGATTTTAAGAAGTTTTGTAATTCGGGTTTTTTCAATCAATTAATATAGAAATTTTAGAAGTCCTGTCACGTAGAAGTTGAAGTTAGATCAACACATGAGAACTCACAGAACTCTAATTGTGAGTTGATTTGGTGCATGTTATGATTACATTAAAAGATATTCACACCAAGTAAAAAGTATTCAAATACTTTAAATTATTTGTGTATATTCTAAAATGTTACTTGCCACCAATAATTTTCTAACAATATCCATACTTTGAATTTGTATCTTCCTGACACCTTCCTTAGTTTTTGTTGGTTAATGGAGTCGTTAGTTTTACTGATTTAGTAATAGGTAGGCATGGCATTCACGTTGATAAATAACATTCACGTAAATAAATGACAAATTGTTCAAAATATCTTAAATTACTCGCTCAACAAAATTGGTGATCGTGGTTAGGGCTGTATACGAACCGAGTCGAGCCGAACATTGTCAAGCTCGAGCTCGGCTCGTTTAAATTTTATTCGGCTCGAGTTCGGCTCGAGTTCGAATTCGAGCTTTAAATTGAGCTCGAGCTCGGTTCGTTATAAAATTTTTGAGCTCGCGAGCTACTCGAATTCGGTTCGATAACTACTCGTTTACGAGATATATTCGAACTCGAGTTCGAACTCGAGTTCGAACTCTGCTCGTGTTCGACTTTGCTCGTTTTCGAGCTCGAAATCGAGTTCGAATTCGGTTTGATAATGTGTTATTCGAGATCGAACTCGAATTCGAGCTCGACTCAACTTAAAACACTATTTTATCATAATTCACTATATGATTTCATTAATTCAAATGATGCATAGTCAACTAATTAATCATAATCAAACAACAATTACAATAAGAAGTTTAACAAGATTCATTACCAAGTGAAATTTTCACAACTAGCAAAAGAAAAATATGTCTAATTCTAGCTAGTTTTGGATGAGATTCATATTAGAAAAAGATGTCTGATTCTAACTAGTTTTGGATATAGACTATACAATATTTAAAATTAATATCCTATTTAATACCATTCGAATACATCTACTCTATTCATCTACTTACAATTATTATTATTATATTTATCTCATAGAAATTAATTATGTAAGTTAGATGTTATTTATTTAAATTATAATTATAGAGATATAAATATAACTACGTAACTCATACTTGTATATTTATATATTATAATGATCTATATTGATATTTTTGTTCATAAGATAACTTAGTAGATCATGTTATTTTTTTAATTTTCCAACTCAATATTTCATTTGATAATATTCAATATCATTCTATTACATTTACTTTTCAAAATCTACTTATGAGTTATAAATTATAATTGTTTTATCTCATAGTTACTTAGTTATAAAGGTAGATGAACTTTATATTAGAATTATGAATTATTATTATATTTATCTCATAGTCAATTAGTTATGTAAGTTATTTGTAATTTATTTTTAGAATTATAATTACATAGATATAAATATAACTATGTAACTCAAGTATACTTGTATACTTATACATTATAATTATCTAAATCGATATTTTTGTTCATAAGATAACTTAATAAATCATGTTATTATTTTTTTAGTTTTCCAAATCAATATCTCATTATATTAATTAATTGTTCATTTAATGATTTTATTTTATAACACACATGAAAATATATATTAAGGTTTGATTAAAATAATATATATATATATATATATATATATATATATATATACATACTAAAAGCTGAATATACTATTCAATATCATTCAATTACATTTACTTTTCAAAATATTATACTAGTATAAATAGGATAATTAGTTAATTAGTTATATAAGTTAGATGAAAATTTATACTAAAATATATATTTTGTAATTTATTATTTATTTTAATTATTTAAATATATAAATAATTTATTATCAATACTTCATATATATGCTTATTTGTTGCTAAATAATTATAATTAACATATATTTTATAATTTATTATTCATTTTAATTATTTAAATATGTATAAATAATCTATTATTTTATACGTTCGCGAACATGTTCGTGAACATGTTCAAATTAAGGTTCGTGAACATGTTCGAATCAAGGTTCGTGAACATGTTCGAATAAGAGTTCGTGACAGGCTCGTTTGAGTTCGAACCAAACATGTTCATGAGCCCACGAGCGAACATCTCTAAGCTCGAGTTCGGCTCGATAAACTTATCGAGCTCGATTCGAGGCTCGAGTTCGGCTCGTTTACAAAACGATCGAATTTCGAACGAGCTTTTTTCGAGTCGAACTCCGAGTAGCTCACGAACGGTTTGGTTTGTTTACAGCCCTAATCGTGGTGACATTGGTGTGAATAAAGACAAAAACTTGGGTGAGCTCCGTCTCATCGTGAGTTCATCCTTATTTTTTGTTAAAATAATTATATATTAATTACGATGAGTAAGGATAATTATATTTTATTAATTTATAATTACGGTTTATTAATTTAAAATTAGGGTTTATTAATTCATAATTAAGTTTTATTATTTAATATTAGGATTTATTACTTCAAAATTAGGTTTATTATTCAAAATTAAAGGTTTATTAATTTCAATTAGGATTTATTAATTCAAAATTAGGGTTTATTAATTCACGATAAAGATTTATTAATTCAAATTATTATTTATTAATTCAAAATTATGATTTATTATATTAATTAATTTTAATTAAAATTAATTTAATATTAATTAATTAATTAAAGATTAATTAGAGGTGGGTCTAGACCACCCCGCGAATAAATAGACAATGAAATCATTTTGATTATTAAAACTAGGAAAATATCGAAAATTTTAGGAATTTTTCTCCAACCCCTACTCCCACCCACCTCTTCTAAACTTTCATTCCTAGCAGCATTGTCAAAAGTTTGTTCTGAATAAATTAACATATAAATAATACATTAATCACATGTTCAAAAATATATAATACTACAAAATCAAAAACCGTAAAGGTAAACCACTTATGTAATCCATAAAACATAAATTATACTGAAAAATAAATTACCCACACTAAAATACCTAAAATGAGTAATATGGTGAAGTAATATTAAAGTGAACAGGCATAGTTGGCCATTTTTATCATCGGAAATTGAAGTAAAGATCCTTGCTAAAGGGTAAAACTGTAAATTGAAAGATAGAAACTGTGTGCTGGTATGACGGCAATAGAAGGATAAAACGGCGATCGCCCACGGAGAATTAAATTATCCGGTGAATAAATGAAGAATCCTTATCCGCACGGCCTTTTAGATATATAATTAATTAATTCCCACCATCCATGCGCCTATATCACAACACTGGGGGATATTAAATTTCCTACGCTCCTAACAGAATAAATAAAATATGGATCAACTTTTAATTATAAAAAGTAATAAATTGTAGAAACTGAATCAAATTTATTGAAATAGTTAAAATCATCGTTCAAGTTGGTTCATTACATTTTGAAATTTTATTTACATTATACAATATTGATTTGTGAATACATCCGGAAGAAAAGTGAGTATGATTCTACCAACTATTTCATTAAGAACACCAAAAACTTTATAGTTTAGTGGTATTTTTTCATTTGATAGCGGTGAGAAAAAAGTCAATATAGAAAGTTAACACTCAAGTGCACTGACATATAAGGATGTCTATCATAACAATCCATTTTAATTATCTAGCTGTTCAGTTCGTATCATTCAAATTGATACTTGTTTTTGAGGTAGAAGTTTTAACCATAATCTTAAATTTTTGGGTTCTAGACTAACTTATATGGTCAATCGGACGAGAAAGCTTAAAAAAAATAAAATATTTTATTGATAATCATATATTTATAATAAATATTTTGTATTAAGAATTAGAGTAAAAGGATCAAGAAGTGAAATGATGATTATACCTTCGATTCTTAAACCAAAATGCATTCTACAATTATCTGAAGAAAACAAAATCGTATTACATCGAAAATCATATAACGAGTAAACTTTCAAATAATAAGATCAACTCACTCGATTTTCGGTCAGTCAATTTAGATTCCAACTATTTTTGGACAATCCTATTGAGTTGTCAAGCTATTCTATTACGGGTTATTCTAATTGAAATTTTTTCAAATTAGAATTTTCCATGTTAAACCCTATCGGATTGTCTGTTTACTCGACTAATCCATAAATTTCGAATTAGATTGGCATCTCTAATAGCATAAATCAAAATCTAATGTTTAGTTGAAATGGTAAAATTTGACTTGAGTTTTTCTTTTGGAAAAATAAACCCACGAACTTAATGATACGTGGTTTTGCTTCCTCCGGTTGGAGCAAAGGAAAAAATAGAAAAATCAACTTTAGGGGAGTTATGCGTTAGATGTTACTCAAACTTCATATCTAAATATAATCAAACATTGGAAGAATATGATTTATTCACAATTTCAACTTCTTAAAAATAAATAATATTATTATCACTAAAAAAAAGAAAAACAATTATTCATGCAAAGAAGGCATTTGGAAACAATTATTAACAACCTGAAAGAAGGCATTTGGAAATTTTATATTTCAGAAATAAATTTGATGGATTTGGGACCTAAATATTAATTTCCATGTGAGATTTATGCTGCAGTTGAAATTATTAATCGAAATAAGGTATGGAAGTGAATTTCTTTTCTCTACTTATTTCGGAGATAGATAGTAAGAACACACTTTATTTAATGAGATATAATTATTTATATAACTATTTTGGTGATTGCGTAACATAATATAAAGTGTGATACCAAAATTAAAGGTATTGTTGCATGCGACGCTCCATATAGGGGAAGTGGGCGTAGCACGACTTTCCATTTGTTTGTTTATCATTAATTGTGGGACAGAGGCTCAACTAGATTGGATAACTTCGAATCTCAAATTGTACTTTGCAAATCTTGCTCGTTTCATCAATAAATTATTACTCCCTCTATCAAGGATCAACATTCAATTTTAAATCCACACATATCATACTTTACTCTCATATATTGCATTTTTAAGGATTTGGATATATGATAAATTATAAAAAAATATTGATTAGAATTCTAATTAAGTTGATTTCAATCAATAAATTTCGATAATTTTCTATAGCTTCAGACTCACCCCTAATCCAATATAGAAATCTTGGGGAAGATATGAGAAAATATGTAATTTTTTATAATAATACCGTGCTTTTAATTCTATCAAATTGATATACAACTGTTAAGATTTTTCAATAGTGTCACAAGGCCAACTTTTCACTATTAAAATATTTATGTGGCTATCTGATGTTACATGGAACACAAATTTTCTCGTATCTTATAAAAAATGACGTTGTTCACGAGGACGTAATGAGGACAAGTGTTTTATGTAACGTTTAAACGACCATATAGATATTTTAGCGACGAAAAATTAGCCTTGTGATATTATTAAAAATTAAAACGTTGAATACCAATTTGATAAAGAATAGATTTGTCATATTATTGAAAAAAATATATCAAAACATTGTATATCGATTTGACAAAAATAAAAAGGAGTGACATATTAAAAAAAATCAAATATTGTGACATTCTCTAGTATTTTTCTAAAATTTTGTATCGGACATCCACTTGATCTATATTTAAATTCCAATATTGTCAAATGTTAATAGTATTATAAATTAAACTATTAAATATGAATTTAGATCTAAACATAAACGTTGTTTTATGAATTCTGATTGTCTAACGTAAGTTTTATATGTCAATAATTATTATTTTCGTTTAAAATAAAAAGAAAGCAAGCCGACATTCCGGTGAGAACAAGGAATTAAAGAAAACATATATAAAAACGAAAAATTGTAGCCAATATACCAGTCCTGACCTTATCGCTTTTCCCCATGTCTCTATCAGCCCTCATCAATCCCAAATTTTGCCCCAAAAAAATTGGATAAAATTCCACTGCATTTAAATCTTATTGAATTTACTTTCAAAATTAATTATTAGCATTATCTGATCCGGAAAAATATATATGCATACATTAGTGCATGTTGTATATATAGTTAATATATAGTTGTAAGGGAAAAGAAAGAGGAAAGGGTTTCAAGTTGATGATTATAAGCTTCTAGATGGAGTCTATTTTGATCGGCCCTCGAATGATTAGGAGTGAACAACAACTTGTGGTTGAAGATCACCTTCTACGCCGGCGCCGGCGCCCCTACAGCGGCGGCGATGTTTCCGATTCTTGCAGCAGTTCAAGTTCTATAGATGAAGAAGAAGAAGAATACGAGGGAGTAGAGCCTGCTAGTTCTAGAAGATCTTCTTCTCCTACTACCTCATCCACTCCCTTACAAGACATGTCTTCTCTACTCTTACAACTTCCGCTCAAGTAAGTTGTATTTATATCTCGTATTTTATTTTTCGAGAGAATCATGTTTTGAGTTCATGAATATATTGATCATTGCAATTTTGAATGGTGAGATAGAACACTTGGAATTAAGCATTTCAAGAATAAGATTAGATTGTTGTCAAAATTTGTTGATAGCGATGGACAAATCCGTCACTAAAATAAGAAAATATTGATCACTATTTATGAAAATCCGTCACTGATTTGTCATATGCCATATATATCAACACTAATTAAATCCGTCACTATTATATTTTTGTTTTTTGTAGTGAGATTTTTGATGATTGATCAATTTATTTGGTATTTTTATGTATAGGAGAGGGCTATCGAAGCATTACAATGGGAAGGCGCAATCATTTAAATGTTTATCAAATGTGAAGAGCCTTGAAGATCTTGTTAAACAAGAGAATCCCTTTAACAAGAAGCTCAAAATATGCAATACTGCATCTTGTACGAGGAAAGAGCCATCAATTAGTGGAGGAGGAAATTCTAATTTTATTGGAAATTAATAATACTACTAATTCTAATTATTATTATAATGATGATAATATTAGTAGTAGCAATAATAATAGTTGGCCTCCTATTCCCCTGCTCTATAGATCAACGAGTAGTGTAATCTACTAACCTTTTTTGGTTTGCTTGGAGAGTTCAAACCTGAATGTGAGCAGCGTGTGATTATCGTTATTTTGTTTTATTGCTTTTGTGATGAAATATGTATATACATGCATCCTAAAATCAGATAATGTTTTCTACTAATTTCGCGTTGTTAGGACGAGTTTTATGTTATTTTGCTTAGATGCTTAGTTCATTATTGTTTAGTCGATCTAAATTTCAGAACAGATTGAATACAAAGAGAATTAGTAATCGTAACCTCTTCCACCATCCACATATTTGTTTAATTTTACGGATAATTGATGTAGACCTTAATAGTTTTCTTTCTTTCTTTTCTTTTCAAATATTGTTTGATTTTTATATATAATATAATGTTGACATTTCAGATGATTTTTCGTAAATTAATGGAAAATAACTAGGTTCCGTGCAGAAGCGACGTCTAGAAGAATAAATTCTTTATAAACAAACAAATAAGTTATGATGGTCTTTTAAACATTGTGACACTATGAGTCCATGCCACATTTTAAACTTTATAGTTTATTGACATAATGATTTATTTATACAATATTTAAAACCGATTCATTTTGGTTATGTACAACACACCAATTAGATAGTTCCTTTTTATTCTTTATATATATATAAATTTAGTTTTATTGGAATTTAAATAGATGTATTTATTTATTTGTTAGTTATTTAATCACTTATGTACTATAGATAAAGTACTTAAATTATGAAAAGTTATAAGATATGATCGCGCATATGATAGTAATTTATGTCATGTTTTTGAAAATTTGGTCTTAAATTAGTTCCTAATAAAATAACTATTCAAGACAGGTTATTGAATTATTGAATATAACTCGCACACATAAGATACATGCTCATAAGAGTTTCATCAATATTTACATAATTGACGTAAGTGTATACATGTAGGACTTCGTTAGAGAAAAAGTACACTAAAGTAACCTATTAGAAATTTTATATGAAATTTATTTTATTGAAATGAGAATTTCTAAATTATGATAGTACATGATTAGTCTCTTGATTTGAGATACTATAATAATCTTGTATAAGTTATGTTTCATCTCAATATATTTTCTGATTGCTATACAATTGTTAAAAAGTTTAGTTGGATATAATATGAATGAATATGGAGGTTAAAGTGTGGCCCATAAAGAATCTATTACTTGTTTAAGATAAGAGAATTTCTTATAGTTGGCATTCTTCATAACTCGAGATCTTGACCAAGGCAAGATAGAATAATAATTCATTAAAGAGTTATTGAATTTTATAAAAAATGTACATGGTGTATTGTTTTGAGTTTTCAATTTAATCTCATACTTATATCTAATTGGGAGATTATATAATAAAAGGACCTTACAGATATGACAATTCAAAAAAAAAATCGTTATTTCACCTAATGCTAGGTGGCCATGCTACTTGTTAGATGTTCCCATGGTTTATAAGTTTTTTAAATAAGAGTTAATTTCAATCGAATTAATTTATTGATTTCAATCGAATTAATTTATTGAATAAATTAATTGAATAAATATTATTTGCTTAAGTTGTAATATGTTACAAGCCTATTACTAGTGCTAGTTGTGAACCTAAGAGGGCCACACACAAAAAGATAGTACATGTCAATTGAATTGATTCAATAGTTGAATTTGATTAATTAATAGAGATTGATTAATTGAGACTTGTTCTAATTTAATTTATTAAATTAGATATTTAACTAAATTTATGCAATTTAATACTATCGGATTAACAAGTCCGATTCTATATTAAATTAATTAGATTAATTTAAATAGATATAGTGTTAATTTGATTAATTTTAATATAGTAAAATTATATTTATATATGTAGATATATAACTATATCTATTACAGTGTTGATAGATAAAAATAAGAGATTCACTCTTCAGTAGTGAATTACATAACTAAAAAAGGTTTAACACAAAAATTTAAGTAGGGTCGACCCTACCTAAGGTCGAGTCATCTTGTCAAATCCGTCCGACCCAATATGAATAAATGTGTTACTGTAACACTTTTTTGTGAATAAATGTATTACTTGTTTTGAATAAGCGCATCACTTGTTCTGATAAATGTATCATTTGCTTTGAATAAATGTGTCATTGTGTCACTTGTTGTAAATAAACATATCACTTATTGTATATAAATGATCATCGTATCACTTATTGTGAGTAAATGTATCAATTACTCTTAATAAATGTATAACTTGTTCTTAATACATGCATTATTTATAAATCAACATACCAATATTAACGTCTACCCGACATAATCTGACCTATAAACGTGGTGTTATATCACTTGTTGTCAATAAATGTATCACTTGTTATGAATAAATGTATTACTATGTTCTAAATTAATATATCATTTGTTCTGGATAAATATTTTTAATTACTGTATCACTTGCTGTGAATAAACGATCATTATATCACTTGACGTGAGTAAATGTATTATGTATCGCTTATTTTGAATAAATATATCATTTACAAATTAACATATTAATATTAACAGGTCCGGAACCGAGTCAGTTTGACTCAACCTAGACAAGTGAAAGGACCCGTTATTAGATAAGGACGGTTCTATGAAAGTGTGCCTTAACGATTAATTACACTAATGATGAAAATTAATTAGCGTTGATGAGGAGAAATGTTTTTCCTCAACTTAAAAGATTGTCTCATTCCATTGAAGTGATACACTCTTCTTCTTTCTATGGCCGCATTCTTTCTCTGATTTTCAATACAGAAAATAGTGTTTGATGTTACTAGCGAAAAATTGTTCATTTGATTCGTTCTACAAAATGTGAATTTGATAGATGAGAGATGTTTGTATCCCTACGAGTTTGGAGGACAAACAACCGATTGCTTCTAAATCATACATCAAATGGAGTGTAAACATGTATGCAATGTTTCGATCATTTTTATCTTTACATCATGTTAAGTTAAAACCGTCCAAACATAAGAATATTCCACATAAGAATATTCCAAAGGAATCTTCTCCTTTGGCTGCTCATCTTCTTTCATCAATCGTCCAAACTGGGCCTCTCGCCAAGGCCGTATCACTCCATTTACAACTAAAGTGTCTCATTATTTCATAAAATACGATCTAAGTTATTTTTTCTGAAAATATTGAAAGTGATGTTACTTATTCATACATCCCATATTACGGCACTCGCTATCAAGTGATGGATATAAAACTCAATTGATGTGGGTGTTTCAAATTAAGAAATACTCCCCATGTCCATTCAAGATGACTTGTATTCTTTTTTGGGTTGTCTCATCCAAGATGAAATGTTTCAATTTTAGGAAATAATTATTTCTTCAAAAGTTGTGGGATCTACCTATTTTTTATCACTTTAATTACTTTATACTCTTCTCCTAAATAATCGTATCCAAAAGAAATGGATTGTCTTGGTGGAAGTAATAATAATGAACTCTGAATAGAAAATACATTAATCAATCGCTAGTTTATATGGTTCTCTCTCTCTTGCAGAACATAAGACGCATCAGATACGTAGATGGCAGTCTTGCAAAACATTTGCTTGGTTTCTAAAAGCCCAAAACAAACTCTTTTGGGCCACTCTATAAGTCTACAAGACAATTAGGTGATGATAAATAATCATGATTCCAAATATATTCATAATTTTATTTCTTACATTTGTTCAACACAAAGATACTCTCTTTCCAAGCAATCATATAATTTTCTATCTTTTGAATGTATCTAACGCATATATTGTAACAAACATATGTATTGTTGCTCAAAACAGTCTTGGAGGTGTTTGGGTGAGAACTTATAATTTTCAAAAGCAAATTTATAATTTGTCTTTTAAGTTTAAAAATAACTTATAAAATTTGTTTTTGGGGAACTTATATTTCACCAAACACCCTCTTGAGATTGAGCTCGCGTTTTTCGCTGTTGCGTCTCATTATTTTTCATCAAAGTACTATATCTAAATTAATTCTTTTTCAGAGTTAAATCTGATTTTTTTTTTCTTACGAACAAATTTGACGAGTCATGTAATCATTATGTGGGTGAAAATTGGACTTTGGGATGTTGTTGCTAATTCTGTAATAATTCGAGTATCTATTTATAATTATGAATAACAAGGGTTAGTTTTATTGAAAATTTCAATATTTAATTATAATTACGTATAGTTTTGGGACTTTTTTTTGTTAAGAAATGTATAATTTGGAAATATAACATATTAGTAGTTATTTGAAAAATAGTATAGTATAAGTAACATCACTTTCAATATTTTCAGAAAAAATAACTTGATCGTATTTTATGAAATAATGAGACATTTTAGTTGTAAATGGAGGATACGGCCTTGGCGAGAGGCCCAGTTTGGACGATTGATGAAAGAAGATGAGCAGCCAAAGGAGAAGATTCCTTTGGAATATTCTTATGTGGACAACTTAGATGTATTTTTTATTTTAGCTGTCTTTTCTCTACCATTAGTTTACATTAATACCCCTGGCAGCACATGAATACGATAGAACAAACCTGAAAAACCGGTGGGCTATTTTGTCGTGTAATGATGCCATAAACCCATAATGTGTGAAATAGTGGTTAACGCCGCAGCAAAGCATACACTACTCCCACAATTATGGGTGGTCTCATGCGCGCGCATTGACCACCCCTAATTAACTAATTAATTAAAATTAATCAATTAATTAAATTAATTAGTTTAATAATATTTAATTGTAAATTAATATATCTTAATTTTGATTTATTAATTATAATTGTGAATTAATAAATCATAATCGTGAATTAATAAATCATAATTTTTAATAATAAACCCTAATTTTGATTTAATAAACTCTAATTGTGAATTAAAAACCATATTTGGAATTAATAAACCCTAATTTTGAATAATAAACCCTAATTTTGAATTAATAAATCCTAGTTGAAAATAATAAACCATAATTTTGAATAATAAATCATAATTATGAATTAATAAACCCTAATTATTATTAATAAACCATAATTATGAATTAATAAATTCAAATTTTGAATTAAAATTTATAATAAAATTAATAAATTTAATTATAAATTAACAAAATCTAATTATCCTTAATCACCATAATTAATATATAATTATTTTAACAAAAAACAAGAGTGAATCACGGTGGTGAGCTCACCCAAGTTTTTGTCCACAATTAATATCAAAATGTCGACCTAATCTTTGGTAAATTGCAGTTACTTGGTAACTTTTCTTTGCGACCAAGGGATCTTAGTTCTTCTCTCTCGTCCGGTTTGATGTTTGCTAAGATATATATATATATATATATATATATATATAGAGAGAGAGAGAGGATGGATCATGTAGAAATGGTTTTTGTAAGAAATAAGAATAAATCTAAACCATTGATTTGATGAAATCGATGGACAAGATTTATTCTCGTTGTCTTATGAAATATAATCATATGTGCTATGAAAATAAATCGTATTTTAAATAAAGGTTAATTAAGTAATTACAACTTTTACTAATCAGTTTATTTTCCTTAATTATAAACACAACACGGTTATACACTTTATATAGTATTTGTTATATCGATCATTTAAATCACTATCTTATGGATTATTTATGTTGAACTAATTGCTATATACAAAATTTTTGAAGATTCAAGCGAACCAATCCATGGAGAATATAGGTTCATAATATATGTATTGTTTCATTCGTATGGTTAATTAGATTGCACATGTAGAATCATTTATTACATACGTTTAATTAAATGTTGCACATAACAATAGGATTTATTGATTTGCGGTTCAGCTTTTTTCAACTTTTTTTTTTGGTTTTAATGTTTTTAAAGTAACGTAGTATATACACATGTTTAAGTTGTATTTTTTTGACATTATTTAATACATATTATTATATATATTACATGAAGTGGAATATCCTTTTTAAGTTATAGTACTTTATTATTTACATCTGAGCACATGGACTCATTGCCATATACATTTTTATAGTTTAATATTTGTTTTCTTGTTTTTAAACGTAGCATATACACATTTACATCTTGCACATTTAATATCATATATAGCACATTTAATTTATATACATATTATTATTTTAATGTTTTTAAAATAATGTAGCATATACACATGTTTATGTTGTATTTTTGACATTATTTAATACACATTATTATATATACTACATGAACATATCCTTTTAAATTATAGCACTTTATTATTTATATCTTAGCACATTGATTCATTGTCACATACATTTTATAATTTAATATTTGTATTATTGTTTTAAATTACCGTAGCATATACACATTTTACTATTGCACATTGAATATGAAATATAGCACATTTATTTATTTTGATTTTCATAAATAGCACTTTTTATAGTGACATATTGTCTAGCACTTTTTACATTACAGATAGCATATATATTAAATTTTGTTGGAACATTTTTAAAATATCATAAAACCTTAAAATGATATATGTTAAGCATGCTACCTTTAAAACCTTAAAATGGTTTGAATATGATATCCGATACATTATTTATGCTTCAAATTGTGGAGATTTTGTAAATAGAGCACGATAATTTGCGTTCTTCAAAGGTTTGATTTTGAAGTATTTGGAAAATATATTCAAAATCTAAGATAAGTTATCGGCACTTTTTGGAGAAAATAAGTGGTTTACATGAGTTGAGTGCATTGAGACGTGTGCAATCTCATTAATGCTGGAGATGAATTGGCATTATTTCATTACCTACATTTATGGGATTTGGAATATTGGAGATGAAGAGATGGACCGTAAATTGGGGAGTGAGAATTTTTTTTAAGTACCTAATCTACTCTTTTCGTGTTTTTGTAATCAAATACAATAAAATCATATTAAATATTACTATTAATCTGCACCATTGATTAGGAAAATCTATGGATATGATATATTCTTATTTCTTACACTCATTTCCATTCTTACAGAACCACACATATATATATATATATATATATATATATATATATATAGGGGTTGGTTATGGTGGAAAGCTCCTTAATGTACTGAAATACGAATAGTAGCATATCTTTCATATTGTGTAGACAATCGAATTAATGTATTGCACATGAAAGTTTAGCACATATTTCATCCATTCGTAGCACATATCTAAATATATTAGTTTAGCACATCTTTCATTGCGGCATAGCACAAGAAGAGTTATAGTGTTGCACAATAATCCGTGTAGCACACAAAACACAAAGCTGTAGTACACACGAAAATTAAATCTCAACCATTGATATAGCAAATCAAGGCCCGGATTCATTCCTATTTCCTACCAAATTATCTATTCCTACCGATTCATCTCCTATATATATATATATATATATATATATGAGTTGGTTATAGAGGAACTACCTCTTAGATAAGAATTAAGAATCAATAACTATAGTTAGATTGAATAAGATCAGATTATTCATAATTATTTAATTATAAAAATAGTCAAATTCCTAAATTTTCGCTATTTGAATTTTGCACAATTTATTTTTCGTTGTTCGTGTAATTCATATTGTTGTTCATTAATCGAAGTTCTGTTACAAGCTATCATATTCCAATTCATTGTTATGTTCATATAATTCATGTAGTTGTGTACTTGTGCATGTAATCACAGTAATTGTGTATATGAGAACAATTATCGTAAATGAATATACAAAATCTTTTTATTATAGAGCTAAACGGTTACCATTAAAATTTCTGAATAATAAACGATTTATAATTAATCTTGACAGTTAGATATATATATATATATAGGGTTGAGTTCCCGTAGTACCCGATCCCCAGATAGTATGTAGTACCCAATCTAGACCACACATTTTGAACACGTGGACGCATCAAAATTTGACACGTGGAAGACCATTTTTCGCTCAGGGGAAAAATGGGAAAGTACCAATGTATTTGGGTGCCGCCACCGGTTAGAGGTGTCATGGCGTTGAGTATCCATGGCGCGGGTTTGAGGCGTTGCATTCTTAATAACATGAATCTGCATTCAAAATAACATGACATCGCATCGCACCCAACCGTACTGGTGGGCGTGAGTGGGTAGCTGGGTGGGTGTCTTGGCCGGATAGGGACGCTGGGTGCGCGTCGGCTGTGTTTGGGAAGAGCCACAACAAAACATAAATAATGCATATGAAATAACATAACATCGCATTTAAAATAACATAAGCGCATCGCACCCAACCGCGCTGGGTGCGTCTGCGCGGCCGAGTGGCGCTGGTGCGTGCGAACGGACCTTTGGGTGCGTCTTGGCGGGCGTTGAGTGCTTGTGCGTGGCTAGCTGGGAGTGCGTTTTCAGCATGCATTAAAATTGAAACTCATATGCATGTTTGTGTTCAAGTGAATGTATTTTTGTGTTCATTTGAATACATAGTTCGATTCAACTATATGCATGGTTTATTTTCAAAATCACATAAAAAATCAAATTACTAATCTACCCTTACTATCACAAATTAACTTGTAAAACTTTTAAAAATCATGCGCCAATCTCAGCCATACGATTAATAGGATGGATGGATGAGATTGAGTACTACATACTATCTAGGGTTGGTACTATTTGATCCTCCTATATATATATATATATAAATTGATTCATGTACATATAATCTTTAATATACATAAATGAGAACAAATAATATCCACTAAATTTGAAAATCTAATAGTTATATTTAAGTGTGTATGTGAATTAGTTATATGTATATTTCTGTATATAATTGTGTATTTGTGGATCTGCGTCATAATTTGTGCATTAAAACTGAAGTGTCCATATTGATTTATCAAGGTTGATATTTGTCCTCATGTTTACTCTCTAAGGAGTATCCACACTGTTGGAAAAATTATGTCTTAACTATGTGTTTCGATTAGATTCCAAAACTCGTTGATGATTGTCATGCTGATGTAACATAGTATTGCTTACATGTTAGAGAGTTAACATTTTTTCTTACAGGTTTCAGTAGAAGAACTACCAATTTGGACATGTCAAAGACTGAAGGAGTTCAAGCAATACTGAAGTCAGTCGTGTTGAAAGAAGTTCCAGTACAAGCGCAACTTGAGAAAAGCACTACTGAAGATCATCGACTGAAGACTGAACACCGAAGTTGTGACGACCCGACTTTCCAATGAAGTACGGATCATATGGATCGTCACCGGTATGATAAAGCGTGAAATAAACATAGCTAATCAAGGCAATCAACCAATCAACTACTTAATAACACATAGGTTAAAGGGATAAACAATCGATACCAACTCAGTCCTAGAAGGACTTGTCGAAAAGGGTTCGAGGTTCAACATAACCCAACCGGCGAGAATTTAAAGTACAGTGCGACCTCCAATTCAATACTGAATAGCGGTTATAATCAAAACATTAATAATGTCGAGTTAGGCGGCAAATAAGCATGTGGACATGCATATGACGATGCATGCCCAAGGTTCTAGAAACCTTTCTAATTAAGTCACAAAACAATCGCTACTCGCACCACCGCGCCCATCATCGATCCTTGCTCAACCCGCACATCAAAAACGAGATGCGGGGCTAAGTACAAAAGTACTTAGTGGACTCGTTGCGAAAACAATTTCTTTACCAAAAGTTATTGATCGCCCACAATAGCGCATGAGGATTTTAGTTAAAGACTCATGCCTATCAAATATTTTATCATTTTTCCAGCGTTCGGCGAACTATTTTATCACGTTGTTCCATATCGGTAATTCATTCATCAATCATACGTTCATTCATTCGCGCACTATGGGTGGCCACCTACACATAGTCGCCGTGACCGTCGAGGTAGCTAACCTTAACACACGATCGCGTGTACACAATCCGAGTTAGTCCTCAACTAAGTCGGATCCGATCGTTACCCTTTTTAACGTTGGTGGACCAACTCGTTCACATATACCACTCAATTCTCGTCCCACATTTGGACAAATCAACCTCGATATGGACACAACAAAACATAAATATTTGGCGATCAATAACAGTTCATGCGATAATATTTCATAAAGCTTTTGTAAATCATGCTTTGAGTTATGCATAATCATTTTGTTTCAAGAAAAGCCCACCGCTAATCCAAGCTAGTGGTTCTAAAAGAAGCGGTGAGTATCCTTCCTCAAGAACTTCACGCCCGATCGAACCCTTCATAAGAAAATAGCCGTTCTTAGGTTCTTTCTATCGATCGATGGTCGCTTATAAATTACGACTTAAAGTTCCCAATTATGGTTTCTTTATAATTTTTTATGTGATTGTTTTAAGATAATTTCTATTATCTTACATCTCCATTCTCAAGCTATATTACCTCATCGTTCATGGGTGAACTTCAATTATGAATCACATATTCCGAGTCTATCCTCGACTCTTAACCTTAGTTTTATTATAACGTTATAGGTTATCGGTAATCAAATTATGATTGGTAAATTAGGATATTCTCAAGCCACTAACTAGACTTAACAATTATAGTTACGTCCTAGTAGGTTATGCTTGACGACTTGTCGTATTAGCACGATAATTAAAAGAGGAATATTGACTTACAAATCAAGTGGACATATGCTATCATGTAAGTAATTAGTACTTAAGAATAAATGGAGTACTTCGGGAATATTAACTCGGCTTTTGAGACATAAGGATCGACATCTTATGTTCGAATCGTTGCTTACACATTACGACATTGTCTATTTAACTTAACTCGCCGGAGGTTACATATGTCGTATAATCGTTATTCATTATCGAGTTGTGTTTACGCCCAACTAATATCGTATTGAGTTGTCGTTATTGAATATTAACGTTGTAGCTCGACTTTTGGTTTTTCTAACGTAGGAACTCACGTTGAGTATCCTTTCATTAATAAAAACCCTAATTTGTGTCTAACTTCGATTCTCGTTTATTCCGTCTTAAGTTATCGAAATTGGTCGATTTCTTTTGGATTCTCGTTCATATAGTATTATGTTGTTTACGTTCGGGGTTTTGGTTTGTCGGTTCAACATAAACATAAACATTCAACATCAACAAAACCATACACAACATAAACTATACTAAGCATTAGAAAACCCTAATTTCTAATGTAATACACAATCATTGTGTAAGTGTGCATAAGTGTTCATTCATTCACCCTAATCACAACCGTTTATCCAAAATTTCATATTACTATCATAGCATCATTCATCATCAAAATTAAACCCATACTTAGCCATTCTATTACGTTTCGATAATTAGCAACAATTAGCATATGCATCCAATAAATTCCAATAAAATCACATTATACTCCTATCATATTATAGAATTTAATTACCAACTCAATATCATCATATAAATTTTTAAACCATGGGTTAAAAGTCTCAAACTTTCGGTCATTTCAAATTAGTAAGCTTTGGTGTTCAATAAATTCCACAAAATTATATCATGCTTATACTATATACTAAACATGAAATATCACTTCATATCATGCATTAAAATTTTAAAACCATGCTTTTCATCTTTAAATCATTTCGGTAATTCCACATTTATATATATACATATTCAATAAATTCAATCTTGCACAATATGTTTATATATGAAATAAACATGTAATATTAACATTAAATATCAACTAATATTTATAATATGAACCAAATGCTTGGAATTCTTTTGTCCTCACACATATTTTACATATGTGTTCAATAATTCCCAACAATGCATATTAGGTTCATATTATTTCTAAACATCATATATCCTATTATTTCCAACAAATAAAATCAAATAATGGCTTAAAAATACTAAAATATATTCTGCCCATTTTGAAAAAATAGAGTAGTGTTTCAAAATTTTCAAGATTAATGTATGATGTTCATATCATATATTAAACACTATATCTCAACTATTTCTCAACAAATAAAATCAAACAAATACAAGAAAATTCCAAAAATATTCTGAAAATTATCATATTTATTCTACATGCTTATAATACATTAACAAGCAACAATATCAAATAATATTCATAAAATCATGCTTTATCATATTTAAAAGAAATAAAGCATAAATAAAAAAAAATAAAAAATGCTCCAAAAATTCTGAAATTTTTACAGTAGCCTTAGAACATCATTCTAAGCATTTTTCATTCATGGCTCAAGAGCATTTGGAGGCTCTAAAGTCACGAAAATAAATGGGGAGCAAACTAGGGTTTTTAAACCCAAAAATTCAAAATAAATATTCCACTCCATTAGGATGGAAGAGTATGATGAATAATACCTTCCTATGGTCTTAGAAGGATTATTTGAGTGTGTGAGAGGTTGAGGAAGGAGGATTTAGTGTTGGGAGTTTGAAAAGTGTAGAGAGAAATTTGAAAATGAGAGCAAAATGTAAAAGGGTGAATGAGGTCTGACCATGAACGTTTCTCCCTTGTTATTGCAGACCTTAGAGCTGTCATTGCCCATTTTGGGGTGGTCTTGGTGGTAGTTGGGAGGTGGATTGGTCAAATTACCCGTTTTGGTATGTTATCTGACTCTTTAAGTTTTAACGCACTTTCGATCGATTTCTTGGAACCTTAAGGTTCTATCTTATTAAATAGCCTTTAAAGACTTATTTTAATGTTCATAAAATTTCACGAAGTTCGGACGTCGTTCGATAAGTCAATTCCGAGTTATCGCGGAAAAAGCGTTCGGCGATTAAAATATGCCCATTCAAAATTCTATTGAATTTTGAGCTTTCATAAATAATTTGAGTCTTATAAAGCATATTTTATTGATTTAGAACCTCGGTTCGAGTTTGGTCGTTCGGATCAATTTAGGGTTTTCGGTATATATTATCCGGCGTTCGGTTAAGTTCCTCAGGAATTTCCTTCAGAAATTGATTCTTATAATTTCTAAATTCATAATAAATTATTCCTTCATGATTTTGATTGTTATCACAATTTATTATGATTAGCACGGACTGAAAGTTGTTCATACCAGTAAATAGTGCTTTTAAGGCCGAGGGCAAGTATGCGAAAATTCTCATTCTTTGGCTTCTCACATGTTTTCGTGTGAGGATTCTAAAATGAAATCCGTTTGTTGAGATTCATTCTCGATCTTTCATTCTACGTTCGAGCTACTCGAAAACCCTAATCCGGTGGGACTAGTTATCGATCTTTGATTTCTTTAGTATTCGATCTCGAATCGATTCTAATTCATTTCATTGGTTTCCTTAAACATAATTAAGGACTAACTACTACAAATAATTGGTCTAAGCATCACCAATTAAAGTTTTAAATTTTCGGGTTATTACGTAAATCTTAGTGATAATTGATGAACAATGTTATTGAAAACAAGTCGGAAGTCTGAAGACTGAAGATCAAAGACTGAAGGCTCTGCGCTGCTCAAAACAAATAAGTCAAAAATATGACTAAGATTCATACTAGCAGCTGAGAAGTCAAAGCTGCTAAGATCTACATCAAGCTGAAGAGTCATACTGACTCAGGGTCACCAAACTGATAAAAGATGGAGTCCAACCTACTGATAAAACTCGGAGTAGACTCGACTGATACGACCTGAAGTCAACGCACTGAAAAGAAACAGAGTCAACCCAACTGAAGAAACACATAATTATTTAAACATTAAGTGTATGACTTGTCACGTGTCATAGCGTATCTGCAGAAGATTCTAATATGCCAGAACCACAGTTCAGAGTTGCAGGTTACAACGTAAGATGATGTAGACCCTGATAGCGTCGTACGAGGATTCAAACGGACAGATTTCAAATGACAAATGTAATGGATGTGATTGGTGATCCCTCCAACGATATTATTCATCGTCTGCTCTATAAATATGAGCAGAATCCAACATTTGAAGGTTACTAAAATGCTGCGCATTCAAATATTCTAACGCATCCAGAGCTTATATGTCAATAACATTTACCCAGAGATTTCGAAGAAGTGAGTACAAAGTGTTATCGAAAAATATTCAGAGCTCAAATATATTTATTAGCTCAAGATTTCAGCATACACTCCCTTACTTCTAAGTTATTTATTGTAATATTCTAAGCCTAGATATATTAATCGATGAGTGCGTGATACTCAAATTTTAGTTGGAAAAATGCTATACTCAAAACCCTAAAAAGTTTAAGTAGAAATTGGGCAAATAAACAACGAAGTGTCAGTTGCTGAAAGCTTGTTTGTCTTGCACATGTAAATAAAAAGTTAGATCGATTGCACCCATAAGCAGTCAGATGTCTCATAACATTCGCAAACGTAGGAAGAACGACAAGTTATGTTGGATACATAAAAGGTTAAAGTCTGTATCTATGTTTACTCTTGTACCAATAAACAAGATAAAAAGTAGTTGATTGACAGTGTTATCAATCCGTGGATGTAGGAACTGATCTCTCCGAACCACGTAAAAATTAAGTGTTTTTTACTTTCAGTATCGTATTTACCTTGCATATTATTGAACAGAAGATCATCAGCACACACAACACAACATATTGTTTTAAAACACTCTATCAATATCACTTTGACACTGAAGAGATAAACTGATAATTGACTAAGTCGATATTTGACTGAGTATTTTTCATTAGTTTAACTTTTCAGTAAAGCCAATACGTAACTACAACATTCCACAAGCTCATTAGTTATCAGTCCAACTGACTAGCTTCCTCAACAGTCGGTAGATTTGCTAATTGATAACACTCTGAACAAGACTCATCGTACTTGAATTGATTAGTAGTACTGACACCAGTATTGAACTGACTTCAGTTAACTGATGTCTATTGATCAAGTAGAATACCCAATCTTGAGTTAAAAGAAAAAAGTTTTAATTTGTCTTAACTGGTGTATTCTCATATTCGCCCATCTCCATACATTAGTATGAACACCAATGACCATCACACACGATAACTTACTCCATAATTGCTTCATGTACATACAATATTTAACATACATAAACGAGAACAAATCATGTTCATTAGTTTGGAAATCTAATGGTTATTTTCAATTGTGCATCTGAATTAGTTATATGCATATTTCTACATATAATTGTGTATTTGTGCATCTGCATCATAATTTGTCCATTTCAATTTGAAGAATACATATTAATTTATCAATGATTGATATTTATCCTCATGTTTACACTATACAGAGTGTTCAAACAATAACAACTCCATGAAAAACTATCTTTAATCTATAAACTACGAAATACTGAAAGCTTTTGAATTCGTCGTGTAAGTGTCTCGAATTGAAAAATAAAAATCGTCTCTCATGGGATTCGAACCAGCGTTTGAATCCATCAAGTAATGTGATGAACTCACCATAGATCTTCATGAATCGAGGACTGGAAATGGTTTCTATTTTATAGTTAATTGGTTTTTTTTGATCTCATTTATTATATATATATATATATATATATATATATATATATATTAAGAAAAATAAAATTGTCTCTCATGGGATTCGAATCCGAGACGTTTGAATCCATCAAGTAATGTGATGAACTCACCGTAGATCTTCATGAATCGAGGACTGAAAATGGTTTCTATTTTATAGTTAATTGGTTTTTATTTGATCTCACATATATATATATCTATATATATATATATGAAAAATTATGAACAAATCTTAATCATTTTATTTTTTCATCTGCGATCAAGATTGAATATATTTTATTTATTCATTTTTAATAAAAAAGTTATATTAGTAATTTTTATTTCATCTGTAATTTATCTTTCCCTATTTTTTATAGGGATTAATTGATTAGATTAATTAGGGAAGTTATTTGGATTTAAACTTGTTTAATTGATTTCCTAGATTATGCTAATTCATAGGTGTGCACATTATTTTCTTTTATGTTTCTTATTTTTATTTTCGTGGTTTCTTCCGATTTTTTTTTCATTATTAATATTTTTTTTCTTTTTTTCTTTTATCTATTTTTATTAAGAAAAATCAAATAAATCATTTTGTTTATTATTTAGTCTATATGCACTTTCGAAATTGTTCAAGTGTACATTAAAATCGTCTAAATGCACATTTAAAAATTCTTACATGTACAAACCGTCTAAATACATACTTTCAAATGCACAAAGTATCTATATGCACATTTTTAGCATCTAAATTTTTTAAATGCATATTTTTAGCATCTAAATATGACATTATACAAATGCACATCGACATTGTACAAATACACATTCGAATGAGAGAGAGAATAGAGAAAGACAATGAGAGAGAGAAAGAGAATGGAACCACAAATTTAGGCATTGTTGAAGATTTGATCTTGTACAGAGAGAAATTGATTTTACATTCTTACCTTCAACGTATCATGTCATCAATATACGTGATTGTTGAAGATTTAATCTTGATCGTGAATATTTGTGCATATAAGGATGTCATTTGTTCTTATTTTCATATATATATGAAAAGTATTTTTAAAGTGAGAACGGGTAACCACAAAATGATGCACTTCTAGTGAAAGTTGATGTATCATTCGGGAAAGTTACTGCATTTAAAAAGAAAATTTTTGCTTTGCATGAGATTCAAATTCGGGCAAAATTTCATTTTGTTGGATGTAGTAAATTTTCCGACGGATGCATCAACTTTAACATCGAATGCATTTGGTTTTTCATTCTCACTTTAAAAATGATTCTTATTTGAACTTCACTCAAAGTTTCAATGAGAACCACTTCATTAATAAGAACTAAGAACCAACTACCACCTTAGATCGAATAAGATCAGACGATTCATAACTAATTAATGATAAAAAAAATAATCATGATAAGGTCCCATGAGCATGGTGTCAGGTGTAAATGAAGAAAGATGAGGGATGAAGAGAGATAGATAGATAGAGAGAGAGAGAGAGAGAGAGAGAGAGGGAGACCTGAATGAAACTTTTTCGGTTTTCTTCAATCTTGACGAAAACGTGAGTGAGTTCGCTGAAAGATAAGGAATGTCAGTTAGTAAGTTCAGAATTGAAACTCAACGTGTGTCTCAGGCTCTATTTTGCATTACCCATGATGACTGAATCTGCTGTGCTCACACTGCCGATGTTTCGAGAGCTTGATAGCCTTCTTCATCCACAAATCTAACGCTGCCTCATCCAACTCATGGTAAAATTTTCTATTTCTTGCTAGATCTCTAACCAAGATCTAACATAGTTAGAAATTAGAATATATGTTCCTTAGTTTGTGAAAATTTGTGAATTTGAGATAAACTAGAACATTGTTTGGGAATTTGTGAAAATTTGTGGATTTAGTGTGGATTGAATTCGATTCTTTTGGTAAATCAAAACCCAACTAGAAGAATCCGTCGGTTACCGGTTAATCGAAAGAACTGATCAGTTCAGTATTTGATTCTCTAAATCTAGGATTTTTGATTTTGATTAACCAATTTTTTTGATTCGCATGTGTATCGACAAATGGGCCTGAAGTGTCGATGAGTCAAAACTCACGAGCACGCATAATTTACTTATCATATAAGAAATAGCCTAGTTGGGGACCATTACACATATCCTCTTCTCATTTGTTCACGCCTGAATATCCTAACACACTTGAATGGGTGTCATACACTTTTCGACTTGAGCGTCAAAGTCTTTTCTTGAAGGACTCATCTAGCTTTGTTCTGCATACTTCCAGCAACTAATCGAGATGTGGTGAAGTTGAGAAGTACTTCACGACTTACCATCGTTCATTTCATAACTAAGCAATTCTTGCATTTTGTTGCTTAGATCTTGAACCCAAATCTAATAGATTGTTACATGATTTTAAAGTTTAATCTTTTAAAATCAAAATTGTAAATTGTATATTGTGATGCAATATTGAATCCAAACAAAACTATTGATATAGTTATTTGTGTGTATAAATATCATATCATCTATTAAGATGATCTTAAAAAATTGTAATTTTTAAACCTCAAATTATACTTTTTTTTATCAGAAATATCCCCCACTATCATAAATGCAACATAATTCCATGTGATTTGATCCACGTCAAGATTTCGAAGACCGAAAAATGGATGTGAGACATTTTGATACAATGATGATAATTGATGGTTTAAAAAAATATTTTTAATAATTGAAACAATTTTAATAAAATAAATATAATTTAAATTTAAAATCATATTTATAATAAGAACTTGAAATTTACTCAATATGTATTGTAAGCACTGTAAGTATGAATGCGATTTTCCATGATATAAAAAAAGAAAAAATGTAAACTAGAAATAGATAAGAACGATGACCATATTCTCATCAACCTAAGGAAATGGAGTGTAATAAAAAGTCTCCTCCGTCCCACCCAAGATAATTTCATTTCCTTTTAAATTGTCCCACCCAAGAGATGACGTTCCTTTTTAAAATAATTATCTCTTCAAAATTGTGAACCTACCTACTTTTATCACTTTATTCACTTTATATCATTCTCCAAATAACAGTCTTAGAAAGAAAGGAATGTCTTGGGTGGGACGGAGGAGTATTTGATAGAAAATATAGATCCACCTCAGCCAAATCCACCATGTAGTTCCTGGAGCGGTATCAAGAAGGGCAATTGGACTAAAACTCTAAAGCAACACGATATCTGGGGAGAGAAGTAGTATCTCGAAACCGACATTTTAAGCTGTCAAACGACTCGATTCCACCTAAATCTAACTTGTGACCTCACGTAAAATATCGGATCTGCCCCTCAACAGATAACAAAATACAAACTGCGTTCATGCACATATAAACTTCGCAATATAATCGCGCATCCGACGCCTCTCATTATCCAACTCCCTCGCTGCCTACAAATTCCCAGTTGCAAAACCAAAAAATCCTACCAACACATAGCGCTAGAGCGACGAATAGGGGAGGCGGTCAGAGAGAGGGAAGGATTGATAGTTTTAGAGAAATTCATCGATCTATGCAACCGAGGAAGAAGAACCCATCGGTTGTGAATCAGGCCATCGGTTCCCGATTTGGATACTGTGAATGCTGCTTATGCGATTATGATTATTATGAGCTGGTTTGATGATAAGCTACGCGCCGCTTCCAATCTCAGCCGCTTCATTGCCGGCCTTTTGTTGTTCCTCCTTTATCACTCCTCTCAATTGATTTCTAATTTCCCTGTTCCTATACACCCGTAAATTTCCCCTTTTTATTTTCGATATCGAATTGTTTTTTGTGAGATCGAATTGGGTTTCTGTTGCTTCTTGGATTTCCTGGGATTTGGTTTTCGGAATTTCAGAGAGAGAGAGAGAGATTTTGCGGTGTCGTTAAATGGAACTCAAATATGGCGGCGATTCGCTCTCCGGTGATTCTTATTGTGGTGAGCATTGGAATCTGTCGTTTATTTTTTAAGTTTGTTTTTAATTATTACCTGATGTTTTTGAATTTTGATTTTTTTTCTTGTTTAAATGATAGTGGATTCTTTAGATTGTCGGATTTAACGATGTAACGAATTAATTCATGATTTCTTTACGCGTATTGTGAATTCCAAATTAATTTCCTATGAGATCGTGAATTGGAATTAAAGTGCTTTTGTTGGTATTAAATTTGCTGTTGTTCGATGATCACCTGTTTGTTTTGTCTAGTCCTGGTGACATCTTCTTTTTTGTCGGAATTGGTTGGAAGAAAGTGAAGATGATGGTGTCCTGGCTTGCTAAGACAGAATGTCATGATCCCTGTAGATTTAGTGTTTCTCGTTCCAGAAACTTGCTTCTTGAAAATCTAACATTAAGAAGCTTTGCCTTGCCCACGCTTCACATTAAAATTACCTGTAATTGGCCATTTTTTATGTTGCATTTGTTATTCTAATTGTTTCTATAAAGGTATAGAATATACCTTCTGCTTTATTGTTTAGTTACTTGGACCTCTTGTTATTTTTATGAATTCATCTTCATAATGATGTATTTTCACCTGGTGGCCAGGGATTTATGCGTCCCTTGCTGAGAGATCACACAGTGTCTCACCATCTGTTATTGTTATTGGTGGGGGTATATCAGGGATTGCTGCTGCGCGGATGCTTCAAAATGCATCTTTTAAGGTGGAATGCCTTCCTATAGTGAATGAAGTTGATTTATGTATCTTCTTTTTGTTTGTTGATGTGGGATCTGTCTCTGTCCAGGTGATCTTGTTGGAATCTCAAGATAGAATTGGTGGGCGCATCCTCACAGATTACTCATTTGGTTGCCCAGTTGACATGGGAGCTTCATGGTTGGTTTAAGTTTTTTTCTTCAGTAGTTTAATTTCTGAAAGAGAAGTATGCCTTGTGATTCTTATGCTTGATTCTTCACTGGGCTTTATCCAGGTTGAGTCATGCTCCTTTAAATTTTGTCCCTTTTCCCTTTTTTTTGAGATTCTAAAAGTACTCAATAGTTGTTTTTGAGATTCTAAAAGTACTCATATGGAAACCATCCTTATTCGGTAAACTACAAACCAATCTATTCCAGAAATTTTGATTGATGCATGGTCAGGATTGATTCTCAAACGGAATAATGAATTCTTACGCATACAATGATGCTTCTCTATGATAATATGTCTTCTTATGTATACAATAATTCTTATCTTATAATCATCTTTTTATATGTTATTATTAATGATAATGCTTTCTATGTATTATAATATTGTTTTGGTCACAGTTAACCAAATAAGTTGGTTTTCACCTGAACCAAACCTTATGTGTGTGTTTATGTATATCATTACTTATTTGAAACTCTACTTTTAGATTTGTCGATGTGAAAGTGAAAGAACTTCTACTGTGAAATGGTCGATAACTTTGCAAAGAACTTCTGATTTAGAATTTTTCCAAATTGACCTATTTACAAAGGATAGAGAGAGTCTTTTATTACTCATGTTATGATGTTGCAGACATACACACGTTTAGCAATATATTCAAATTTGCTGGTTTGCTTGGCTGAAAGATTATTAAAACTTTTTGACGCCTCACATATGGAAAGCTGAAAATTTCAATCATCTTGCCTGGTTTTTTTTGTGTCCAATAGATGTGGTTTGTACATATGGCACAATGTGCAAGTTTTCCAGCTTCTTTTTATATAAAAAATTCTTATTTAACGTAAATATTTCATTTCAGGTTACATGGTGTTTGCAATGAGAATCCCTTGTCTCCTGTTATCCGTCGGTTGGGCCTCACAATGTATCGTACAAGTGGTGACGACTCCATTCTGTATGATCATGATTTGGAAAGGTATGGAACTATTCTACCTTGATGCACATCACTCTGCAGTATGTCATAATTTTCTCTTCGGATCTTTATTTTTGGTTTTGGTTGTTTCAGTTATGCACTTTTCGACAAAAATGGGCAACAAGTTCCTCAAAGTATAGTTACTGAGGTTGGAGTTGCATTTAAGAAAATCCTTGAGGAGGTAAGACCTTATTCTATAAAATGTTTCAGTATAAGCAGCACTGGTTTCCATCTGCAACATGCATATTTAGTAATATTTCTCTCTTTTATAGACGGATAAAGTGAGGGATGGACAGACCAATGACATGTCTGTTAAGGAAGCAATTTTGACCGTGCTGGACAAGAATCCAGAATTAAGGTACCGGAAACTATTAAAAGTTGCTGTGTTTCTTAAATTTCATCTTCAAATATGGATTGTCGTTGCTTACTGTTATAATATGTCTCTGACCAGACAAGAAGGCCTTGCCTATGAAGTGTTGCAGTGGTACATATGTAGAATGGAGGCTTGGTTTGCTGCAGATACAGAAATGATATCACTGAGAGCCTGGGATCAGGTAAACATTTGTCCATTTTTGTGCAGTTTCTGTTACTGTTCTACTTTCCAGCTAGCAGTTTGAGCTCCCCTAAAGTAATAAGGTCTTTGCAATTGTTATTAATATTGTTAGTTTTATGAATTCATAATTATTGTTAATCAAGTATAACTTCATTCTGAAAATGCTTATTAGAAATATAAGTGAACCATGTTTGTTCACTTTGGTTATTGTGGGTTAAGTGTTGTATGGTTAATACCATGAATTATAGATGAAACTTGATGTAACTGCCCTCATTCTTTCTTCAAAGATGTTGTATGTGCTTTACCTTACATCTTTCATCAAATACTTAATGGAGACAGAAGTGAACCATGTAGTGCTTAGCGTCATTTTAGATGCAGCTATTAATCCAGATATTCCTCCTAGGCTATCATTCATGTAATTCGTATTATGATTTGTCATAAACGGGGTTGATTAGTTTTCAGCATTATTGCTTAACCTGCCTTTTGGAATTCCTGTGTGTTCAGGAACAAGTCCTTTCTGGTGGTCATGGGCTTATGGTGCAAGGTTATGATCCCGTGATAAAGGCCCTGTCAAAAAATATTGATATTCGCTTAAATCATCGGTATACATAAATTCTATTCTTGTTGTTTCTTTCATTTTAAGTTCCTCTTCAGTACTCTGCTTTCTTAGTTCTTTTCATCTCACACTCTTTGAAGATTAACTCCCAGAAATCTCATTAACAGGGTAAAAAAAATTGTCAATGGATATAAGAAGGTCGAAGTAACAGTTGAAGACGGGAGGAACTTTGTTGCAGATGCTGTAATTATCACTGTCCCGTTGGGTGTTCTAAAGGCAAAGATAATTGACTTTGAGCCTAAGCTGCCGGAATGGAAATTATCTGCAATATCAGATCTTGGAATCGGGAATGAGAATAAGATTGCACTGAAATTCGACCACGTGTTTTGGCCAAATGTGGAGTTCTTGGGTGTTGTTGCCAACACTTCTTATTCGTGTGGCTACTTTCTGAATCTGCACAAGGCAATGGGTCATCCGGTCCTTGTCTACATGGCAGCTGGAGCTCTCGCGAATGATCTCGAGAAGCTGTCCGATGAGGCTGTTGCCAATTTCGTGATGGTGCAGCTGAAGTGCATGTTTCCCGATGCCACCGACCCTGTAAGTACATTTTCAGTCATTTTCCTATCATGAGTCTTTCAAGATGCAGCAGCATCTGATGTTATTGACAATGTTTGGTGACAGGTCAAGTATCTTGTATCCCGTTGGGGACGGATACCAACATTCGTGGATGCTACTCCTACGATGCGGTAGGAAATTCGGATGATATATATGATCGGCTGCGGGCTAGCGTGGGCAATATCTTCTTCGGAGGTGAAGCGGTGAGTGTGGATCATCAAGGTTCTGTTCATGGTGCGTATTCCGCGGAGTTATGGCGGCTGAAAACTGTGAGAGGCATCTGATGCAGAGGATAGGGACGCTGGTAAGAATCCCTCGTTGCATCTCGGGAGGAAATTGTTGAAATAACAGTTCCTCTTCAGATCTCTAGATTGTGAGATCGTTTGTTGTTTCCAACTCTGTTTCTTTCTTTTTAATTCAGGAGATTCGGCATAGGCCTTCAATCTGGCTGTGCTACTTTCTCCCTTCAATTTTATTCCAACTTCACTTTTCTTTGATTTTTTTCTCTCTACTTTTTTCAAGTGCATCGTCTTTCTAGTTTTTGATAACAGTGGCTATTATCACTTTTGATTATTCGTACTCGCCAGTCTCCCCAGTAATTAGGTAATGAATAATTGCGTTGGACAAACCTTACAATTGGAAGATTTTTTTGAAGTTGTGCAGTTGAAGAGTAATGTATAGATATTTTTTTTTTTAACTTATGGGGAATCTACGGCTACTGTTTTCAATGTGGACTGGATAAACTTTATATTCTTTTGTAATACTTTGTAAATTATATATGACGGGTAAATTATACTTGAAAAATCGATAAACCATACTTGAAAAAATCAAGTGTAATAGACTCAAATTTGATAGGTTCAGATCTATACAAATCACACAGAACGAGTAAAAAAACTTGGAAAACACAAGCTGTGTAAATTATACTTGGAAAATCAAATATGAAAAGGTTCAAACCTATAAAGACGTTAGTGAAGTTTGAATATATAATCTTTTCACTATATATGAACGTACTTTACCATTTAAGTCATTCTAAATGGTCATTAGTAAAATTCTGTAGATGCATATAATCGACTGTAACAATATACCCAAAATAAAATTCGTCCAGTCGGGTTAGGTTTATAAAGTAAAAGTTAAAGAAAGGAAGGAAATGAGTTTGAAATAAGAATTGAGTTATTTAATGTGTAAGTCTCCCTATGGCCCTCTAAGTGAAAATATAAAATTATCTTTTTGATCTTTTTGTTATAACACCTCACTGTTTAAAACTCTTTATATAATAAATAAAGACTTCCCATTTTATTTTGGTTATTAGCGCATAAAAACACTAATTTTGGATATATTTTGATTTTTTCTACGAACTTTAAAAATTATTATCAAATACACAAACTTAATCATTTTAGTGATTTTATCACGATTTCGAATTCAGACCAAAATAAATCTGATTGACATATCAAAAATTTATCGTAGAAAAAACGATCAGTGATATAAATGACATCGTAAAGAGATGACATCAATCTTTTTGATCTCGACGAGAACCAGGTGATGAAACAAATGAGAAGAATGATTTTTTTAATGAAAGTTGACGAGATGAATCATAGAAATCAAGAAATCTGATTTATTTTTGATGGAACTACGATGTTGTATGTACTCTCTTTACGATATCGTATATATCACTGATCGTTTTTTTTACTGTAAATTTTTGAGATGTCAATGATTTAATTTGGTTTGAATTTGAAATCGTGGTAAAATCACTAAAGTGATTAAATTTGTTTATTTTGTGATAATTTTTAAAATCTGTGGAAAAAACAAAATGAGATCAAAGTTAGTGTATTAATACGCCAATAACCATTTTATTTATAACCAAACATTCTAATAAAATAAAGTTGAATAATGTCTTATCAGATATTTGTTAATAACGTACATTAGGAGGATAAAATAAAGACCTCCGTAAATTCACTTTCTTCATTACTTCATCTTCTGCCACTAGAGAGTAGAGGTGTTAATGGCATGGATCGGGTCAATCCGATCCTATCAGGCCAAGCATGAAAATTAGGACAATTTTTTTAGAGACATTTCGGAGAAGGAATCAAGATTTATAACTAACTCCATGAAAGTGTTTGGTTGGATTTTTCCTATTTGACGATTTTGTCATTCCTCATTTTGCCAAGTGGCTCACATAATAATAATAATAATAATAATAATAATAATAATAATAATAATAGAAATTCGGGCATTTTATGCCTTATCAGTTTGTGCTGAGTCCAAATTAATTCGCAATGATTATGGCATTTTAGGAAAGAGACCTGACCTTAATTTAGATATAAAACTATATTGATTTTGCATGGACATGCTTTTAAGGTAGAGGTGACAAAATGAACCTGATTTGACAACTCGTCCTGCCCCGGTTCATTTTGGATCGGGTTAAGCTCAATAAAAGTAAGTATGGTGTAATTTCTGACCTAACCCGACCCGTACATAACTTGCTAAAGTCTGGTGGATTCGGACTGATCCGATCCAACCCGAAAAATATATATTATAATATGTATTTTGAACTCGATTGAATCTCGATATTTTCGAGTCGATTGAATTTCGACTCGACTTGGATAAATCTGCTCATTTGCCATCTCTAATTTCAGGTAAAGGTTTGGTCTCACTCAAAAAAAAGGAAAAAGAGGTGAAGGATGGTCAAGTACCGAACAATACAAAAGCGTGCTAATATCGCTGGGTAACATTATCATTAATTAATGAAATTATAAATTGGCGTTTCCAAAGATCTATGCCCCCCATAAGAAGGCGGAGGATTCCAAAGAAGACTATGAAAATGTTACCCATGGTTCATACAAATTTTTTAAGAAATGGTTGATATAATTTATGATAATATATTTTTCTTTTATCTAAACCTATTACTGTAGCAGAATAAAACCCTCATGGTATTTCAATTAGGCGAAGCCACCATTAATTAGTGAAGAATTTCTGCAGTTGAGTCCGTGGAAGAAGAAAAATTCAAAACAAACTTTTGGAAATGAAAAAATATATGAGCCCGACCCGTCATCAGTTTCTTTGGTCGGTGAATAGTCCAACTCAAAAACCAGCACCTCACCTCACCCACCATCTTCCTTCATCTTCATTTTTCTCTGAAATTCACTTCTTCCTCATTGCTTCGTTGCACTTCTTATAAGCTAATCATCTTTTTCTTCTTCTTAGTAAGGGCTATGGCAAATGCGGCTCAAAACAACCTCAATGCTAAACTCGTCAGTCCCGTCGTCTCAACATAATTACTGCATGTGCTGATTTGTTTTTACTTTCAATGATTTTGGGGGTTTGATTTTTCTTTTTAGGTCTTACTTGGAGACATGGGCGCTGGTAAATCGAGCCTTGTTATACGTTTCGTGAAGGGCCAATTTCTTGAATTCCAAGTAATTTTCCTAATCCCTTATCCCAATTTCGTAATAGATATATCTCGTGGATTACACTGATACCGTTGATTGGAAAATATGCACTTGGATGTGTGTGTCATTGTGTGTAGATGGATGAGTGATACTGATCACAGATTAAGCCCTTTGATCATAGATTGTTTTCACTTCCATTATTGATCATTAATTGGGGCTGTTTATGTATTTATTTAGTTTTTGGTTCCGAATGAGATGTCCTTGTCAATTTGATCAATTTGGTTCTGTTTATTTCACAGGAATCAACGATCGGGGCTGCGTTCTTCTCGCAGACTGTTTCTGTGAACAATGCGACTGTGAAGTTTGAGATCTGGGACACTGCTGGGCAGGAGAGGTATCATAGCTTGGCTCCCATGTATTATAGAGGTGCTGCTGCGGCCATCATCGTTTACGACATCACTAGCTCGGTATTCGCACAACCCTCATTATGCATGTTATATAGGTCTGATGAAATATATATATTGGCTGTTTGAATATCTAATTCTGAATTACTAGCAGTAAGAGGTTTCTTTAATTGGAAAGTTTGATTGTTCTCATGTTTATGCATCTCTATTGACTTTCCTAATATGGTAATTCATTTTTTAGCACTAAGCCAACTATTATCTCGTTTCTATCATGTCTTCTCTCATAAAGCATAAATAAGGGAAATGTTTCTGAGGTTGCTCATATCGATATTGCCTTTTGCTTGTGCTTGGTGATGTAGGATTCGTTTACAAGGGCTAAGAAGTGGGTGCAGGAATTACAAAAGCAAGGTGCTTATATTTGGTTTTTTCTCATTTGTGCTGCATGAGAAAATTATAGGTCTGATGTCGTGAATTGGGTTGACCACTCATTTGAAACTAGAAAATAGAGTATGGCTTGGGATCACTGGGAATAAGGGAAGGACAAACACAGATTGTTGTTGGTTCCTATATTTTTCTCTGTTCAGTCCTTGTGTATGTGATGTCCGGACATGCATTTGCAATTTCTGCAGGTAATCCTAACATGGTTATGGCACTGGCTGGAAATAAATGTGATCTTGAAGATAAGAGGAATGCGACGGCAGAGGTAAGTATTATGTTTCTATTTAGATGCCTTTATGTTTTGAAATACTGGTGTTCTCCATCAGCCTGAGTTCATTGTGATATTATATGCTACCTCATTTTTGCATGCTTTTTTATGAGGGTGTATTCTACAACATTGATTAAGTATTTGAGTAGCTCCAACCCATAATTAAACCTTTCTCTGCCTCTTCTATTGCCTCTTGTGCAGACGATTATGAAATAAGACTAGAAAATATCAAAAGAGTAATTAAATGTGGGTCAGTAAAAAATTTGCAGAAGATAGTTCTTTGATCTTTATAAAGTTGTAGTTTATTTAAAAATCCACTTGCATGAATGTAGTTTACTTGGTAGGAGGATTCTGTTGGGACATCAAGTCCATATTCATACTTAGGGAAGAAACGAAAAGATGAAGAAAAAAGAACAACAATCTCAACACAAGAATTTAATGTGGAAGACTCCAAGAAAAACCACGACCTACAAAGGAAAATTCACTATATGATAAATTTGTACAACTACACAATATACCTCTCTCTTTCGACCCCCTACACTATTACAAGCCTTTGAAAAACTCTCACCCTTCTATCAAGATTCTCACAAAAGAAAATAAAAAAGAAATTTAGACTAGAGTTAATCACAACACTATGTAGTGATTAGTGCACTTGTAAAGAACCTTATGCTTCTTAAATAGCATTAGGAAGCTCATTCCTTTGATCACAAAACATATGTGGGACAAGTTACTTTTATTTTAACACAAGAAAATTCCAACAAACTTGCATCATTATTAATTCATTTATGGTTTATCTAATTTATGCTGAAGGTGTGGATGCTCTGAACAATGTCAGTTGTTTGTTATCATTTGTAGGAGGCACGTGCTTATGCTGATGAAAATGGTCTTTTCTTCTTGGAAACCTCTGCAAAAACTGCAGTTAATGTCAATGATATATTCTATGAAATAGGTATGTTTCTTTCTTTGTGCAGTTCAGTTGCTTATTTTAGGTCTTAAGAATGTTACCTTTTCCTTATTATCCCCCCTTCGTTACTATTACTTAAGGTTTCTTTCCAATACTACTGCTTCAGTGCCCTCAATGGAATTCAACTACTTTCTCATACTACATGATTCTCCTTCAATGATATTTGCAATACTTAATTGGAAGTTCCATTGGGGTGTTTTTGCCTTTATGATACACGACAGATGTGCAGTTGAATGACCATCTGGATATATGAGTATAGTGCAATATATGCATGGTGAATAACTGCTTATCCAAGCACACTCTCCAGGGCCATGGTGAGGGTAAGCCCAGCCTTGTTGATAGATATGATAATAAGTATGCGCCTCCTGGGTCTTGGGAGGATGAACTTGTGTTTCCTTTCATGTTTGAACAGATTTTCATAGTCCCTTCACGAACCCCTAGGAAATCGATCCTTTTAGGAAGTTAAATTTGGTATCTGGCTTCCAGGCATTGGTTCAGAGATTTATCAATTCATACTATTTCTTGTTGCTAGTTTGTTTAAAATGTGAAATCATGAGTCATCTAGCTTATTTCTAGATTGGCCCTTCATGTTCATCTGAAACCTCAATAACAAAAGAAAAAAAAATATGTTCTCTCTTTTGTGTATTGAGCAAATTCTGTGCTTTTCTTGGTGTTATGGAAAACAATGGTTTGATGTTTGCTAGATTGGATGCGTAATTCATTTTGGCTGTTCTTTATCCTGACATTATTTTTACCATTATATATATACTGAAATTTTCGCTTAACCCATCTCAAAACTGTGTTAGAACTTAGAAGACACCCACCCATACGGCCATACATGACGTTCCTCCTTAGCATTTCATAGACAATCATTTGCAAAGAGCTTGAATGGATGAACTGGATATAGAAAAAAGAAATCAGGATTTCCAAATGGATAATGTACTTACAGCTGAATTTTCTGATATATTTTCTTTTAATACCTTGTGGATTACTGCAAACCAGAAATTATACTAATTGTACTAAACCACATATAATTGTCCATTGTAACCGTGTGGCCTGCTTGACCAGGCATCTGTTTGCATATCATATTCTCCCTGTTTTATCTGTCATTATGGGTTGCATTATTGTCCATATTTTTTTTTCTTCTTTAAGACATTTTCTGGATATTAAATGATGTTAATAAAGTCTCGTGATGGCTATTGGTCTTAATCTGTGTAAAGAAGAAATATTGTAAAGAATGTGAATGCTGTATTTCATAGTGTTTTTTTTTTCTTTTGCTTTATCTTTCCTCATGAAATCAATCTTCCCATTTATTACTGTTGTTAATTTCCTTGCTGTATTTACAGCGAAGAAATTACCTAGAGCTCAACCCACCCAGAATTCAGCAGGAATGCTTTTGGTTGATAGACCTGCAGAAGGATCACGTGCCGCATCATGCTGTGGTTAGAAATGCCTGGCAAATAACAGTACGATCCTGTTTTTTCTCTTGCCATCTCTTATTCTATGCCTCTCAGCTGTCATTGCTCACCTACATGGTTTTTGACGACCTTTGTGGTGATGTTGAAAATGTTGACTTCTAATGTGCTTATATGCCACTGCATTATACCGGCAGGTACTTTTCCTTGTTATGTCCTTGCATCCATGAACGTCGTGAGAAGTGTGCAAGTGAGACTTGTTATGGTTTCTTGACGATCTGCTTCTTGTTAGAAGCTGTAGATATTCGATTTGTGAGTATGTTGACTGCTTACTAATCATGAAATTGCATCTCATGAGACTATTGTAGTGTTAACCAGTTTTTATCTGGTGTTGACCTCCCCCACCCAAATTTTGCATCCACATGCCATAACGTCTGCCTTTGTTATGAGAGAAATGGGGCCTAAGAAATTGATCAACTTCATGTCATTTGTTTGAGATTGTTTTGCTTCGATTATTCTCCTATGTGAATCCCAATTTGTCCACGATAATATTTGCGTATCTTGTTATTTATATTTATCAGTTGTGTGCTACTTATGTCATTATCAAATATATCCTATATACACTAGTATGATGAAAGATCAGATAAAATATACCGTTAGATCTCAAAATATAGCCGTGAAAGTAGCTATAGTTTTGACATAACAATATGTTTTCCAATATTATAAAATATAAAATGAGACCAAATAAAAATTCTGACACATAATTAAGGTGCTAGCAACTTATCTCCATCTCATGAATCTTTGGTTATATTGGAAGTCTAATGTCAACCATTCTTAGGCTAATTCATATGCTTACATAATATTCAATTAGGATGCTATGCCTGAAGAAATAGTGCACACACACACACACACATACAATGGCAGGAATGTAAATGAGTGTAGTTTAGCAGGATAAATTTTCGAATCATTTGAGAAATTGCACTTTTTATGGTACGCTAGTAATAATGTTGCAACAACATGGAAGCACCTATAATTAGGTTTGAGAATGTGACGTTGAAGAAGCTCACCATCAAGAACCAAATATTTTACTTCACTTATATGAATTGTGTGGTTAACAGTTAGCAGCATGTTTCGGCACAATCTCAATTTTTCTTATTTTTTGTGGTATTGAAAGAGTGTCATCTAATTTTCTCTTTTGGTAGCCCTCGGTCATTAATCAATAGAGAGGCCCGTCCAACATTTCACTTATTTATCTTTTCTTTTCTTAATACTTGAAATTATAAGAAAAAAAACTTTCTCGGTTGCAAGCTATTCACTACACTGTTATTTCAAATAAAACTATCAGATGATTCTTTTATATAAATGGCAATCATTTATTCAGTTTCGCGGATATAAAGTTGAGAATGGACTTCGATCAAGACAACATGAGCCCTCGATTAGGATGCAAAATTTTCGTTAATAACTAAACTGGAACGAATATGACCTATACATGAAATCTAAGGAAAATTATTAATAAATTTAAAATTAAATCCAATTTTCTGATTTGATGACACTTAGTGGCGGCTGGTATGCCATAATGAAATAAGAATGGAATGATGATTCCTACGTTCATTCCTAATCCTATAGCTGGTAAAAAATTTACGGTAGGAATCATCATTCCCGAATGAATGCTTATTCCTATGAACATATGATTAGTCGTTCCTCACATTCCCCATGGTATTAGCTATACCATGAACATGAGATTAGTCAATTTTTTTTTACTTTTCTAACAAAGCTATTCTTATTTATTTTTTTATCTTATAATAATAATAATAATAATATTTATGATAATAAATAAATAGTAATTAATAATAAAAAATAATTATAATATAATAATAATGATAAAATTATAGTTGTTAATAATATTAACGTAATAAATAATAATTAATACAATAAATAGTTACATTCAAATAATAATAATATTGTTAATATAATAAATAATAAAATAACAATAATATAATAAAAACAATAATAAAAATAGTAAAATAAAATAATAATAATAATAATAATAATAATAATAATTATAATTATAATAATAATTATAATTATAATTATAAAGATAATGGTTATTTCATTTATTTTATTTCATTCATATTCGTTCATTTCTTGTATATACCAGCAATAAGAATCACATATTTCATACCATTCTATTCATATTATCATTCCATTCCAAAATCCATTACATTCTTATCTAATATCATTCATGTGTACCAATCATCACCTTAGGTGACTGCTGGTATGCAGGAATGTAAATGAAATGGAATGGTGATTCTTGCATTCAGTCACAATCTTATGGCTGGTATACTGCAAGAATCATCATTCAAAGGAATACTTATTCCTATGAATATGAGATTAGTCATTCCTCCACTCCCCATGATATTAACTATTCTCATGAACACGAGATTACAAAATTACTTTTTTTTCTAACAAAACTATTCTTATTTATATTTTATCTTATAAAATCAATAATAATAATAATAATAACAATAACAAATAAATAAATAAATATTATAATAAATAATAATAATAATAATAATAATAATAAAAATAAAATAGTAGTATTTATGATAAAATAAATCATTATTATTAACAATAAATACTTATAATATAATAATAGTGATAAAAATATAGTTATTAATAATATTAACATAATAAATAATAATTAATACAATAAATAGTTATATTAAAATAATAATAATAAATAACATTAACATAGTAAATAATAATAATAATAACAACAACAACACCACCACCACCAATAAAAGTAGTTAAAATGATAATAATAATAATAATAATAATAATAATAATAATAATAATAATAAATATTACTATTAATTAATAATAAAATTAAAAATATAACATAAAATAATAATAATTGATAGCAATAATAATAATAATAATAATAATAATAATAATAATCATATTCTTAAATAATAATAATCATTAATATAATTAATAGTAATTATTATTATTATTATTATTATAACATAAATTATTAAAATAATGGTTATTTATTTGTTTATTTATTTTATTTTATTCTTTCATTCTTTATACATACCGGTCATAAGAATCATATATTTCATTTCATTTAATTTCATTCCTATCATCATTCTATTCCTATTTAATTTCATTCATATGTATTAGTCATCACCTGAAATGAGACATTAAATCTAATCTAATTCTTATGACTCTTATAAAAAAATTCTATTATCTAACGGGTTTCTACTAAACACAGTTATTTTTTTATCACATGTCTCGTATTTTGCAGTTCTTTTTTATTAATCTTAAACTCTCATGTAACTCGGATCAAGATTTTGTGGAATTAGAGTTAAAACTAATAAAATCGAAAAATTTGCTATACTTCATTAACTATCAAAGTGATTATTTATACGCCGCGAGCATTGTATCTCAGTACTTTGAAATATCTTCAAAGGGCTTGAATATATCGTGAGATATATGTTGAAAATCCTTTCCATCTTATGCACATCATGTAAGGTGATTACCATAAATAATTCATGCAGAATTTAGTGGAACTCATGAAGGAACTCATACCTCGATAAGCACCACAGAACAAAATCTTTATCTACATAATTGACAATATTTTCCAACATAACTAAAATCGTTGTTTGTAACGATGGAAAAGAGAAAAAAACTTACTGATCATTCTGGAATAAAAATAACAAACACTACTAATTTCAGATGTGATATCATGTGATTATTCAAATGTGACAGATCAGTATATATAAAAGTGACATTCAAGTTCGCAACAGATTTAAAGTCACAAAAATTTGGTTGAATCGTAATTTACCAGAATTGAATGCCATAAGAGCAAGGTTTGTTACGTTTCTGGTTTTTGGGGTCCATTTATTTAACTTTAAAGTACGAATAATAGTTTTTTTTCCCAAATAATGTTGAAGAGTCGTTGATGACATAAGCTATACTACTCGATTAGTAACACTTCTTCAATAATCTTCAGTCTTAAGCTAATTTTGGCAATTTCTCTTCTTATTTCTCATTCAATGACTATTAAATTACGGTGAACCATTTTCTTATGTAGGTTGTCTAATACATGTTTTCAGTCACGGACTCACTGTCCACTTTTTGTAGTTGTGGCTAGATTTACAATCTGTAGATGTTTGAAACTCTTAATATGTAAGTAGGCAAGATGGTTAATTTTATATATACATTATAATAAATGTTGTATATATAAAAGTGCTCCCAAATTTAAAATAAAGAGATAAATTTGCATTTGGCTTTTAAATTGTTATTTTTGAAAAATGTATTATAATATTAACATAACTTATTAGATAATCATAAGATATAATATCTTTTGACCTGCATCTCACAAAAAGCACAATAGTTTCATATAACAAAGTTTTTACAATAACCAATCTCTACGTATATACACACGGAAATTCGGGTCACATTCTCATTAATTAAGATATATGTATATCACCAATCTTGTTATCTGTAGACGTATGCACAAATGACCTTTTAAAAATCTACTGGAACTATATATGTAGTCATGTTATTTGGAGACAAAAAGTAGATTGGAAAACTCTTCGTCCCTTTGGGACGATCTAGTGGTAAAATGAGTTTACGTGGTAGAAAGGTCATAGGTTGGAATCTTGGTTTTCTAAGTGTTGTTTCTCGTCTGCGTGGTTTCTGTTTATTGCATAGGAGGTTTACCAAGACTTGGCAGAAGATAGAGGTATGTGAGTTCTCCATGAACTCAAAAAAAAAAAGTGTACTGATGTTTAGTCCCAATGGCAAGTAATCCTTTTTCCGATTATTGATTTAATTAATATTTTAACATATGAAAATATTTTAGATATGTGGTTATTTATGCTGTGTCATCGATATGAACAAGATATTATCTATCTTGAAATCGGATAAATACACAAAAAGGTGGAATATCAGAGTTGCTATTGTCTCATTATACTCACTCCTCACAGTCACAGCTGGGCTCCAAGTTTCCAATTTTTATGTCTTTTTTTTTAATTGAATAGATATAGTGAACTTCGATGAGTGTGTTGTAACTTTTTACTTGTTTATATATGTTTGAGTTTACATCTAATTGGTTATTTTATTAGTGTATCATCAGACGACATAAACGCAATAGTGATATCTTACAATCCATAATCATGGAAGTACATTCAATACTGTACTGTCACACCAAAATTTATAAAACAAAGCTAATGATTCTTTCAATCGAGATGAGATCCTCAATTCTTAGCAATACTTCATCTTGTAGTTGTATCGCAACTTCACAATAATATGATCAACAATACACACACGGCGCATGTTGAGGAATCCCATAAATTAGAAATAGGTAGCTTTGTTTAATTAATTACTATCTTCATTTGATCAGAGACGCGACAAAGCAAGCACCTGCTCCTGATTGTGGCGATGATCCCGCCGTGGCGCTTCCCGCTTGCTCTGCTGTAGTGGCGACCGCCTCTTCTCCTCCGCTGGAGCCACAAACGTCTTCGCCAAAGCCCTCAGCTGAAACTTCTGAATCTTCCCCGTCGCGGTCTTGGGCACCTCATCCATAAACTGCACCTTCTTGGGCACCATGAAATGCGGCAAGTTCTTCCGGCAGTGCTGGATGATCTCCGCCTCCTCCACGGCCGCTGACTCCCTCAACTTCACGAAGGCGCAAGGGCTCTCCCCCCACTTGGGGTGTGGCATCGCCACCACGGCCGCTTCCACCACGTCGTGGTGCTTGTACAGCGCCCCCTCCACCTCCACACTGCTGATGTTCTCCCGCCAGAGATGATCACGTCCTTCGACCTATCCTTGATCTCCACGTACCCGTCAGGGTGTACAACTAACGTCTCCGGTAAAAACCACCCGTTGCGGAATGCATGCGACGTCGCTTTCTCATCCTTGAGGTATCCTTTCATGATGCTGCTTCCGCGCAGCACGATCTCCCCATGGCCTTGCCGTCACGCGCCACGCTCGCCATCGTCTCCGGATCCTTCACGTCCACGTCAGCGAGCGTTAAAATGCTGATCCCCTGCCGCGCCTTCAGCTGCACCTTCTCCTCGCCGGTGAGGTGGTCCCACTTTTTCTGCCACTCGCACACCAGCGCGGGCCCCGTGGCCTCCGTGAGGCCGTACGCGTGTACCACGTGGAACCCTAGGCTCTCGATCCGCTCCAGGAGCGCGGACGGCGGCGGCGCACCGCCGGTCAGGATCTCGACGGGTTTCACGATCGGGCGACGCTCGTGCGGCTTGGCGTCAAGGAAGATGTTGAACACGATCGGCGCGCAGCACATGTGCGTGACGCCGTGGGCGGCGATGGCGTCGTACATCTCGGCAGCCGTGGTGGAGCGGATGCAGACGTTGGTACCGCCGCGGGCCGCGATCCCCCACGTGAAGGTCCACCCGTTGCAGTGGAACATCGGGAGGGACCACAGGTACACCGGTTCGGTCTGCATCCCCCAGCCGAGAATTAGGCTGAGGGTGCTGAGGTATGCGCCGCGGTGGCTGTACACCACCCCCTTCGGCTCCGACGTCGTGCCGGAGGTGTAATTCAGCGCGATCGGACTCAATTCATCAGCGATCTCCGCCGACGCGAATCTTGGATTCCCCCGCGCCACCAGCGCCTCGTACTCGAGCTCTCCGAGACGGATTCCGGTCGGGCTGTCGATGTCGTCGATCACCACCACCAGCGGCATCTCCGCCGCGGCCTCCGGCTGCAGGCTGGCCATTAAAAGCCTCAGCGCATCCCGCGCTACTTGCACGAACTCGTAATCGATGAAGAAAATCTTCGCTTCGGAATGCTTGAGAATCGTGGCGATGGTTTTCGCATCGAGCCTCGTGTTGATCGCGTTGAGCACTGCGCCGGCCATCGGCACGGCGAAGTGCATCTCGTACAACGCCGGAATATTCGGCGCCAACACCGATACCTAATGCGCCACGTCAGAGAAAATTCATTTAGCTACAAAAGTTAAGGATGCGGACGTGACATGACTGAAAGATTGTGTGTTCGAATTTCACTTACAACGTCGTTGCTGACAATGTTGAGCGAGTTGAGGGAGGAGGCGAGGCGGCAGCACCGCTCGTAAGTCTGGCGCCACGTGAAGCGGACGCCGCGGTGTATGATGGAGGCACGATTGAGTACACGGCGGCAGCCCTCTTCAAGAAGGTGAGGGGTGAGAGCGACATAATTTGCATCACATGTTGGTAGTCTATCCATTTTTGCTCTCTTCTTAGATAAGATAATTGATGATTTTGGAAAGTTAAGATTGTATGAGAGAGAGGCAGAGAGATTTTGGAGGTTAATTGTTTGGATGTATGAGATTGATACAAGTGAAGAATCAGACACACATATATATACACAGAGGAGACAGGGAATAATATTATAATATCTTGGGAACTTAGGAGGGAAGTTGCTATGACTTTTACAGTCACACACTAAGATTTATCAAGCAAGACTTTTGACTTGAATATTTTTGTTTGTAAAGCATTCACACTGTGATGGGCTGCTTGACCTCTCCACTTCGTCTCAGCTTCTCGCCCAATGGGAAAATACACCATTTTAATTTAATTAATTGCATATGTGACAATTTTAGCTTAATAAATCAATATATAATTAATTGAATTTCATGAGAATTTTAGTCTGTAAGTGATTTTTTAACATTGAAAAACACAATTGGCACCGAAATGACATATAGTCCGTAAGTCATTTCTAATGTTGTTTCTGACTTGTGCTTTTCATATATCATTTTTCGATCTGAGCAGTGCTTTTCGGTACCAAAAATCACTCACGGGCTAAAATTGTCATTAAATTCAATTCTTTAGGTTGGATTTAAGTATTATTGGTTTATTAGACTAAAATTATCACAAAATCAATTTATTAGATTAAAATTATGTATTTTCCCTAAACCAACATTTCATCACATCCTCTTTGTTTTTGTCTTCTCTTTCTCTCTCTAAAAAATATTTGAAACCAAGCAACTTGATCGTTAGATTTCTTCTGCCTAACAACTTTTAGACAAAATCAAGAAGATGGCATCTTGGGATAATCTACGTCTGGATCCATTCATTTTATATCTTCTTAAATTTAATTGAATATACGAGCTTGTATAAAATAAATAAATAAGATATACAGAACAGCAATTTATGACTACTATATGTACCCGCTGCATAAATTCAGAAAAGGGAAAAACGTATCACGGGACCTAGTGATCGTTTTCTATTAATTGACTAAGCAGAAATATTGTAATTTCCAAGACTTTCAGTTTGAAGCAGCCAATCTTTTTACTTTAGTTGTCGATAAACTTCATAAGTAATAAAATTCAACAAAAGGTGTGTGTGTGTTGGCCTAGTGGTAGAGTGATTAATGTCTGAGGCCAAAAGTCTCGGGTTCGAGTCCACTGTGATGCGGCCTTTAAAATTTCTATATTTAATGACAAAAAAAAAAAACTCAACAAAAGGTCATAGGACATCTAATTCAATTGTTTAGATAATTTACAGGAATATTATACTATACATATCTAACTCACCTCTTGACTTCAAATTCGTCAAGATGCAAGAGACACATGTAGCCTTCATATATATGTTTGTATATGGTTAAATTTCCTCATTTTTGGTCCATGTGAATTCCAAAATCACAAGTAAGAACAAAAATTTAAATTTCTCTGAATTTTCTTAGCAAATTCATGATCAGTCAGGTGTAACTTTATTGATAAGCTTTACTAATACGTATGTGGATAAAACTTATATCACCAAACAGGTGTATATTACTATTGGCATAATATATATACACTTTACAATTAAATATTTATTAGTTACTATAATAAAATATGCATTCTTAATTTTTGATACACCTATTTACATTTACTCCTGGTAATTTTTAGTGTGTATATATGTATATATTATTTATTCGATATAAATATAACTATTTTTATCAAAATTGTAATAATTTTTAATCTATTTTTATTAATAAAATTCACAAGTTGTACATGTGCTGCGCGTAACATTTTGCTACTATACCTAAATATATGTATGTATTTCTTACTTTTTCGTGTTTGTTTATAGAGTCCAGACATAAGCTCAGAACGTACCTTATAATAAGACGGGCGAAAGAAACAATAAATGCATTTGCAATTTTTTCTCACTTTACACACTAAACAAAGAGAAAGGTATGGACCATGTAACAATCACAATCTTGCGCACAATTACGCATTATTTTCTCAATATTTATTATACAATAAAAATATCTTATTCAATTAACATTTACTACTAAAATAAAATGTAAAATCAATACATGATCATAATTAAAACAGATATGAACAAAATTAGGACGAATGAGCAAAGTCATCATTTTTTAAATAGTTTTTCTTATTTGGTTATTGTGAGAATTACTTTTTTTTTCCGAACCTATGAATTATACATAAAGAGTATAAAGTTGATGCACAACGTTAACACTCTAAAGTTGGTATACAAGATACCAATTTTAGATCAGAATCGTTATGCATCAACTACGTTCTGTACATAGTTCGTAGGTTCGTAAAAAGATGTAGTCCTCATATATATATATATATATATATATATATGAGATGGATCGGTGAAATGATAATTTGGTAGGAAATGAGAGCGAATATGGGCCTTTAATTTCTTGGATCAATGGTTGAGATTTAATTTCGGTTGTACTCTGGTTTTATGTTTTGTGTCTTCTACGCGGATTCTTTCTGCAAAGACTAGAACCATTCTTGTGTTCTGTTATGATGAAATATGTCTAAACTAATATATTTAACATATGTGTTACGAAAGAATGAAATATGTGCTAAACTAACATGTGCAACATAGTAATTCTGATTGTGCTACACAAATATGAAAGATGTGCTAGACTTACATATACATTCTTATTTCTTACACTAATAAGTTTTATCACCATAACCTACCCCTATATATATATATGGGAGAGTTAACGTAAAAACCATTTTTATTGTGGGAACCAAAAAATGATGAATTTTGTGTGAAACTTGATGAATCCGTTGGGAAAATTACTGAATCCAAAAAAAAAATCGCCTCTCATGAGATTGAACCACGGGTGAAAATTCAATTTTGGATTCGATAACTTTCCGATGGATTATTAACTTTATAACAAATTCATTTTGTTCGTAAGAATTTCCGTGGTTCTTGGTTCTCACGTTAAAATTGGTTCTTATTTGAACCTCTATATATATATATATATATATATATATATATATATATATAGTGATGTTCAAATAAAATAATTTTAACGTGAGAACTAAGAATCATGAAAATTCATTATGAACAAAATGATTCGCCATGAAAGTTAATGCATCATTGCGAAAGTTACTAAATCCAAAATGTGAAATTTTCACTCGGGGTTCTAATCATGAGGGCGAAAATTTAACTTTTTTATTCGATAACTTTTCGTGAATCATCAACTTTCACATCGAATTTATCATTTTTGTTCTCGTTAACCCCATCTATATATATATATATATATATAGAGAGAGAGAGAGAGAGAGAGAGAGAGGTTCAAATAAGAACCAATTTTAAAGTGAGAACTAAGAACCACGAAAATTCTTTCTGAACAAAATGAATTTCTTTGGGAAAATTCTGAATCCAAAATTGAAGTTTCACCGAGGTTCGAATCCCATGAGGCGAAAATTCTATTTTTTATTGATAACTTTCCCGTGGATTCATTAAGTTTTACCCAATTCATCATTTTTAGTTCTCACATTCTCATAATAAAATGGTTCTCACGTTAACCTCCCTATATATATATATATATATATATATATATATATATATATATATATTTTGTGTGTGAGGATTTCCTTATAATAATCGCCATGTCTTTTTGGAGAGGAGAGGGTATCCGTGCCATTTTATACGTGGAATGTCACATATATTGACATGTGACGTAAATATAGACGACAAATGTTTTCGTACGATAGAAAATAATTTAGTAAAGTTTGAAACAATAGTTCAAGTACCTCGAAATACAACAATAAAGGCCTAAATCAAGTCCTAATCCTAATAGGAAACTAAAAGAAATCATAATCCTAAAAGGAAACAAAATACAAAAATAAAATATAAAACTTATGAAAATAATAAAAAGATAAAAACAGGTCTGAATTGTTGGAATTTGGGTCTGGGACTACTTACATCATCGCGTTAGGCGTGATGCTTTCAACTTGAAACGTCATTCCACTCCAGGAAATATATTATAATAACGATTACGAGCCCAGATTCAAAAGTTATGTCCATTTCGATTTATGCCGACGACCACCATTCTTACTATCATCGGCGATCAAATACCATATGTAACTTGTTCCACATCATCTACTTAGGATTTTCAAACCAATTATAGGTGAATCAATATTGTTGGCAACTTATTCCAATCATCGGTCATTGTAAGATTAGTGTTTTTTTTTTCGTGGTAAACTCTTATATAATTTCTTGTTGCGTGCACGTCTTCATACTTATTGTATCTCAGTGTCTTTTTGTAGAAAGACTTTTCAGTATGTTAATATTTTTGTTAAAGGAGGACCTAAAGAAATAACAGTTAAGTGTGCTACACAACATATATATGAATAAATATATCGTTGACTTTTAATTATTTGAATAGGTCTCATAATTTAATTTTGTTTTAATATGTCTTTTTTTTAATCAATTAATATAGAAATTTTAAAAATTGCATCACGGTGATTTCGAGCAGGGACCTGGCGCCGAGCGTTAACCACTCTACCACTGCGCCAACACACACACATAAAAAGATTGGGGACGCTGGTGGTTTTTTTTTGGGGTCATTAAATCTGAATTTAAAAGCAGCGTCGCGGTGGACTCGAGCCGGACTCGAATCAAGGGCCTTTGGCGCCGAGGCGTTAACCACTCTACTAAGAGCATGAGTTCCGTTTAACAATGTGGACACTTTCCTTACATGATATGAAATACTGAAATATATGGATTTAATAAATGAAGCAAACTAATAATACCTTACATAGAAACCTCATAATTAAAATAAAAATATCAAAGGTACATGAACTTAAAAGATATGATCTGTCATCGGTATTGGTTAATAAAAGGAAACATGTGCTGTTCTTCATAAAGATACTCCAATTTTGAATTTTCTTTCATGGATGCAAATATAAAATGTGTTTCTATCAATTAAACATACATAAACAATGATACCAAGGATAAAAAGACAGAGATTCATATAACTAAAAACCTTGTACTTATTTTTTTTCTTATATTGATTCCACATGTTGTACTCGTTCCACGCAGAAGATAAATACAAAACATTTGTTGTTGCATGTAAAACAAAATAAAGAAAAGCAATCGAACGTGAATCAGTATTGTTTAAAGGAGTTTCTGTCTAACCACTGCTTTCCATGTGAATGCCCACGTACTACACTTAATTCATTTTATTTTATCATTCATTTAAACCACACAAAGAAAAAGGACACAAAAGATTATAATAGTCCTTTTCGTTTTTCCTGAAATTCTATCTTTTTAGTCTAATTCTTGCTGAATGTTTCTTTTTTTTTCCGCAATTGCTTTTAGGTCTTTCAAAATTTCAATTTTAATTTGCTGAAGTAGGTTGAATATAATGAGTACTCATTTTGCTTTTGACTTGAAATTTTGTGAAGCACGACTGTTTGTTGTCCGCCCTGAAAATTTAGTATACTTTCATTTCTTCTATATTGGTATATTATAATAGTACTCCTTATAAAGTATACCAATATTTTTATAGAAAATTTGTTTGTGTTTATGGACAATTATTATCGCAGCTTATCGAATATAGCTTAACTAAAACTTAAAATTTTGGGGAAATGGATCTGAAGTATTATTGCAGAACTTATTGAAATTGTTTCAAGATTTATTCTATCACTACAAAAAAATGTTTGGCAGTGACATAATTTTAATAATACTAAGAGAATTGTCATAATAATTATTACATGTTTAGGTGTAAAAAGAGTTAGTTATATCCACTCATGTATCTATATAATTTTGTTACATATAAAAGTGTAAGTAAATGTAAATGAATTATACCTTCAAATGTCAATAGATTTTGTAATATGCTTTTATTTTTGTGACATTCATAATAGCTATCATCACAAAATGTCACAATTTTATTTAGTGATATATTTTAGGATCACAAATTTTAAAAAATCACGTCATCACTAGAACATTTTGTTGTAGAGTGTGATAATTAACATCCATGGCTCTTATTCCCGATTATATTTTTGAGTAGTTTTGATGTGTTTGAAATCCTCTAGAAGTTTAATTTACCCCCAAAATACTTTCTCAATTCAAATAAAAATATAATTAATTTAAAGAATGTTATATGTGATCTGACGTTGGGATGGGTTTGGTCTCATTTTGAGAAGAAAAATATGTATGATTATCTATATATGAGAGAAACAAAGGGTTTCATATGTACCATGGATCAAAGGATTTATTAGGTATGCGTGTTGGCCAGTGATAGAGTGGTTATCTCGACACCAAAGGTCTTGAGTTTGAGTCCATCGTAATGCTGCCTTTAAATTTGTATATTTAATTGACTAGGAAAAGAATTGAGTTTAATGAGAAGAAAATTTAAAATTATCAACTAATTATAAAAAATTGTAGTAAAACAAAATAAAAAATAGCAACGATCTATTTAAACAAAATAAAAATAAAAAATAAATATTTTTGTTTAATGCACTAATTTTTATGAAGAATGCATTATTCTCATGTTTGTAGGATAACAAATATTTTTATTATATAGATGAATTGATTTATGTACATACAATCCTTAGCATATATAAATAATGTTCATTAGATTTGAAAATATGCACATTTCTGTTAATTGTGCATTTATATATCTGCATCATAATTTGTGCATTGAATCTCCATCGTCCATATTGATTTATCAATGATTGGTATTTGTCTTCATATTTACACTATAAGGAGTATTCATACGATAATCAACTCTTTATATATAAAGATGTGAGAGATACATAATTCAATATTGGTCAAAACCTTAAGCTAAGACAACTATAATTAAATTAATTACCAAAATAACTTACATGAGATCCCATAAACATGCCTTTTAGTTATAAAAGTGCAAAAGACTGCTTTCAAACTAAATAAATAGAAGTACAGAATAATGCGGGAAATTAACAGGAAATGAGACACCAATATATATGGATATGATAGAAAGAAAAAGGAAAAACAAAAACTAGTCTCCTACTACACAATATTTTTCAATATTTCTTCTACGTATAAAAAATAGTAATGATTTTCTCAGAAGAATAATGAATAAGAAAAATTTGTAGTAAAAGTTTCCAGGAAACATAATATGGCCCTGAGAACAAAGTTTCACCAATAAGAGAAAGACCCTGGAAATTGTCACATGTTTTCTTGTCATTATATTGCATTTTCTCCATTTTGCCGAGTTAGTTTCAAGGAAGCATAGAAGAAATTTAGTATGCATATTACAAATTTATCTGATATTTCATGTTTGAGTGTGTTTATATTCAACTAATAAATTGAAACAACTAGTCAACAAGACTAAAAAGTTTGACATCTTATTAGGTTATAGAGTCTCATTGGAATAGAGTTATAGTTTATGGTTTTGCAAAAGTTCTAGTTAGATTAGGATTTTACGGATTATGATTTTTTTCTTCCTATAAATAGTCTCTCTCATTGTAATTGTAGATTGGATAATATTTTAATCTAAATTCTCTAGTGGAAGGATCCTTAGCTTGAAAACGGCCTCAAATGTATTCTCGTGGAGATGAGTTAGGTAACCGATTCTCATATACTTTTTTTGCTTTTGTAATCTGTTTGTGCCTTATTTCGTAACAAGTGGTATCACCTATCAAGAGTCCCAAGTTCAATGGGAGCAAATATGGTGGCTGGCAGAATAATACCAATTGAGAAATTTGATGGAACATATTATAGGTTTTGTATCAAACAACAAACCAGAAAATATGAAGGAAGATGAGTGTAAGTTGTTGCACATGAAGACGAAAAGTGCAATATATTTATCGCTATCCAAAAATATCTCGCTCTATACTAAAAAAGCCAAGATCACAAAGGAGATGTTGTAGATATTATCGGACATGTACGAGAAACCATCAGCATCGATCAAGGTTTATCTGACGAGGCATCTTTTCAACCTAAAGATGTCATAGAGTACTCCAGTAGAGGACCATCTTAACAAGTTCGCTACGATTATACATTTGAATGCGATTGAGATCAATTTTGATTACGAAGTTCAAGACATTATGTTGTCTTCCTTACCATAAAGTTAAGAGTGCCGCAATTACTACAGTAAGTGCTTCATTAGGGAAGAAAATATGAAGTTTGATGAAGTAAGAGACCTAATTATCAATGAATAGATTTGCATGAAGGAGTCGTGCATTGCTTTAGTAAGCTTTGAATGCGAGAGAACATGAGCATATTGAATATGAAGTCAAAATCAAATTGGGCGGATCGAAATCCAAAGGCGGTCGATTGAAGAAGGATAAGGACTCAATCAAATGTTGAATTGTGTTGAACAAGGACATTACAAGAACCATTGTGAAACACCAAAGAAAGACAATAAGGATAAAAAGGCGAAGTGTGCAATCGCAGCTGTAGATGAGATTGTTGATGTTGCGATCACGAGTGTGAGAGTCCGTTGGAGTCGTGGGGCTAGATCGTGGGCGTCTTCCCATTTGTGCTGCTACTTTGAAATAATGGATCATTATATCCTAGCGATTTTGACGAGTTTGTTTTGCGGATGGAGAGCTTATGAAGATTGTGACAAAATGAGATGTTTAGATAACCACTCCATATGGATATGTGTTGCGGTTGAATGGTGTTAGGCATATTCCAAATTTGAGGAAGAATTTATTTTTGATTGGGTAGTTTGATGATGAAGATTATATGGTAACGTTTGGTTGCCGTAATTGAAAGATAACAAGATGAGTTATGGTAATATCTCTTGGTAAGAAATAGAGCATGTTGTATGTGACAACTAACTCCAAAAATTATATTGATGTTGCAAGAGCAACTAACTATGTAGATTTGTGGTATTGTCGACTTGGCCACATAAGTCAGAAGATGATGAATGAATTGTGCTTTAAAGGGATCTTTTCCGGCTTGAAATAAGTTGATGTTGACCTGTGCAAAGATCGTTAGTTTGGAAAATAGAAGAGAGTGAGTTTCTCGAAAAGTGGGAGAGATGCAGGTCCAACACTAGTGATATATGTTTGTTGAAGCTTCATACTACATGACCTATATAGAAGATTCCATAAAACACATATACATTTATTTTCTTAAGAATAAATTTGATGCATTTGGCATTTTTAGAAGGTGAACAACTCTGGTCAAGAATGAGACAAGATAGAAGACTGAAGTATCTATGGTCTAATAATTAGGATAACATGAGTTTCATGAATTTAAGGACTATTGTAGAGAATATGATTCACATGGAGAAGACTATTAGAGGTACTCCCCAATAAAATAGAGTGGCAAAATGAATTAACATAACACTGAATAAGAGTGCAAAGTGCATGAAATTGAAGAGTGATTTGCCACAAATATTTTGGACGGATACAATCAACACCGTTGTATTCCTTATCAATAGAGGTCCATCAACTCAATTGGAGAATTGCATACGTAAGGAAGAATTGATGGATAAAAAGATGAGTCTATCTTATCTGCGTATATTCGATTGCATTGTTTATGTTCGTGTTGATTCTTCTAGTAGAAGTAAATTTGATGCTAAGTCTATTAGGTGTACGTTCATTAGTTATGGTGGGGATGAGTTTGGATATAGATTCTGGGATGAGAAGAATCAGAAGATTATCTTAGTCAAGATGTTATGTTCAATAAATAGGTTATGCATAAGGAGAGATCGAACATATATCAAATTTTGATAGGGTGGCTAGAGATGAAGAATCTAGTGAGGGGAAACAATCAATATTATTTTGAGTGTTCACCTGAGGAGATATATCAGAGAGCGAATAGCACCAGACATATATTCGTCCTCTAACTTTTATTTGTTATTTATTGATGAGAATGAACATAAATGCTATGTAGAAGCGACTCAGGTAGGTGGTAGGCACCAGTGGAGATTTGTAATGGATGATGAGATGTCATATCATATCCAATTACACTTGGAAACTAGTCTAACTTCCAAAGGGAAAGAAACCTTTTGCAAGTAGGTATACCGAATCAAGTTTGATTATAAAGATGTTTTTACTCTCCTTGTAAAATTGTCTACTATTCGCATCTTGCTGAGTATGGTCGTTGTAGAGAATTGGCTATTACACCAGATGGATATAAAGACAACTTTCCTTCATGGTGACATGGGAGATTATATATATATGACATAACTAGAGGGATATGTATCACAAGGTATAGATAGACTTGTGTGTAAGCTGAATAAGAGCTTGTACGGTTTGAAACAAGCACCGAAACAACGACACAAGAAGTTTGATGGTTTCATGCATGAAATCAAATTTGTTAGATGCCACGCTGACCATTATTGCTACGTCAAAAAGGTTGGCAACAACTATCTCATCTTGTTGTTGTTTGTTGATGACATGTTGATTGTATGAGCAAGTGCAAATGAGATGGATAAATTGAAGAAGTAGTTATCTGAATGATTCTCCAGGAAACATATTGGAGAGGCAAAACAGATTTTGAGTATGCAAATTGAGAGAGGCAAATAGCACAAAAAATGTATCTTTTAAAAGCTAAATACATCAAGAAGATCTTGAAAAGATTTAATATGCAAGATTTGAAGCATGTGGGTATCCATTTGGGTAGTACTCACTTAAGATTGCCTAGGAAGGAGTTGCCAAGTAGTAAGGATGAACGTGCCCAAATGCAGAAGATTTCTTATACTTCTACAATTGGTAGCAACAGGTTTGCTATGTGGTACACGATATCAAATATTGTGCATACAATGAGATTAGGTATCCAGTTCATGAGTGGTTCGGGCAACCAATATTGGGAAGCAAAGAAGTGGACCTTGAGGTACTTGAGAGGTACCGCAGATAATGTTTTGTGTTTTGATGGAAAAAGTATCTAGCTGATGGTTATGTTTATGTAGATTTGGCATCAAATGATCTTGATGGAAGAAGAAGAAGTACCACATGATATATTTTTAGATATGACGATATCTTGGGCTTCTAAGTTGTAGAAAGTCGTAGCCTTGTCTACTATAGAAGTTGAATATATAGCGGTGACAGAAGCGAGCAAGAAGATGTGTGGTTGTAGAATTTCTTGGGTGAACTTAGGAATGAGCACAAGAATAACACTATCTACAATGATAGTCAAAGTGCTATCTACTTAGCAAAAAATCTGACATTTCATTCAATGACAAAGCATATTGAGTTGAAGTATCACTACAACATCACTTTTGGAAAGGAAAATCTTGTATCTAGAGAAGATTCGAGGAGGTGAGAATCCACTAACATGTTTACTAAGATTGTGACTTTAGAGGAATTGAAGTTACGAATAGCTTCAATTGGTCTTGGAACTTAAAGGTAATGGCTTGGCAAGTCGTGCATATATCGGGAAAATGTTAAGAATTAGAGTCATGGACTTTGAGGAGTTCTAGTTAAATCATCTTGCACAATCTTTTATCTAAAATTCTCTAGTGGAATGATCATTGGCTTAGCGCCCTAAGCGATGGCGGACTCATATTTTTGTTTAGGGGATCCATTTCTCTGCTTTCTCTAACGCTCATATTTCTCTGGATACCCACAATTGCACTTCCTTATTCTCCTCTAAATCACTCCATCGCCTATTTCGATTCCGATGCTCATCCCTCCCTAGGTCGTCACCGCTCCATCGGATTCCGTCTCCATCTCTCACTCGCTCATCTCTCTCTCTCTCTCTCTACGTGATATGACACACATCATATCTCCCATTATTTTTCAATTTGTCACGCCGTCGTGCTTGGTCATAGTGGCAACCAGCCGCCTCTACCTCTTTTCATCTCTCTCCCACCTTCATCTCATATCGGCCTAAGAGCTGACGACAACCCTACCGTCGTTGTCGCCCCACCACAAATGTTGTATTTCTCTCCATTGCCTCTCACCATTCTCTCAAATAAAGGGGAAAAAAACAAACAAAGTGAAGAACTTTCTTGCCTCCAACGTGTTCGATGGTACTGACACAACAATTCAAAAAATATCATCTTTCATATATTGAGCTTGTTCTTTAAGAAATTCATATTTTTCTAGCAGTATTTATAATAAATAAATGGAAATGGAAAATATATATGCAGAACTGATAGAAATATTATTATTTTTTAATTATATAAATGTGAAATTACTAATATACTCCTAGTCTTTTTTTTTTAAAAAAGCAATGGGGCCCAGTACGTCCACTATACCTCTTGGGTAGGGGTGTGCACGAACCGAATCGAACCGAAAAAACCGATCGAACCGATCGATTTCGGTAGGTTCGGTTCGGTTTTTGAGAAAATTGGTTTTCGATTCGGTTCAAATTTTTAATTAAAATAGATTTTTGGTTTTATATTTTAGGTTCGGTCGGTAACCAAACCAAACCGAAAATATTATTTTTATATTTTATATAATAAATTAATTGTTTTAATTAAATAATTAGGATTAAAATATTTTTATTTAAAAAATATAGATATAAAATATGTTTCGGTCGGTTTTTCGGTCCGACCGAAACCAATCGTTTTTTCGATTTGGTTTTCGATCGGTCCGAAACTATAAATCGATTCGGTTCGGTTCAAAAAAATATGTTCGGTTCGGTTTTCGATTTGAAAAATTTCGGTCGATCGATCGGTTCCATACATTGGCCAGACTACATGAGGCCTACAGGGCCCATGGGCCCAACTTTTTCAAAAGAGTACTAGTATATGCCTATTTAAAGTATATCGATTGCATCACTGTGGTGGAGTGGGTTAACAACAAAGTTGGCTTTATACACTTTCTCCAATGTCTTGGGTTCGAATCCTTTGGTGCTCTTTTTTTTTTTTTTTTTTTTTTTCATTTTCTTTATTTATCTACTTTGTGCCATTTTCTTTCTTTTCTTTTCTCTTTTATTTCTCTACTTTGTCTCTTTCTTTTATTTTCTTTTTATTTCTCTACTTTGTGTTCTTTCTTTCCTATTTTCCATAATTTATTTTACATTGATAAAATGATATATATAAAATAAAATTTAATATATAAACTAATATGATCGATCAAAATTTTTAACAAGCTTATGATAAATTTATTATAACAATCATAGGTAATATTTATTTAAACTTATTATATTAAGATTTATATTTGAATTAATTTTAGATTCAATTGTTGATTTATAATGGATACAAAAAATCAAAATTTGAATTTTTAAGATAATATCATTTACAACATTAACACTTATAATTTTTATTATTTTAATTTTTATAGCTATAATCGATTGTTGTTTAGTTAATTATTAATAAATTTTATAAAATAAATTACACTTTTATTTAAATTACTATTATTTTTAAAAATATATTTTAAAATTATATTTTATTACCTTTAAAGTTATAATTAGTTAAATTTACAAACAAAAATTCTGCCTCCGTCACTGGTTCCATACCCCTACTCTTGTGTCTGCCTATACCCCCAGGCATAGTCTCATGAAAACCAACTAGTAACAAATTTTTGTGTATTTTTTCTTTTTTTTTTTAATTAGTTTATGCTCTATTCGTAACAAATCGATGGTTTGTATGTGAAAGTGTAATTTATTAAATTTGAAAGCTGTAACAAACTCTTGACTGCATTTGAAATATTCTTGATTGAGTTTTATTATGATATAGGGTTAATTGCCTATAACCATAAACTTGGATGTTATTCTGGTTCGTCACATTATTTAAATGACAATACACGAACTTTTTATTTATAATTTTTTCTCGAGTGTTTAGTTTTGCAAAATCGAAACTAAGCTGGAGATTAACAATGCTGACACGTATCAAATTCGAAGTTGAGCTGGACATTTATATCGGATATTGCTTTCTTGTCAAGGTCCTCTTCTGTTTCAATGTTTTTTTTTTCTTTTTTTTTTTAGTTTTACTTTATTGAAATTATCACATCAAAACCTCAGTCGAGGAGAATACTAAACTGTTCACTGATAATTTCACCTTCTTTCTTCCTTGACTCCGATCTGAACTCCCCCAAATTTGTTTTTTTTTCCTCCATTTCTCATCACTCTTCAAAAATTCTCCAATCATTTAGCTATCGTCGTCGGCAATTGCAGATCAGCCGCACAAAAATTGGAACCCTACAAAAAAATGTCATTCGATTCACTTTAATTTCCGCCATAACAGGGGATAAAACATAATGGGCAGCTTGAAGCTGAAGATGATTGCGTGATTTTAGGGTGAAACTGAGAAAATTAGGAAAGCCCTTTCCACTTCATCTTAACTTGGTTGTTCCTAATGGATGAGTAATTTGTCCAGCCCAGCTTCGATTTTTTATACATGTTAGAAGTAGGGATGTCGGCAGGCGAAACTTTGGGGGGAGGCAAATAAATTAGTATTGGTTACGGTTGCAACCACCAAGATATATCTAGATCCGGACCGGATCCGGACAATTAAGTTATGGATGCGGGATAGGGTATTATCCAATCTAAGCAAGATGCCAATGGGTTTTGTATACATTAATGTTTATTTATGAGCGTGTGATTTTGTATACATTAACGTTTTCTTTTATCTTCATCTTTTTCATTTTTCCTTTTTTTCAACAACAATATAAAAATGAACGTACTGGAAGTTTATTTATTAGTGACAGGTTAAATATCATCATACAGACTATTTTAAGGCCAACATCGAGATCTTTTGGACTATTTGATATTTAAATAGCAAGCTTTTATAATATTTTACATTTATTTGGGATTCATCGTAGAAAACTCTACCACACAAATAAAGTATTTGATATTTATTCTTATACTTTTATGTTATATCTTATATTTCATTAATAAAGTAAGAATAATTATTATGGATCAAAAGTACTATTGAGTTTAATATAATGGTACATAAAATTCAACTGCATTGTGTTTCACGTCTCTTTATCTATAGACCTCAGCTTTGACTGGAAATTTATGTAAGTTGTGATTGAATGAATTGAGTTACTAACCGTTTTTGAATAAATATCATTAAAAGATTTTATGCAAATTTACTTAAAAACATTATCTTATAGTAAAACACTATTTTTTCGTTATTAAGGAAAAATCATACATATTAAGGAAAATTAATTAATATTTGGTCATGACACTCAAATATAAAATGCACTTATAGAAAAAGTGGATATGTAATGCTCAAAGTAAAATTTGTGTTTAAAAAAATAAAAAATCGATCGGGTCGGACCGGGCAGGACAAGCAGGCGGGTCTTGACCGTCCGTCAGCAGTGTCAGGCAGGGCAGGAACCGAACCGTTGGTTAAAATTTAATGGATTTTGAGCAGTTCGGATCGGTCCGGAGAAACCCGCCGTTGACATCACTCAGTTAGAAGTACTAATGTCCAATTCACTATGATTTCGTCGGAACTAAACACATGGGAATAATCGAAAATAGAAAATTCTTACATTGTCGTTTAAATTTTTAAGTTCATGTGACAAACTTGAATTACATCAAAATTTTATGGATTTAACGAAAATCAACCCATATAATATATGTATATATATGTCGTTGTCACTCTAACAATGACTGAAGATTATAAATATTGCATGAAACTTGAACTAAGTCAAACAAATTCATAGGACCAAAGGATTTTGGCCGCGGTGGGTACGTATTGTTTTTCTGTTTACCAACGCTGAATATATTAAAAAAATTTGGATCTAGTGTTAAATTAGTAAATAATGACTCATGAATAGAGAAAAAAATAGATTTGATAAACAAGTAGTCCAACTTGCATGATAATTCCAACTTGTATAATAAACGCGGTCATATGTTATACATGAACATACAGTACGGTCGAAGCTTGAAATAAATAAAAGGAATAAATATAAGTAAAACGTCGAGAAATTTCAATTTTAAGAGTCACGTAATTTAAAAGAGTGGTTACCATATAATTTAAAAGAACAAATATAAATGATGGAGAGAAAAAAAGACAGGAGAAAATGTACTAGAAATTGTTAGGATAGTCACATATAGGGCTGATAATTCGTGCGTGTCGGATCATTATCGTGTCGACAAGATAACGACACGACACGATAAGGCCAAACTCGAACACGACCTGTTAAGGATCTGTCCGATACGAACACGACACATAATATACTGACACGACACGAATATGATACAATTTTTTTCATGTTGACACGATACGATAACGACACGACACGAACGATAAATTCAAATTAAAATTAGAAAATAAATTAATAAAAGAAATAAAAATTTATAAAATATAATTAAATTAATATTATATATATAAATTTATCGAATTATACGAAAACGACACGATCCGACACGAATACGAATACAATACGAAAATTATCGTGTTACACGAACACGATACGATCCGACACGAAATTATTGTGTCCTTATCGTGTCGACACGATAAGGCTGAACACTAATCCGTTAATTTCGTGCGTGTTCGTGTCAAAAATTGACAGCCCTAGTCACGTATAGTCTTACTTGCTAGATCTCTAAATTTAACGTAAATTTATGTGTGTGTTTCTTTGAGGCATAAAGGTAATTTCCGTTCAATTTCGCTAAGTAATTGCAAAGAGATTGAAACAACCAGACTAAAAGTTTTAACAAGCGGGGATTGACTTTGTGTGCAAGTGTGAAATAAATTATATTTAAAGTTGTAACAAACTCCTGGACTACATTTGAAATATTCTTGATTGAATTTAATTAGTATGCCATTGTGACAGTGAGTGAAGATTATATAATTGCAATAACGTAAAACTTGAAACAAGCAAAAAAAAGCAAATTCATAGGACCAAAAGACTTTGCCAGCGTCAGAGACGATTGTCAATTTTGAGATATTAACTTCAAAATAGATCAGTGTTGGATTGGAATTATTATCGAAGTTGTGATTTTTTGCCAATAATTCTAATTTAAAAAAATGAAGTTTATTTGCCAAGAACTATTTCCATGTAGAAAGAATTGACCCATTTTTTTGGAGATATTGGAAACCAAACAAATCAAACTTCAAAGTGGTATCTTATTTTCATAGTTTTAAAATCCGTGCAAATAAGCAATTCACCTCATTCCCTTATGATGAACATATAGTATCCTTGAACCTTAAAATAAATAAATAAATGGAATAACTATAATTTAACTGGGAGAAATTTCAATAAAGTATAGGAATATGAAAGAGAAACAGGATACCAGATTATAAAAGAATAAATAGAATTAAATGCCGAAGTGCTGAAGATAATGTGTAACAGATGTTTTTAGAATAGTCTCGCTCATCCACGAGTGGTCAAAAGTTCTATACACAATCCTCATCCCAATTTATTTATAAAAGAATTATTAAATGAGAAAAATAATTTATTAATGATAAATGCTAGAACATGTTTTCCACGCACAACCTACTTAACTCAACCATAAAAAAAATTGAGATTCCTTGAAATTATTATTGGACCTATGTGTCGAATATATTCCAAAAGAACTGATTAAAAGTTGTTGGCTAGCTGAAAAATGAACAACGAAAGTTCCTTTTTCTCATGAATTGAGGATTCAAGTTTGGGCGTGAGTTTACTTCCAAATATTTTGGCTTCATTATTGCAAAACAAATACAAAAATTTGATAATAAATATCATGTCATTTTTTAATTTAAACAAAAGATAAAGGCTGGATTTAAGACAAAAGAAATGAAAAGAAAGAAGAAAAAGAACTCTCATTTTGGCAGAAAGAAGAAAAGAAAAAAAATCAAAAACAAAAATTTAATTTTAAAAAATAAAAACAAAATAAATAGAAAACAAATAAATGAAAAAACAACAAAGAAACCTGCGAAGGAAAAAGAGAGAGAATAGGAAGTGGGACCAGCGAGAACCTCCAAAATATTTCCCACTCGATTTTGGAAGTGTTGCTTTGCAGGACCCA